>OX411557.1:7088885-7618885 GCA_948146395.1 Fragum whitleyi
TAATACATACTTAGTGTATTGTATGAAAAAAATATCAAACTCGGTTGTGAGAATTGATGATTGTCTCGGCAGAGCCTCGACAATTATCAATTCTCCCAACCTCGTCAGATATTTTTTTTTATACAAAACACTAAGTATGTATTATATATGTAGCATGCTTAGATGGAGGGGAAAAAGTCGTATATGCAGCCTAAAACTATATATCGTCGTTATTATGTAAATATTGCCCTTTTTCTATTTACATTTATTTATTCTGAGGATGAACATCTCAACAACTTTTGGCTGAATTTGCTTCATCTTAAATTAAATTGTAAATATTCCTGTCCAAACCTGTCTAAATAGTCAAAATCCCAGTTATCCCAAGAATTAACTGGGACTCCAACCCATCTTTATGAAGTTCATTTTGAGATGCAACTTTTTGAATGCACAGAAAAAAATCATGTTTATAAAAGAACACATTGAACTGGATACAGAACAGAACAGAGTTGGTATTTCAGGTTTTCCAATTCCAGTCGACACAAAGAGTGGATGATCTTTGCCCGACACCTTCAATTCTCAATCTGGAGCTTTGATGCAACTATAATCTTATGCAGTCGATAGGACTATGCAAATTTAAATATATGTTCGTTTTTAGGAAGAACGTCGGAAATGGAAAATTAAGGATATATGAGGAAATAATGGGTTCTGAACATATTGAGTATATTGGGGTGGATGGATGAATTGATACAAGGAGAGCCAATATTTATTTGGATAAGTTTAGAGAGGATCCATCAGTCATAGACAGAACAGAAAAGAATTATTATCTGTTGTAGACCCTCCAAAGCTGCACAGACCATTGATTGATTGACAGCAACCCGAATCAAAAGCGACCTGCACAGCATGGGGATAGCGGTCGATTTGTGGTGCTGAAACACGCCCATCTTGATCGTGTCCTTTCGGTGTGTATGGTTCAATTTCAGCAATATAACGATGGAAAAGAGTATTTAACAATGGACTGGACATTTCGGAGGAGAAAAGAATTATATTTGTCAGGCATCAGACAGTCTATGAGATAACTTGCCAATGCTGCAGATAAATATTTTTAATGCGATTTTGTGGAAAAGGATATTTTTGGTGAAAAAAGGCATATACTTCAGTAAACTTGTTTTTCAGTTTATCAGATGCACATGCACATACCCCGTGAACACTACAGTGATCATATTATTCTATAGAAAATCACTTCGAATGTATCTTTGACAAACGTCACAACGTAACACGAAACAACATCAAAACAACGCCTATTTCTAGACGTATTTATGCGTACATTATTTTCTTTTTAACAGTGTTCAGACAACATGGAATTGTTTTTGATTACGAGTTTAAAACGCACCTAATTCTTTATCAAAAGCCTAAAAGGATAGGCATTTCTTTTCATTTCTTTCAAGGTGTTTTCCCGATAAGAAATAACGCTTTCGGAGCGTTTCAGACTTAATTCAAAGTTTGGAATGAATGATTGGACCATGATTTAGAATGTTATAGATCGAGGTAAATGTCAAGTTTGAGATGTTATTAAACCGTCCTGTCAATAACTGTTTTTCACCAAAATCCTTACCAGGTCATGCTTCTTTTTTTTTTTAACTTACCTTATACAGATGAGAATATCGTGATATTGACAAGATGAATATTTTTTTGAATGATTGTGGAATTAATCGAATAAGTAAGTGGAGCTTGTTGAGTGAGATTAAAGGGAGGTGTGCTTATATTGCTAATTATGTTCAAGACCCACAAAATAAGCGATATACATTACACCTCTTTACTAAAATACGCGTATTGTTCTGTCTGTGTTTCTTCGTGAACCAATCAGACACTCCAAAGTCCACATCAGCTAATGAAATCGTAGAATTATGTGATAGATTTGTTGATATTGATCGTCTTGAACGATTTCGAGATGTATTCCAATATGTACGGAGTTTTTTATATCGATTTTAGTGAGTGTTTGAAATGAATGAATAGATGGAGCGCTGATTGAGCGATTTTGGAATGAGTCTCAATTCTACGATATTTCTAACTGTAAAAAAGGCCCCAGGTATGATTGTATCTAAATTCGATCATTTTGTGCTCTGATACATATAGAATTATCTGGGTTCTCGCGATCCAAAGAAAATACTATCTGTCAATCATAGGATATAACTTAAACGACTGCCCTTTATAAGAACTATTTGAAGAGAATTCAAAAAGTTCTTATGAATAGCAGACGTTGAATTTTCTCTTAAAATTCCTGAATTTTTAAACAATACAAAAATAGTGCTATCGGTGAGATCTTGCCATCCTAACGCGTGAAATTGTTGCAATTCATCGCCACAATACCTTCAACCTAATGACAAATTATTGGAAATCATATTTCTGCGTGCATTTGTGCCATTATCCAAATCAAATTAAACTTGTTTCATTAGGAACCTTTTGTCGATGCGGAGGCATAATAGTTCCATTGTAACTAACAGACATGTCTGTATCACGACCTCATTCCACGGAGACAGAATGGTTGACGTTTACTATTCAACGTAAGTCACATTTGATTGAAACAATTCATCTACATCGATACGACGTCATAAAGAATCAAAGTAAAGCGCAATCGGTTGATATCCAGCGCAGTAACTGTCATGGCGTTGTGGCAATCGGTAACCTTCGGCGATCTTACGAAAAGGACCACGGGAATAATACGGGCGCAGCCATGAAAACGCGTCATAACGCACATGGGTTTATATGACGTCACAAACGTTGCTGAAGATGACGTTGCGAAATTCAACTAAAGGTAAAAATTTGGCATATTATGATTCGAAAACCTTTTTTTTTTTTCAAAATGAGAAAATATCTCAACAGGGCGATCAAAAAGCAATTAATGAATTTGTTATTTTCGTCGTATGTGATCAAAGTACCACCAGAAGCCAAACTACACCTACGTTCGAGATTCCTTCCAGTGTTCGAAAAAACCTAAGCGATCCTCCCGTTGGGCGTTGTGGCTGTCCATTGTGCGACCGTATATATGTGCAAACTCTTTGTCACAATGTTTTCTAATGTGTTCTCCCTTGAAGCTGCTGGGCAGAATTTGAAAGAAGTTCGGAAGAACGTTCGTTAAGGCATGTATTCTAGGGCCTCTTCTTGAATTTTGACTGATTTTCAAGGGAGGTAAACATAATCGACAAATCGGTCTAAATGAACGATCTTCGCGATAAATTGGTAATCCCCTCCCCCCTTTTACTAAGATCAAGACTAGAATAAAACTTTTCTCATTTTATCATCACGGAAAAGGCAGATGCTTAAAAATCAACACCAAACAATAAAAAAAAATTCATAGATTTTATTGAAATGTTGATCATTTTGAACGATTTTGAAGTGTTTTTGAGCAACTTCAGATCGTTTAACCAATGATATAAGTGATTATTTAAAATAATTGACTAGAGCGAGCGATTCTGATAAGATTCGATTGTCCAATTTACAATATAATTAATTATATTTGGTGAATTTTCCAACAAATGACAGAACTCATAGGCAATCGTCAATGCTATTTCACAGGAGTAAGGGATATTTTCTCTCAAGTGTTTTATTCAAATCTGGTTGGGCGGATAATATGGATTCTATACGTTTATCTAACATTTCCAATTGAGATGCGATGTAAACTTTTGGCAAAAATGTCACTTCCACAGTATGATAAGAATTAATCTCTTTTTTTTTTCAAAATTTGATTAGGATCACTTTTTTCTTTTAGAATATTTTACTGGTAAACAAATTTACCCCATTTTTCTTTTTGCACGAAGAAGGGAAAATCTTCGGACTTGATGAACCTGTAATCAAAAGGTATATTCGACATGTATACTTTGCCCTAGGAGGTCGTGAAAAGGCATACCAACTAAAAACGTTTTTTATGAACCATGTAATTCGAGCATGTTGGTGGAATTTTTTGAGCTCTTAACATAGTTATAGCAAATTGTACATTCGGTTCAAGGCGACAACTTAGTCGAGATGAATTGGGGCATCGGTGTGCTTATTTCTGGGCTTTCTCAAAGGCACGCTGCTAATGCTCTTAGTGTGTCCCATAATAAGCGTTGGTTCCCGAATGAGGAATCGGTTTCTAACGACTGGAAGTGTTAGGCATTTGCAAGCTGGGGGTCTGAAACGCACAACCAATGAAGTTCAAGACCGAGTTTTGGTGGTTCAGGCATGGCTTCATCGATTTGACAATGCAAAAACGTTGTGTAATGACTTCCAGAATGCTACTTGTATGCGAGTAAGAACCCAAACTATCAGAGATCGGTAATATTGATGCTGGCCTGGGGTCAAGACGGCCTGCCGTCCGTATTTCATTAATCCGATTTCACTTGCAAATACGTTTAGCATTGGTACGGGAACATGGGAACTTGATCCGAAATTACTGGGCCCCGTCCTTTTTAATAGACGAGTCCAGGTTTTGTGTAGACTTCACCGATGGACGTCAGAGGGTCTGGAGGATGCCAAATGGGTTTTTTCTCACACCAGTACAACAATCACATTCTTTCCTAGCCACCAGCTGTATCTCACATAGGTCTACGATTATCGTCCCATTGCTTAGCCGCCGCCGGGGATCGAACCCGGGACCTCTAGATAGACAGTCAAACGCGCAACCAACTGCGCTATGACGGCGGCCCTCATGAATATTCTAGAGTGTTAACTTTTTATGAAGACTTTCTATGCGCATTTGAAATGCCAAGAACTTTTTAAACGAAAGCTAAAGGCTCGATGATAAAAGGATCAACTTTAACGAAGTGATCGCATTATTCTTGACATTAAAGACAAAAGCTGAAACTTTCTTTAATGATATACATATGAATATGTCTGTTAATCCATTAGATAGTGTATCGCAAGTTTGGCATAATGCTGGTAACAGATAAGATTACTCACACGCTACTAAATCCTGTGGCGGTTCTTACATCTCTCACGCAAGGTTACGAGATGAAAGAAAACGAGCGGAACTAGAAGCCAGATCATTTGGGGGGGGGGGGGGGGAGCTGGCATTAAGTGAAGAAAGATGGAAGTTTGAAGAAGCTGCTCGTATCTTCAAGATAGAAGAACAAAGATTGAAAATTGATGCAGAAATTGAAGCTTTTGATGCAAAAAACATAGTTTTAGGTAGAATTGTTCTAAATGAGCGGAAATTTTCTACTGTTACACAGGGTTTTGATCTTATTGCACCGAGTTGGCCATACGATGTAAAACCAATGCTTCATGCCTCAATCGCCTTCATAATAATGATAAATATGGTGTTGATAAGAATAGTATGACATTTGCACATAAAATGAGAAAATCAGTCCCTGGAATCAAGACATTCGTTGGAATGCATTAGAAAAAACGTATTTTGTATGTCAATTTAACGCCAGAGTATGTGCTACAACCGGTTCTTTTGACGAGAAATTAGTTATTTGTTGCAGTATACTTATTTCGAGGCACATAACATAGTTTTGGGGTACTCGTATATGAAGCTATGTCTGAATTGAAAGATAGCTCGGTGACTCTGAGACTCTGAGAAAGCATTAGACTGGTTTATCATTAATACCCGAAAGTTCCTAATCACTGGATGAGTTTGCCATTGGCCTTAGAGAGTGTCAATTTTCAGTCGAAAACGTTAATGCTGCCAAGATTGTTAAATATTCAGAGAATAAATAACTTCTTTTGGAAAAAATTGCCTTTTTACCTACATGGTATGTGGCGAATTATTGTGACAATCCTAGCAAAAAGGGGGAATTCGGAAGTAGTTTTGGGAGGGGAAGGTTCTGAGAAAGGAAGGAGAGGGAGAGGGAATGAAATGTTTGATTTTTCGGAAAATGTCTCAAGTAGATGAAAAAACATCGCAGTATTGCCTTCTAGGCATTCAAGGAACTTTTTTCTTTAGTCTGTCAGTTAAATGAACTGGAAAAACTGGGATGATAAGGTGAAATTATTTTGACTTTTAAGTGAGGTAGCAACCTGATAGTAGTTCAGTCTTTTTATGCAAGTGAAAATAATTTTGGTGCAATATCAAATTATGCAGTATAAAAAATAGAGGTTAGGAGAATTTATCATGACGAGGCTGTGTCCAGACCTGAAGCAGTTTAATGTCATTTACTTGGAGAATTGAATTTTAACGTTCCTGTTCTAACTAAAATTTTGACAGACAGCTACAGGACCCCCTTATTAAAAATAAAGAACCCACCGTTAAAGGTTAGGGTACAAGGAATATGATAAAACATTGGAGGGAACGTGAACACTAGTTTTATATTAACTCCAAAGCGATTAGGCACACGTGGGATTGGTAAGTGAACAATACCCTATATAACGTTAAGGGACACCGAAAACGTAAAAGAGATAATGCCAAAGAGTTTCAGTGCAGGTAAGATTAGTATAGACTCCATCAAGTACAAGTACATGAAATGATATGAGCCTGTGCGTGACATTTCCAACGATTTGAAATCTTCGAGAGGTAGAAACATTGAGTAGGGTAGAAAGCCAAATACTGTAAATATAAAGATACCTGATAGTCTACATATACATAGAGACCCTATCTATCTACTGAACATATAGTGAAGGCTCTGGGCAGGCTGTGCGGCTGCACAGGCTGGTCAGGGTCTTTGCTTTGCGCATATTTCAAATTGTTGGAGTCTCACGCACTGGCTCATATTATAAATCACTCCGAATCATTGAAATACATGTGAGGATGGAGACTGAATAAGACCCAAAAAGAGTAGACGGACATTGAGCAAGGGTAATCAATAAGCCTCAGGCGTTTAGGTACAGGTGCTTATGACCAATGTATTAGTAGAGGTACATTAAACATGGGTGATATCACTGCAAAACGGTTGGGTAAAATGTGCCTTAACTGCACTTCTTTCAGGCTCGGTACTGGCTTTTTTCTATTCCTTTTTAAACCTCACCTGAGTACGAAGTGCTTAAGGGAGCTATTGTGATCTATCAATGTCCGGCGTCCGTCTGTCAGTCGAGGCGTCAACAATTTCTTTCATCGACTTCTCAATTTTTTCTTGTAGGAAGTCGAAAATATGGTCCAATCTTCATGAAACTTGGTCAGAATGTTTGCCAGGTCACATGAATAAACTCTGTTGAAAAGGAGAAGGATTCATGCCATATCACAGGAAAAGGAGTTATTTATTTACTTGAAATAACAATAATGGCCACAAAATGGCCCAAACTTTGTGAAACTTGGTTTTATGTTGAAACTATCTTCTTTATGACATCTGTCTTTTGATAAATGTGATGTCCCAGTGAACAAAGAGAATCAGGTGAGCGATCTAGGACCATTATGGTCCTTTTGTTTCCCTTCCTTAGTCTCAATTCAAAGGGACTTAATCTTTCACACAAGAGTTTTAGCCTTTCTGAAAATCTTTGAATCTCTTTATTGTCACCTAGGTTATACACATTACACATTAGTTCCTTAATCTGGTCTTCAACCATTTCTCTGGTGCATGCACTGCTTTCTCTAGTTGTTTCTGTGGTTTCATAAGGCTCAGTATGAGCAATAATTGGATCATCTATTACAAAACAGGATAACCTTGTGTAAGCCTTTTGTAAAGTTTCCCGTGAATGTTAACCATAATTCACAAAAACTGCAAGCATATGTTTGTATGTCATGTCACTATTGGAAAAGCCCGTACATGATCAACTTGGTATCTTAATTTCAATGATGTGGTCGTTATTAACAAACAGCCCTTCATCACACTCAGTTACTTCATCTGCTTGAATTATGCAAATTGTTTTCTAACAGTGCTCGATAAAATGTCTTGGCTTTTGTTTAAGAAAGTTTGGCAGTTAGTTGAAGAGGAAAGAAAGGAAAATATTATTCCTTCGTTATCTGAAATCATATAAGATCTTAAATGTTTTACTGGTTCAATGATGTCAATTTTGTACCTTAAGACAATTTCAAAAATTCTTCAGTCAAATCTCAAAAACAATCACTTATTTATGTGAATCTTGAGTATCATAACGGCTACAATTGGGATCTGAAAAAGCTTACACATGGACATTTTCGTATGACAAGGGGTGCTACAGACTATGACCGTCCAAGGATGCAAGAAATTTCTTTCATCATAAACAAATAATCTCAAAATATTTGTATAGTGAAAAGACAACTTTCAGGGCACTGAGCTTTTTAAACTCCCCAACAAGAGGGTCTAAATGGACCTAAAATGCTCACGTAAATTTCAATGGTCCAGTTGATGTCACCTAAACAACAACAAAGCAATTCTTTATTGACTGCGACAATTTCTTAAGACACGTCTAACAAGGTTCAAAGTAAATCAAGAAATCCACGAGCGGGTGATATATTGAGAGCCTCTCCTATTCTGTCAGAACTGCCATTGAACTGGCTTAATAAATTAAAATTCGGTAAAGATTTTTTTTTTTTTTTTTGCTAAGCGCGAATCATTTTTAACTGCCTTTAATTACATAGGCAGTTACAACTAGTTCGCGCTGAGCCAGCTATTTTTTGTAAACTACTCTCACCAATATTTCTTAATATCTTATTAATTTCAGCTAAATGAGATATTTTTGCATATGCTATTCTGAGCCAGAATGATCCTTGCCTAACTAACATTTTACTCTCATTTTATTCCGATACTTCTGAAACTTTATTGATTTCAGGAAACTTTCTCCTCTTCTAGTGTTTTGTATTAGCTCAACTGAGCATAATGTGCACTATTTGAGCTTTTGTGACCTTCTTTTGTCCGCCGGAAGTTGTCAACAATTCTTTAAAAATCTCATCTGTAACCAATGGGCGGATTTCAACCACATTTGGCAGAACTGTTCCTTGTATGACCCTTCTCATAACTTGTTCATGGATTTTTTAATTGGCCCCTAATTATGGGCGTGACAGGGTTGGGCTTATTTTAAGCACACACTCTTAAATCATTCTTCTCCTCAGTAATCAATGAGTAGATTTCAACCAAACTAGGCAGAAATGTTCCTTGGATGACCCTCCTCAAAACATATTCCTAGATTTTTGATTGACCCCAAAAACGGGCCTGGCCTTGTGGGGCTTATTTTGAGCCCATAATTCTTAAACGTCTTTTCCTCAGTAACCAATTGGAGGATTTCGACCAAACTTGGCAGAAATGTTCCCTGAGTGATCCCTTTCGAAATTTGTTCGTGGATTGATGGTTGACCCCTTAATATACTCTAGCAGAGCGGGGCTTAATTTGGCAGAATTGTGCCTTGGAGGACCCTTCTCAAAACTTGCTCTCGGAATTCTGATTGATCCCCACACTGAGCGTGGCAGGATGGGCGAATTTCAACAAAACTTTGCAGAAATGTTCCTAGGGTAACCCTCCTTAAAATTTGTTCGTCGATCTTTGATTTGCCTCCAATTATGGGCGTGGTAGGACGGGGCTTATTTTTAGACTGAAATCTTTTAATGTCTTCTCAATAAACGATTGGCAATATTCAACTGAACTTTGCAGACTTGTTCTTGTAGGACTCTTCTCGAAACTTGCTTGTGAAAATTTTATTGACGACCCCCTTCTCAAAATGGGCATAGCAGAGGGAGGGTTAGTGTTGCATCCAGACCACGTTTATCTTATTTTGGTGAGATCCACTCGACCTATACATCTCAGATGAACGCTTTCGGGCCATTCTGGCCCTCTTGTCAATAATTCTATAATCCCCTGTTCTTTCGTTTTATATTAATAAATACCATAGAATCATGCTGTAAAAGATTTTAGTAAATCCAATATTTTTAGCGATATTCCACATATAACACCCCTTTTCTTATACAATTTTTGTTATCGTCTGCCCATTGCCTTCAGAGGAGAAGATGTTTATTGGAAAAAAGTTTATCAACACAGACGCACACTCAGTTGAACCATCCATCACAATAGCTTGCTGGCCTTCGGTCATGGGAGGTAACAAGTTGTGTTTGTTAAACAACAATGCCCCTGCAACTGCCGTGATCAGCTAAGCTTATAAAGTCTTTCTGAGAGGCACAAGGTCTTTTTCCTTAATAGTCCGTGGGCCAGGAGGGGTCACCGTGCACCCCCCTAAGGGCTCTCCAAGAGTGGTATGGAAATGTTCATAGGACCTCCCTGAGTGAGAATCACGATGTTAACAGGTGGTAATTTGGGTCCCGACTGCCATTCTGAGTGGTTTTCTAGATGGCAGCCAAAAATAAATTAA
Organism: Fragum whitleyi; assembly: GCA_948146395.1. Classification (NCBI taxonomy): domain Eukaryota; kingdom Metazoa; phylum Mollusca; class Bivalvia; order Cardiida; family Cardiidae; genus Fragum; species Fragum whitleyi. The sequence goes on from OX411557.1 coordinate 7,099,053, forward strand.
TTTTACCTTTGATTCACTATAGAGGGAATTTGTTCATTTTAAATTTTCTTTGAGAGTCTAAAATATGTATATGTTGCGTTCTTGTAAAACCCTTAATTACTTAAAATGATTTTAAAGATCCCAACTTTCGAAATGGAAGATGGCAGCCAGTTCTAGATAAGATTTTTACTATTTTTTCGATGAATGCAGTGAGATAAAAGTGTTCACCATGTACTACACCATATATCATACTGCAAAGCGCTATGATATTGTTAATATGACCTTCCCGAGTTCAAATCAAGTTGTTAACAGTCTATATTATGGGTTCTGACTGCCTTTCTCTGTGTTTTTCTAAATGGTAGCCACTAAAAATACAAATTAACCAGGAGACACTTAACGGATATGACCTGATTTCAAATCATATTTAAGGACCAAAAAGTGTATTTTTTTACGTTCTTGGTACAATATCTATTAGGTAATGTTAAATTGGATATCCAAACATCCTCTATTAGAGATAGCAGCCAGTTTAAGATAGTAATTTTGTTATTTTTGCTGCAATCTGTGAAATATGAGGGGTGACCGTGTACTTTGCCGATCAATTCTCTCTGATTGTACCAAAAAATTGTAACTTCAACATTCCAAAGGTTGAATCAAGTTGTTTACAGTAGATGTTTTGAGTCCCAACTGCTTTTTGGGATGTTTTTCTAGATGGCAGCCAATGTAAATACAAGTAAATAAATTGGAACAACTTGTATATGAGCCACCTATGTTTTTTATCATCTTTAATGACAAAAAACATAAATATTTAGTGTTCTTGCTACATGCTGAAATAGCTTATGTTTTTTTAAAGATAAAACATCCTGAGTATTAGATGGCGGCCAGTTTTGAATATGAAATTTGCCTGTTTTTTTCAGTCCATCATCATCATAAAAGCCATCTCTGATAGGACAAAGGAAAAGTTTAACCGATATTTCTCAGTGAAAAGTAAAAAAGTATCAATCGATGTTTTTGGCGTTCCGACTGCCTTTCCGAGTGTTTTTTTCTGGATGGCAGCCAAGGAAAAGTATAGATTACATAAGAATTCCTTTGCTAACATTGGTCTATTTTTTTACCTTATTTTCAGGACCAAATCACCTAAGTTTAGCGCCGCTCTTATTATTTCTTCAATTAATTGTCTAATCTAAAAACCAAACATACTGAAATGAAGATGGCAGCCAGCTTGAGACACGCAATTTTGCTTACGTAACTGTAATAGTCTCTGAAACTTGCTGGGTTGGCATGTCATTCCTATGGAAGGGGGGATGTATCAAGTTGTTCACCATACATCCCTGATATCAATATTCTGTCTCTTTCGTTTCACCTGACGGATTAGGGTAGTTTTAAATTGTCTCCGAGAAAATACGAGATAGAATAAAAACTGAAATATGAAATGGCAGTCAGGTCATAATTTGAATTCACCTTATTTCTGTAAAAACATCTTTATGTGAACATGTTTCTGTCAGTCCGTGTGTTTATACATAGGTTAGTTCATTTCTTGTTTAGATTAAGGACATCGTTGATTGACAAGTGTTATTAGCATAAGCGACTTATGAATAATTTGAATGTTTTCTTTTTTTATCGAACTTGAGCATAATTATACAACATAATGACGTATTGTTCTATTAGAAGATATGTTTGTCTTCAAAACCAATCAGAAGCTTCCAAATCCACCCAAGCTAATGGAATTATTGAATGATTGGAAAATTTTGAATGATTTCGGAGTGGTTAAAAGTGGTCGATTCAATGTTTTTAATGATTTTGGGGCATTTTGAGTAAGTGCTTCATATGCCATGAATGGAACGCTGAGTAAATGATAAAGAATGGTTTTGACTAGACTTAGTGTCAAGTACACAACGTTTTTTTTTACCTCAAATCATTTACTTCATTTATAGACATACTTTCATGAAACTCGCACAGAATGTAACACATTTTGTTGATGATTGCTGATATAATGCTGAGTAACGGGAAAGGGGGGCTTAATGTAAAACTTCTTGTCCACACATTCGTCTTACATTTAATGATGGGTTTGCGTGAAACTTTCACAGAATGTTCTTCATCATGTGACTATGTGTGCTTATCAACTCCGTTGGATGACATCAATCCAAATCAAGAAAAAGCTGCATTATTATCAATTGTCTTGTAAATGTTACTCCTTCTACATCAATGCATGGATTTCATCAAAATATTGGTGGATTTGTAAGAAGGTTTAACATAATGTTCCTGATCATGGGACAATCATATAATTGTCCATGCTAGATACTCACTGTCATTAGGGGTGGTTTTCGATGACATTTTTCGAAGTATACTTCATGATATGAATATTATCATACATTAAACGTTTGTCCATATATAATGCTGCGTCACAAAAAAGGAGTCATTCTTTCTAAGAATGTTTTAGTGAGGCGTTTATTTTGTCAAACAGGACTCATGATTTTAATTTAGAACAGATAAATCCAGATTTACATTTCCATACAAAAGTAAAGATATATCTTGGAAAAAGCTTCCATATACTCAAATGGCGGCCAAGATTTTTTTTTCTTTTTTTAAAAAAAAATTAAATAGATTAATTCTAGGTAAAACGTCCTTAACAAATTGGTATATGAATTTCTAAATGTATCAGCTACGTAGCGATTAGCACTGCTGAGTCCTTCATGAGAAATATGACTAAAACAGACTTAAGCAAATTTAAGATATTGAAATAAGCAAAATTGGTGGATTTGTTTCGGATTCTTTTACATTTATTCAATTTGGCGAACATTATCGGTTGCAAATGGCGTATTCGTATAAATATCTGGCTGCCATCTCGTTTTGAGAATTTTGCCCTAGTTAACCAAGATGAAAAATTCAAAAAATGAAACATGTTTCCCTTTCAGTTTGAAAACGTTTATTAGAAGGTGAAACCAAGGATACCGAATGTTAATATTAATACATGATTTTGCCGCGGAGGGTCTTGTGAACAATTAATTTTGATAAATCTTTTCAGACCCCCCCTCCCGAATTAAATTCATGTTTAAAATTCTGTATTTTGGGCATTTCAATTTCGACATTAATTGATAGAACGGTAGTTTAAACGCTAAATATAGATGTCTGGTCCTAAAAATGAGTTAAAATGTGAAGCAATGTTTGCATAGGGATTCTAATGTATTTCAAGCATCTTCTTGGCTGCCATCTAGAAAATGCCCGTCAAGGCAGTCGGGACACAAAATATCGATTAAAAGATTTTTTTATTCTCACTCAGTGAGGTCGGTGAAACTTTGCTTGGCACCCTGTTTGTCACCTCTTGTCTTATGCTCTGCAGCAAAAATTGGCAAATTTCATATTCAAGATTAGCTGCCATCTACCAAACAGGATGTTTGATCTTCAAATAAAATTTAGATTTTTTTAGTTTGTAGCTAGAATACCAAATAAATATGCTTTTGGCCCTTAAAGATCAAAAATAAAGGTTGCTCGTATACAAGTTGTTCCAATTTATTTACTTATATTTGCATAGGCTGCCAAGTAGACACCCCAAAAGGCTGTCGGGACCCAAAACATCGACTGAAAACAACTTGGCTCAACCTTGGGGATGTTGCATTAACAATTTCATGGCACAATCAGAGGGTATTTTTGGCAAAAAACATGGTGACCCTTCTTCTTTCATAGAATGCAACAGTCAATAGCCAAATTTCTATCTTAAACTGGCTGCCATCTCTCATAAAGGATGTTTGGATATCCAAATAAACTTTAACTAATAGGTAATGTACCAAGAACGCAAAATATACATGTATTGGTCTTTAAATATGATTCAAAATCAAAAGGTGCCTATAAAAAGCCTCCTGGTTAGTTTGAATTTTTAGTGATTGCCATTTAGAAAAACAATCAGAAAGGCAGTGAGGACCAATAACATCGACTGTTAACAACTTGATTTGAACTCGGGAAGGTCATATCAACAATATCATAGCACTTTGCAATATGATATATGGTGTAGTACATGGTGAATACTTTTATCTCACTGCATTCATCTAAAAAAATAGCAAAAATCTTATCTAGAACTGGCTGCCATCTCCCATTTCGGAAGTTGGGATCTTTAAAATCAATTTAAGTAATTAAGGGTTTTACCAGAACGCAAAATATACATGTTTTAGACTCTTCAAAATATTTTAAATGAACAAATTCCCTCTATAGTGTATCAAATGTAAAATGAATTTATTCTTGGCTGCCATCTTGAAAACCACTCGGAATGGCAGTCGGGACCCAAATAACCACCTGTTAACATCGTGATTCTCACTCAGGGAGGTCCTATGAACATTTCCATACCACTCTTGGAGATCCCTTAGGGGGGTGCACGGTGACCCCTCCTGGCCCACGGACGTAATTTGGGTCCCGACTGCCATTCTGAGTGGTTTTCTAGATGGCAGCCAAAAATAAATTAATTTTACCTTTGATTCACTATAGAGGGACTTTGTTCATTTTAAATATTCTTTGAGAGTCTAAAATATGTATATGTTGCGTTCTTGTAAAACCCTTAATTACTTAAAATGATTTTAAAGATCCCAACTTTCGAAATGGAAGATGGCAGCCAGTTCTAGATAAGATTTTTACTATTTTTTCGATGAATGCAGTGAGATAAAAGTGTTCACCATGTACTACACCATATATCATACTGCAAAGCGCTATGATATTGTTAATATGACCTTCCCGAGTTCAAATCAAGTTGTTAACAGTCTATATTATGGGTTCTGACTGCCTTTCTCTGTGTTTTTCTAAATGGTAGCCACTAAAAATACAAATTAACCAGGAGACACTTAACGGATATGACCTGATTTCAAATCATATTTAAGGACCAAAAAGTGTATTTTTTACGTTCTTGGTACAATATCTATTAGGTAATGTTAAATTGGATATCCAAACATCCTCTATTAGAGATAGCAGCCAGTTTAAGATAGTAATTTTGTTATTTTTGCTGCAATCTGTGAAATATGAGGGGTGACCGTGTACTTTGCCGATCAATTCTCTCTGATTGTACCAAAGAATTGTAACTTCAACATTCCAAAGGTTGAATCAAGTTGTTTACAGTAGATGTTTTGAGTCCCAACTGCTTTTTGGGATGTTTTTCTAGATGGCAGCCAATGTAAATACAAGTAAATAAATTGGAACAACTTGTATATGAGCCACCTATGTTTTTTATCATCTTTAATGACAAAAAACATAAATATTTAGTGTTCTTGCTACATGCTGAAATAGCTTATGTTTTTTAAAGATAAAACATCCTGAGTATTAGATGGCGGCCAGTTTTGAATATGAAATTTGCCTGTTTTTTTTCAGTCCATCATCATCATAAAAGCCATCTCTGATAGGACAAAGGAAAAGTTTAACCGATATTTCTCAGTGAAAAGTAAAAAAGTATCAATCGATGTTTTTGGTGTTCCGACTGCCTTTCCGAGTGTTTTTTTCTGGATGGCAGCCAAGGAAAAGTATAGATTACATAAGAATTCCTTTGCTAACATTGGTCTATTTTTTTACCTTATTTTCAGGACCAAATCACCTAAGTTTAGCGCCGCTCTTATTATTTCTTCAATTAATTGTCTAATCTAAAAACCAAACATACTGAAATGAAGATGGCAGCCAGCTTGAGACACGCAATTTTGCTTACTTAACTGTAATAGTCTCTGAAACTTGCTGGGTTGGCATGTCATTCCTATGGAAGGGGTGATGTTTCAAGTTGTTCACCATACATCCCTGATATCAATATTCTGTCTCTTTCGTTTCACCTGACGGATAAGGGTAGTTTTAAATTGTCTCCGAGAAAATACGAGATAGAATAAAAACTGAAATATGAAATGGCAGTCAGGTCATAATTTGAATTCACCTTATTTCTGTAAAAAAAATCTTTATGTGAACATGTTTCTGTCAGTCCGTGTGTTTATACATAGGTTAGTTCATTTCTTGTTTAGATTAAGGACATCGTTGATTGACAAGTGTTATTAGCATAAGCGACTTATGAATAATTTGAATGTTTTCTTTTTTTATCGAACTTGAGCATAATTATACAACTTAATGACGTATTGTTCTATTAGAAGATATGTTTGTCTTCAAAACCAATCAGAAGCTTCCAAATCCACCCAAGCTAATAGAATTATTGAATGATTGGAAAATTTTGAATGATTTCGGAGTGGTTAAAAGTGGTCGATTCAATGTTTTTAATGATTTTGGGGCATTTTGAGTAAGTGCTTCATATGCCATGAATGGAACGCTGGGTAAATGATAAAGAATGGTTTTGACTAGACTTAGTGTCAAGTACACAACGTTTTTTTAACCTCAAATCATTTACTTCATTTATAGACATACTTTCATGAAACTCGCACAGAATGTAACACATTTTGTTGATGATTGCTGATATAATGCTGAGTAACGGGAAAGGGGGGCTTAATGTAAAACTTCTTGTCCACACATTCGTCTTACATTTAATGATGGGTTTGCGTGAAACTTTCACAGAATGTTCTTCATCATGTGACTATGTGTGCTTATCAACTCCGTTGGATGACATCAATCCAAATCAAGAAAAAGCTGCATAATTATCAATTGTCTTGTAAATGTTACTCCTTCTACATCAATGCATGGATTTCATCAAAATATTGGTGGATTTGTAAGAAGGTTTAACATAATGTTTCTGATCATGGGACAATCATATAATTGTCCATGCTAGATACTCACTGTCATTAGGGGTGGTTTTCGATGACATTTTCGAAGTATACTTCATGATATGAATATTAGCATACATTAAACGTTTGTCCATATATAATGCTGCGTCACAAAAAAGGAGTCATTCTTTCTAAGAATGTTTTAGTGAGGCGTTTATTTTGTCAAACAGGACTCATGATTTTAATTTAGAACAGATAAATCCAGATTTACATTTCCATACAAAAGTAAAGATATATCTTGGAAAAAGCTTCCATATACTCAAATGGCGGCCAAGATTTTTTTTTTCTTTTTTTAAAAAAAAATTAAATAGATTAATTCTAGGTAAAACGTCCTTAACAAATTGATATATGAATTTCTAAATGTATCAGCTACGTAGCGATTAGCACTGCTGAGTCCTTCATGAGAAATATGACTAAAACAGACTTAAGCAAATTTAAGATATTGAAATAAGCAAAATTGGTGGATTTGTTTCGGATTCTTTTACATTTATTCAATTTGGCGAACATTATCGGTTGCAAATGGCGTATTTGTATAAATATCTGGCTGCCATCTCGTTTTGAGAATTTTGCCCTAGTTAACCAAGATGAAAAATTCAAAAAATGAAACATGTTTCCCTTTCAGTTTGAAAACGTTTATTAGAAGGTGAAACCAAGGATACCGAATGTTAATATTAATACATGATTTTGCCGCGGAGGGTCTTGTGAACAATTAATTTTGATAAATCTTTTCAGACCCCCCCTCCCGAATTAAATTCATGTTTAAAATTCTGTATTTTGGGCATTTCAATTTCGACATTAATTGATAGAACGGTAGTTTAAACGCTAAATATAGATGTCTGGTCCTAAAAATGAGTTAAAATGTGAAGCAATGTTTGCATAGGGATTCTAATGTATTTCAAGCATCTTCTTGGCTGCCATCTAGAAAATGCCCGTCAAGGCAGTCGGGACACAAAATATCGATTAAAAGATTTTTTTATTCTCACTCAGTGAGGTCGGTGAAACTTTGCTTGGCACCCTGTTTGTCACCTCTTGTCTTATGCTCTGCAGCAAAAATTGGCAAATTTCATATTCAAGATTAGCTGCCATCTACCATACAGGATGTTTGATCTTCAAATAAAATTTAGATTTTTTTAGTTTGTAGCTAGAATACCAAATAAATATGCTTTTGGCCCTTAAAGATCAAAAATAAAGGTTGCTCGTATACAAGTTGTTCCAATTTATTTACTTATATTTGCATAGGCTGCCATGTAGACACCCCAAAAGGCTGTCGGGACCCAAAACATCGACTGAAAACAACTTGGCTCAACCTTGCGGATGTTGCATTAACAATTTCATGGCACAATCAGAGGGTATTTTTGGCAAAAAACATGGTGACCCTTCTTCTTTCATAGAATGCAACAGTCAATAGCCAAATTTCTATCTTAAACTGGCTGCCATCTCTCATAAAGGATGTTTGGATATCCAAATAAACTTTAACTAATAGGTAATGTACCAAGAACGCAAAATATACATGTATTGGTCTTTAAATATGATTCAAAATCAAAAGGTGCCTATAAAAAGCCTCCTGGTTAGTTTGAATTTTTAGTGATTGCCATTTAGAAAAACAATCAGAAAGGCAGTGAGGACCAATAACATCGACTGTTAACAACTTGATTTGAACTCGGGAAGGTCATATCAACAATATCATAGCACTTTGCAATATGATATATGGTGTAGTACATGGTGAATACTTTTATCTCACTGCATTCATCTAAAAAAATAGCAAAAATCTTATCTAGAACTGGCTGCCATCTCCCATTTCGGAAGTTGGGATCTTTAAAATCAATTTAAGTAATTAAGGGTTTTACCAGAACGCAAAATATACATGTTTTAGACTCTTCAAAATATTTTAAATGAACAAATTCCCTCTATAGTGTATCAAATGTAAAATGAATTTATTCTTGGCTGCCATCTTGAAAACCACTCGGAATGGCAGTCGGGACCCAAATAACCACCTGTTAACATCGTGATTCTCACTCAGGGAGGTCCTATGAACATTTCCATACCACTCTTGGAGATCCCTTAGGGGGGTGCACGGTGACCCCTCCTGGCCCACGGACGTAATTTGGGTCCCGACTGCCATTCTGAGTGGTTTTCTAGATGGCAGCCAAAAATAAATTAATTTTACCTTTGATTCACTATAGAGGGACTTTGTTCATTTTAAATATTCTTTGAGAGTCTAAAATATGTATATGTTGCGTTCTTGTAAAACCGTTAATTACTTAAAATGATTTTAAAGATCCCAACTTTCGAAATGGAAGATGGCAGCCAGTTCTAGATAAGATTTTTACTATTTTTTCGATGAATGCAGTGAGATAAAAGTGTTCACCATGTACTACACCATATATCATACTGCAAAGCGCTATGATATTGTTAATATGACCTTCCCGAGTTCAAATCAAGTTGTTAACAGTCTATATTATGGGTTCTGACTGCCTTTCTCTGTGTTTTTCTAAATGGTAGCCACTAAAAATACAAATTAACCAGGAGACACTTAACGGATATGACCTGATTTCAAATCATATTTAAGGACCAAAAAGTGTATTTTTTACGTTCTTGGTACAATATCTATTAGGTAATGTTAAATTGGATATCCAAACATCCTCTATTAGAGATAGCAGCCAGTTTAAGATAGTAATTTTGTTATTTTTGCTGCAATCTGTGAAATATGAGGGGTGACCGTGTACTTTGCCGATCAATTCTCTCTGATTGTACCAAAAAATTGTAACTTCAACATTCCAAAGGTTGAATCAAGTTGTTTACAGTAGATGTTTTGAGTCCCAACTGCTTTTTGGGATGTTTTTCTAGATGGCAGCCAATGTAAATACAAGTAAATAAATTGGAACAACTTGTATATGAGCCACCTATGTTTTTTATCATCTTTAATGACAAAAAACATAAATATTTAGTGTTCTTGCTACATGCTGAAATAGCTTATGTTTTTTTAAAGATAAAACATCCTGAGTATTAGATGGCGGCCAGTTTTGAATATGAAATTTGCCTGTTTTTTTTTCAGTCCATCATCATCATAAAAGCCATCTCTGATAGGACAAAGGAAAAGTTTAACCGATATTTCTCAGTGAAAAGTAAAAAAGTATCAATCGATGTTTTTGGTGTTCCGACTGCCTTTACGAGTGTTTTTTTCTGGATGGCAGCCAAGGAAAAGTATAGATTACATAAGAATTCCTTTGCTAACATTGGTCTATTTTTTTACCTTATTTTCAGGACCAAATCACCTAAGTTTAGCGCCGCTCTTATTATTTCTTCAATTAATTGTCTAATCTAAAAACCAAACATACTGAAATGAAGATGGCAGCCAGCTTGAGACACGCAATTTTGCTTACTTAACTGTAATAGTCTCTGAAACTTGCTGGGTTGGCATGTCATTCCTATGGAAGGGGTGATGTTTCAAGTTGTTCACCATACATCCCTGATATCAATATTCTGTCTCTTTCGTTTCACCTGACGGATAAGGGTAGTTTTAAATTGTCTCCGAGAAAATACGAGATAGAATAAAAACTGAAATATGAAATGGCAGTCAGGTCATAATTTGAATTCACCTTATTTCTGTAAAAAAAATCTTTATGTGAACATGTTTCTGTCAGTCCGTGTGTTTATACATAGGTTAGTTCATTTCTTGTTTAGATTAAGGACATCGTTGATTGACAAGTGTTATTAGCATAAGCGACTTATGAATAATTTGAATGTTTTCTTTTTTTATCGAACTTGAGCATAATTATACAACTTAATGACGTATTGTTCTATTAGAAGATATGTTTGTCTTCAAAACCAATCAGAAGCTTCCAAATCCACCCAAGCTAATGGAATTATTGAATGATTGGAAAATTTTGAATGATTTCGGAGTGGTTAAAAGTGGTCGATTCAATGTTTTTAATGATTTTGGGGCATTTTGAGTAAGTGCTTCATATGCCATGAATGGAACGCTGAGTAAATGATAAAGAATGGTTTTGACTAGACTTAGTGTCAAGTACACAACGTTTTTTTTACCTCAAATCATTTACTTCATTTATAGACATACTTTCATGAAACTCGCACAGAATGTAACACATTTTGTTGATGATTGCTGATATAATGCTGAGTAACGGGAAAGGGGGGCTTAATGTAAAACTTCTTGTCCACACATTCGTCTTACATTTAATGATGGGTTTGCGTGAAACTTTCACAGAATGTTCTTCATCATGTGACTATGTGTGCTTATCAACTCCGTTGGATGACATCAATCCAAATCAAGAAAAAGCTGCATAATTATCAATTGTCTTGTAAATGTTACTCCTTCTACATCAATGCATGGATTTCATCAAAATATTGGTGGATTTGTAAGAAGGTTTAACATAATGTTCCTGATCATGGGACAATCATATAATTGTCCATGCTAGATACTCACTGTCATTAGGGGTGGTTTTCGATGACATTTTCGAAGTATACTTCATGATATGAATATTAGCATACATTAAACGTTTGTCCATATATAATGCTGCGTCACAAAAAAGGAGTCATTCTTTCTAAGAATGTTTTAGTGAGGCGTTTATTTTGTCAAACAGGACTCATGATTTTAATTTAGAACAGATAAATCCAGATTTACATTTCCATACAAAAGTAAAGATATATCTTGGAAAAAGCTTCCATATACTCAAATGGCGGCCAAGATTTTTTTTTCTTTTTTTTAAAAAAAAATTAAATAGATTAATTCTAGGTAAAACGTCCTTAACAAATTGATATATGAATTTCTAAATGTATCAGCTACGTAGCGATTAGCACTGCTGAGTCCTTCATGAGAAATATGACTAAAACAGACTTAAGCAAATTTAAGATATTGAAATAAGCAAAATTGGTGGATTTGTTTCGGATTCTTTTACATTTATTCAATTTGGCGAACATTATCGGTTGCAAATGGCGTATTCGTATAAATATCTGGCTGCCATCTCGTTTTGAGAATTTTGCCCTAGTTAACCAAGATGAAAAATTCAAAAAATGAAACATGTTTCCCTTTCAGTTTGAAAACGTTTATTAGAAGGTGAAACCAAGGATACCGAATGTTAATATTAATACATGATTTTGCCGCGGAGGGTCTTGTGAACAATTAATTTTGATAAATCTTTTCAGAACCCCCCCCCTCCCGAATTAAATTCATGTTTAAAATTCTGTATTTTGGGCATTTCAATTTCGACATTAATTGATAGAACGGTAGTTTAAACGCTAAATATAGATGTCTGGTCCTAAAAATGAGTTAAAATGTGAAGCAATGTTTGCATAGGGATTCTAATGTATTTCAAGCATCTTCTTGGCTGCCATCTAGAAAATACCCGTCAAGGCAGTCGGGACACAAAATATCGATTAAAAGATTTTTTTATTCTCACTCAGTGAGGTCGGTGAAACTTTGCTTGGCACCCTGTTTGTCTCCTCTTGTCTTATGCTCTGCAGCAAAAATTGGCAAATTTCATATTCAAGATTAGCTGCCATCTACCATACAGGATGTTTGATCTTCAAATAAAATTTAGATTTTTTTAGTTTGTAGCTAGAATACCAAATAAATATGCTTTTGGCCCTTAAAGATCAAAAATAAAGGTTGCTCGTATACAAGTTGTTCCAATTTATTTACTTATATTTGCATAGGCTGCCATGTAGACACCCCAAAAGGCTGTCGGGACCCAAAACATCGACTGAAAACAACTTGGCTCAACCTTGGGGATGTTGCATTAACAATTTCATGGCACAATCAGAGGGTATTTTTGGCAAAAAACATGGTGACCCTTCATCTTTCATAGAATGCAACAGTCAATAGCCAAATTTCTATCTTAAACTGGCTGCCATCTCTCATAAAGGATGTTTGGATATCCAAATAAACTTTAACTAATAGGTAATGTACCAAGAACGCAAAATATACATGTATTGGTCTTTAAATATGATTCAAAATCAAAAGGTGCCTATAAAAAGCCTCCTGGTTAGTTTGAATTTTTAGTGATTGCCATTTAGAAAAACAATCAGAAAGGCAGTCAGGACCAATAACATCGACTGTTAACAACTTGATTTGAACTCGGGAAGGTCATATCAACAATATCATAGCACTTTGCAATATGATATATGGTGTAGTACATGGTGAATACTTTTATTCATCTAAAAAAATAGCAAAAATCTTATCTAGAACTGGCTGCCATCTCCCATTTCGGAAGTTGGGATCTTTAAAATCAATTTAAGTAATTAAGGGTTTTACCAGAACGCAAAATATACATGTTTTAGACTCTCCAAAATATTTTAAATGAACAAATTCCCTCTATAGTGTATCAAATGTAAAATGAATTTATTCTTGGCTGCCATCTTGAAAACCACTCGGAATGGCAGTCGGGACCCAAATAACCACCTGTTAACATCGTGATTCTCACTCAGGGAGGTCCTATGAACATTTCCATACCACTCTTGGAGAGCCCTTAGGGGGGTGCACGGTGACCCCTCCTGGCCCACGGACTATAATATCCAAAATCTTAAAATTCTTAAATATTGCTCTTAATTCAAAATATTTCTTCTGTGGGGTTCCTCAAAGAATATGTTACTTTTATTAGACATTAGGAAGTCCTTGCGTCAGAAGACTAAACAACGTAATAGGGTTCTTTTCCTGTTCTTCAATTTATTGTGCATAAACATGTTATGGGTCCAGTTACCAATCCTTTTCGGAAACAAATTACCCAATTCTGAAGAGGTAGGCATTTAAGAGTAGGCACCTATCATTAAGAGGTCGTAAATACATAAGCTATTATATCCCAATCCTACGAGGTCGACAGGGGCGTATATTGGTTCACCATGTATGTCTATCTGTCCCTCGGTTCGTAGACCTTTTCGTTTCCGGACTTTAACTTAAGAGCCAAATGACCTAGAATCAGGAAACTTCATACAAATGCTACCTTTGGCCAAAGGAAGTGACCTTTAGTATTTGGTTCACATAGATCAAATGTCAAGGTCACAGTCAGCCTTTGTTAAATTTTCTTCTCGAGAACCAAGCGACCTTGAAGCATGAAACTTCTTGACCCAAGGAAGTGTCCTATTGTTTTGAGGTCAAAGTCAAGTAAATTTTGTTAAATTTTTGTTAAACCTTTTCTCTTCCAGACTCTCACCTTAGAACCAAGTGACCAAGAATCAATTACAGGTGTATAACCTGAATTCCTGTATTTGTAACAAACACATCCTACATTAGTTGCGCTTATATTTGGACAAAGCGCTGGTGGTGGGTATTAGTCAGCCTAACGACAACTAGTTAAATGTAGTTACAATCGTATTGCTTTTTAAAGCAAGTGCAACACTTCCGTGTTTAGACTGAGTTGTCAGATGCATATCAAAAACTGATATTCTTTTCGACCGATCCTTTATCGATCACCTGAGTATTTGAGGTCTGAGTTTGAAAGTTTATACAATAACTCTTTTACATACAAATACAAGAGGCCCGAAATTGTCAGTACTGATCCACTTACACAAAATGCCTAAAACTTTTCGTGAAATTAAGCATCAAATTACATTTAAGGATCAAGCTTAGATACATTGTCTCTGTGAGCAGATATTCGTCAACTTAAAAAGATTGTCAGTATTTCCTTGACATGAAATCTTCTTTATTGCTTTTCGGTTGTTTATCGAGAAATAACAGTAGATTATAACTTGATAATTTCACCGCAAAAACAGTGAAATTATCAAAAACTTATACCCTGCTTTTGTGCATTTCATCCTTTCTGACGTCATATATGCGGGGCGAAAAAAGTGACGTCACAATGAACGTTGCACAGCAATCACGAGCAAAAACACGCGCTTTACGAAAATATGTCCTAGAAATGTGACGTTTTGTCTCATTTTTGCATTAACGAAATAGAATACACGTTTGCTTTTCGTGTAAGATCGATTTATATTTCATTTCGTGAACAACAAAGGCTATATTTACACTCGGGAAAATATAGCTTTTGTTGTTCACTCAATGAAATATAAATTAATCTTGCACTGAAACAAACGATTATCCTCTATATATTTACCTTACAAGCATCTTTTATTTAGTCATATGATAACAAACACTTAATGAAAATTGTTCTATGACAATCTTTAAATAAATATACCAATTATGATAACAAGCGAAGTAATAACACAAATTCCCCTTTGTCCCTGGTGCAGAATAATATCTCTCAAAACAGAAGAAATCACAAGGATCATACTTGTGATGGAATCATGAAAAATGATTTAATTTAATTTCATCTATGTGGCCATTTCCTGGTATCTTGCCAGCATATACAGCCAATTTTATAAGGCCAGTCATATTTTAACGAAAAAAAAAAAAAAAACCATGAAAATACATGTTCAAAAGATCATTCATGTGAAATTTGGTTGCATTTTGCCAAAGAAAATTCTGCGTTGAAATCGGCCCTGATTGACCCTATTAGAATGTTGAGTTCAGATGGGTTAATAAAAGCCATTGATTGGCCTTATGGTATGGAAAGAGATTTTTCATTGTAATTCTTTAATCCACAATTGTGGCAGAGTTCTGCAATGATTTATACTCTAAGAAGTGATTTTTAAGTACTAAACCTAAGGATCATTCATGTACAAATGTCTTTTATATCAATGATTGTTATCATCAAAATCTATTCATCCATTTCGACAAAACTTTCCATTTGAACAGCTGAACCGACATTGATCAATCACGTTTTCACACACAAGCGTTAAACAAGACTACTGCCAATAAATGACTTTGCTAAGCTTTGGGGCGCTGCGTAACAGAGGAATATAACGAGTTGATTAGAGAATCAATTGAAAACAAGAAATACTTTATGGCCCAGGATTTTGCACAAAAGAAATTGCCTGTAATAGTCATTTAAGGAGTCACAGAAACAAAGGTAAGCAACTTCAGACTATTATTCGAATTTCCAAGTAATCAAACACCAACCGCGGAACACATCCTAGCAGTCATAAAAGCCATAGAAGTCTTGTGTTGTGTATACTTCACTTTCTTATAAAATAAGGGCCACTTTGGCAATTATTTATTTGACATTTTTCAATTTGAATTAATTGTATTTTGAATTCAAAGCTTCAGGATAACTACGAACTCCGCGACAGAAGATGGGTACGAAGAATATATAAGGACGATGAAAGGGAAGACCTACTTCCAAAACAAAAGAATTTTTAAGAAACTGGGTGGACCGTTATTGGTCGTCTATTTTCTTCAAAAAGAAATGAAAATAAAACAAGAGGACCACCTGGGACACCACATTATTAAATAGGCAGATGTCATAAAGGAGATAATTTCTACATAGGATAAATACCATTGTGTATTTACAGCCAATACCAAGAAGAATGTGCCTTTTCGCTCTTTGATTGCATGTAAAAAGGGATGCACCCATCATGCTCAGATGAGCTAAAAGGAATGCGCCCCGGTGGAACCCAAATATGACCCAAGGGTCTTGATATGAACATACATGGTAGGGCCATACTAGATGATGCTACAGTTCTAATATGAAAGCCGAGTGCCCTCTGGTTTCAGATTTTTAAAGATTTTCAGTTTTTGATTCTTTGTAAAAATGGTTGCACCAGGGTGGAGTCCAAATTTAATCCTCGTCTCTTGATATGAACAAACTTGGTAGAGGTCTACTAGATGATGCTACATACCAAATATGAAAGCTGTCTGCCTTCTAGTTTCACAGTAGAAGATTTTTGAAGATTTTCCTTTTTTACCCTACGTACTCGAAAGAGCTAAAAGGGATGTGCCCGGGCAAAGCCCAAATGTGACCCAAGGGTCTACATATGAACAAACTTAGTGGGGCCCACTAGATGATACTAATTACCAAATATGAAAGCTGTCTGCCTACTCGTTTCAGAAAAAAGAATTTTAAAAAACTGCGCTCTTTGATTTCTATGCAAAAAGGGTTATGCACGGGCAACCCCCTAATATGACCCCAGGGTCTTGATATGAAAAAAACTTGGTAGAGGTCCACTAGATGATTCTACATACCTAATATGAAAGCTGACTGACTTCTGGTTTCAGAGAAGATTTTTGAAGATTTCCCTATTTTCACCCTTTTTGTTAAGGGTAAACACGTGTTTTTACTATATGTTACTTTTTTTACTACAAAACAGCCATGATCACCCCACGTGGTTAAAAGCGGAAAAAGCAAAAATATTCATCAGATAATCAAAATCATTATTTTAAAATCATTTCATCTTCAAAAAGTAATTTTTGGAATGGTATTAAGCAGAAATTAGGATTTTACCACGTACAAATCGTTCATTCAAACTTTTTTTTATGTAATAGAGGAAAAGGCTACTCCATATAGAAGTCAAACAGACTACACATTATATTAAGTACGAAATTCTTTCATCACGTTGAGATAAAAATTTACAACGATAAGTATTACCGCGATTTATTTACAACGTACTTTTCTCTACCCTTACAAGGACACAATCAGATGCACTTACTGCAACAGTGGTGAATCGCTAATTCAACCTTGGTGAACCGTAGAATCGGAGACTAACGTTTACGATTTTATAGCGTGTTACTTCGGCTAATGAAGATCCGATATACGGATGTGTAGGCATAGACTACTGTGAGAGTACAAGTAGTTTAATTAGATTAATTATCATTTTTAATCAATGGAAAATCACCATTTATTTGTTTTCTAAGTCCTGATATCTCTTGTATATCATTCTTTAGAAAAGATACACCATCTTTAAATGTATCATTAGGTTTACAACCTATCAGTCACCTTCTGGTATTATCATTAATTTGTAGTACATACCATTGGTTTCATGTGCGTGATTGGAATTTATCAATTTTGTGACCAGTTCACCGGTTTTATTCGTAGTCTGAACGTAGTCCAACATCACCATGTCCCTGCTTGGTCCCAGCATCGATTTGGATATACAGTCAAAAATCTTACGTCGAATGTCCATAAGACGAAGTTATCTCTTCGTCGAAGTATTTTTCAAGTCCCGATCTATTTAATCTTTATTTCTATGTATTTCAACCTCCATACGTCGTTATCCATTGCTCGACGTCGAACCAATTTCAAGGTTCCGTCACTATTTTTTGTGTGCATTCACACCTCTTTACGACGAACCCCAACCTTGATTGATGAAAATTGCAATCGAGGAAGTCTTTCACACATTCAATCTGACAACCACAGTCATTGACACGCGCGATCTCAGTATTGGATATCGATTGTTTACCTGATTGTGTTTGATTATTTGATTGTTTGTAACAGATAGAAAATGAGAAAGGTTAAGTGATTTATTGTTTTGAAATGAAAATGATCGGCAAAATGCATAGGACCTATGACGTTAAATTTGTAATTCTCATTGACAACGGAAGCATGTAAAGCCAATGCCACGCGGGACTTGATTGGTGAAGTACCCGGTAAACACGGGGGTATAGCCATCAACATCGACCAACATGACGTACCCAAGGAAGGACTGGGTAACCAATCCGAGAATAATTTGCTCAGGAAATTATATACGCAGAAAACATTATCAGATTTGTTTTTGCTTGAAAAATGTAAACCTCTAACACAAAAGTCATTGTCTCATAGATCTAATAGTACATGTAAGCACATGTAAATTTGTAAATGAATGGCTTGCTTGAAAATCTTTTTGCTTTGTGATTTAAATATATGTTTTATATGATGTTTATAAACAAATAAAAATGTAAATAAAAATAAGTATCATCTTTTATATTCGATTAATTCATCACGCTAATCAAATACGTCCGTTATTTCGCCATCAGTTTCGGTCGTACCTAAGTGTGAGGATGGCCGCATATGTCTCCATCCCGAAGATCGCATTTTATCCGTTCGTCGAACTTTCTATACGTCGAAGTTTTTTGGTGAGTACCCCGAAGTTCGACATATAGATATTCCACATGTATGTTTACGTAAAGGCTTGTACTACAAACTAGGGTAAACGATACGTTTGAAACCGGCAAGAGTGCGATTCTGTTAGAAATTACTACATTGAACTACATTCAGACTACGATAGAAAGACTTTATGTCCTCTTTCACCGTAGGAATTTTAAACATGCCCAAGATTTGGGCTGTCACTACGATTAGCTTGTACGGTAGACTAGGTTAAACTTCGCTGTCTACGGTAAGGTACGATGTATTACAGCATTCTTTCACTTCGTTGAGATAATGTTAACAACGTGAAATGTGACCGCGATTTTTTATATCGTACTTTTCCCTACCTAACCGTGGACAAAAATCAGATACCCGTTCTGCAAGAGTAGTGAATCGCTAGTTCAAACATGGTTAACCGTAGTATAGGAGACAAACGTTTACTATATTATAGCGCACTACTACGATTAATTAAGTCCCGATTGACGGATAAACAGGGAGTAACTACTGTGACAGTATGGTCAAATAAGGGTAAAAAGAACGTACTAAACCGTGAATAGACTTTTGAACATTTCATGAACTACCCAAGGTACTACGGTCAAACTCACGAGTTCTCACTTCGTTATCCACCACGTGAAACACGACTCTCTTTGACTAACTGCGCAGTATACGCCCAGCTACGTAAATTGTACGGTTGACTACGTTTATGCATAAATACATCCAACTACGATATTAACGCTATAATGTGACCACGGCTTAAATGTGACCAAGGCTTTAAATAATCACTATGTTAAGAATTGTATCATTCGAACTTGGAAGATGTTTTAGTGGGATTTTAAGCCACTTCCATAATCTTACGTGTATATAACGGGTACTGGATCATCTAACAATGATTTCTAGTATTAATCACACCATAGATCTTCGATTATCAATCCATTGGTGGAAGAGAGAGTCGGAAAGAATCTGTTAAGCCGTCGGGAATCGAACCCGCGAAGACACTCAATGCAAGAAAAACGTCGATTTTTTTCCAAAATTAGTATAATACTTGTGACAAAGTATGAGAAGAAAGAAAAAAATATGTTGCGAGTGCTTACGATTGTAGAACCTTAGTATTTCGGAACTCATGATCTTTCACAATGTTAAACGAGATTTCCTAATGAAAATCATAAGGAAACCTTGGTAACCTCTTTTTTAAGCTCATTACTTCCGAAACGTTGCGAAACTTTTACGGATCCACTATCTTAATGATTGATTGCGAAAGTAAAAGACAATCTCACAACGAGACCGTATTTCGCGTGACCTACTTTGACCTAAAAGGAAAAATGAAGACATTCTGTCAATCATCATTATCGGACGATTCTCATTCGTATTCACTAACAGAAACCCTCTGTATAAATATTTACTTTGTACCATCTCTTGTTGCCGTTGAGGACCCTTACTGTCATTTCCATTTAACTCGATTCCACTCAAATAACATTTCTAGGTTTCCCTTGAATTTCTTGCATATTTCCCCCCCCCTTAAAAATCTTTGAAGCTTCGGTTTCTTTATTTTGTTCGTCAATATTCTTTACACAAACCTGTCGTACTTGTACTTACTTCTGGTTCAAAATGTAACAATACACCGTTTTGGGTCCGTTTTACTAAATATCTTACGATCATTTTTTGCGTAAGTCAAAAATTTAAGTTGCGTCTACAGTGGTAACTAAATATGGAATTCAGTCATGCACTATCTCATTGGAATCGTCTTCTTAAGCCGATTCCAATGAGATATTGCAGGGCAGAATCTAACATTGAATGAAAACACCAGGTACGATTTGTGATTTTGACTTACGATCATTATTTTCGCAAGAAGCTTAGTAAAACGGGTCCCAGGATACAATATTTTAAGGTATAGCAATGAACACATGGTGTCATTTTTTTTTTTCGCGCAATGATTTTCTTCTTGTTCACATGTCTTTTGGATTAACTGTATAGTCATTATTTAAAATTTTGTGCTCGTTTTCATTTAAGAGTTATCTGCCCTTGGATGGTATTGGCCATTTTCAGTAAATGGTTATGTTTGGTTAAGGTCTTGTAAGAATTCAATGCTACCTGAAAGCAAAAAAATAAACATACACATGTTGATAGACCTTATAGATGTACGCAATGGATGTTGCAACGGAAATTTATAATTGCAATCCAATAAACTCAAGAATTCCGATTGGTTTAAATCGCATCACGTGGGGAAATCCATTGCACTTGAATTCTTTATAAAATGCAATAGGTCTTTCGGGAAACCCCCGACCTTCGATCTAAAAGGACTGTATTGTAGGAACTCGAATTTACCGAGTTCACGATCATCAACTCAACATCGCTTTTTAATTTATGATAAATAAAGATATTTCCGAAAGAATTACAACTACCAGCATGCAGTTCTGATTCTGAACTGACGTAAACTTAGAAAACGGCGAGTCGACGAAGACCATCAAGCAACACTCTCAACGCCGTTTTCGTTTAAAAAATAGACTAACTTGGCAGAAACAAGATTTTTGTCACAAGTACCTCTAAAAATTTCAAAGTTTTCGTTTGTTTGTGTATCATTCAATTAACTTTATGACATTTCACTTTGATAGCGTGATAAAAAATACACGATCTAAAAATAGATTGTGAAATCTATACGCGCAGAAAGTAAACCTTTGAAGCTTCAATGTTTTGCCGAGTATTCTAATAGTTTTTTTTTCGAACTAGAGGATTGCAATTATGAGGGACGAGTGTCTACACTCATCTCTATACTCTTTGATTATCCGCATTTGCATAATGAGCTTTCAAAAGTTAAAAATGTACTAATTTTGGTTATTTCAAGAGGGGTGGGGGAATTACCATAAAAACCTTTTTTTTTAAATTGCCGAAATAAAAAAACTTTGTCTGGATGATACTTGTGAGACCCTTTATTAAGTTGGTTCACGAAATATTAATCGACCCAAATATGGGCGAGGCAGGACAGGGTTTATTTTCACATTTTTAACTTCAAAAATCATCTCACAAACCATTGGGCCGATTTCAATGAAACTTGGCATGTACCTGTAGTAAAAATGTTGAAGGGCCCTTAAACGTTTTCACGGAATCGGGTTATGATTGTTTAACGTTAGTATTATATGCTTAATTAAAAAGAACTTCTTTTACAATCATTGACCATTTGTTTAACTTTTTCAAAATATTTTTTATAAAGCCGTTTTGCGCTTTTATCAATCATCCAATGCTCAACAGCCAAGATCACAGGGTATAAGACACCCCTATCACAAATTCTGGTGTCGATTTCCAATCGAAAAAAATTCAGGGGGTGTCTAGTTATCATATTTTTCGCTACCCAGGCCAATAAAAGTACGAATATATTCGCTTTATGTGGTTCTTTTGCCGAGAAATTTGGAATGTGTGTAGAGGATACATAAATGCTCTTAGACAAACACAAACAATGAAGAATAGTCAGGTTGTTTGACAAAAAATTAATGACAAACCTAAAAATCGAGCAAAGTCACTAGAACTCGCCCATTTTGCTTTGTTTCTACCCTCCCCTTTTATTTCCTAAAAGAAGAACCATTTATCTCGACAGTGATACTAAAAATTGAAATGAAAAGTATTATTTTGGTTTACAAATCAGTCAAAAACTTGCCCCACCGTTAGTTCCGTATCGAAAAAATCGATCAGGTGTCCATGAACCTTCTGGTGTCGGCGTGGCACGTTATACCCTGTGAAGATAAGGCAATCGCATACGGTGCTAATTGTTAAACCGTTGAATAATTGAGTATATTCCTTGTGGATGTCATATTTATTTCATATTTGAAAACCCTCCCAGAAGCAGAATTGAGTAAGATGTAACTTATTTTTCAATATCCCATTCGATTGATGATTGATTGAATGGAGTTTAACGCCGCTTTCAACATTATTTCAGTTTTATCGCGGCGGCTGGAGCACCTAACAATGGTTTCCTGGCATTTCTTTCATCAGTACAACCACCACATCCTTTCCTAGCCTCCAGCTGCTATCTCACATAGGTCTTTGAGGAAACTGAATCTAAAGTCATCTTATATCAAGGAAGCAACCACTGCTGTAGAATTGTAAAGAGTTGTTTTTTCCTGGCAACATTTTTATGATCCTTTTGCATAGTTTATTTTTTGTTGAAAAAAAACCCAAGATTTCTGAAAATAATAAACAAGAGGACCATTGGCCCTTAGGCGCTCACCTGATGCATATAGTTTACAAAGGTGGCAAAGTGCCACAACTACTTATTTGAAATTCATTACAGGCTTAACAAAAATCAAAGATATCAAGAAGACAAACATAAGAGTCAAATATATTGCCTCTGAAGTACTGATTTTTTTTTATAAAAGTTTTGACCAAGATGTAGAATTTTCATTCCAAGAGTGCACACAAGGTTTTCCTGAGATTCGACCACTTCTTTCTTTCACATAACTTATACCTATTTCGAACTAGATCTAGATTTCATAAAATTCAATTCTATTGGCAAAAATGGAGCAGCTAGAGCGCACACAAGGTTTTCTAAGATTTGATCCCTTTACCCCCATTTTTTAGTTATAGGCATACGAAGGTAAAGCATGTTTCGAAAAGGGCGATCAAAAGTAAAAAAAGAGGAAATAACCATATTTTACTTAGCGTTACGTTAAATCTGTTTCCAGCCAACATGACGTCAAAACGGTTGTCTCGCGACGTCTTCGTGACCTTACTCTATTACGTATCCATATAAAAAATATTACGTCCCATATACAGGTATTTCCGGTTTAGGAAAGGAACGTTTCAAGAATGAAAGCAAAACCAAAACGCAGGTGGAAAGGAAAATTTGTAAGTAATAGCAAGAGGGTACAAATTGAAAATTTGAAGACGTTAACAGAAGATGGGGGATAGCGACAGAAATGGAGTATACGCCAAAGAGAAAGGGGATTTGTTGGAAGGAAGAAGAATTATTGTAATTTCGCAATGAGCAGAACAGTTAAAACATTGTAATAACTGTTTCCACTTACTTTATTTTCACAAGATTACCCGGGAACACAAGATTGGATTAGCAAGCGTATTGTATATTGCATGTCTTTGTGGACACTTGAATTTCCATTACAACAGGAAAATGTCTTAAGCCGACTGAAAAACTGCATGTAGGCATGCAGGTAAATTATTATTATTAAACACGAAAGCAGCCCTAGGTAAAACAACCAAATAACCCCTGAGAAGTGTCCCTATATCGTAGGCATCCGCGCAGACGCGCTAGATATTCACGCAAAATTAAACCAAATATTTTTTTCAACTACAACTATACCTTTTATATAGCTCTTGTTTAAAGGACGATTTCTAGATTTTATTTTCTGATATAGATTTTTCTTATATTTTCATATTTTGTAGATTAATGTATGGAGATTGCAAAAATTGAAAAAAAGGGGGTCACCGAATCAGAATTTTCGTAAAACGTCATAGAATGTCATAGGTATCGAGTAGATTTTTGTCCGATTTTTGCCGATTTTCTTTTCTTGGTAATGAAATAAAACCTTAACACAATCGAATCAAACCAAACAACTCATGTCAATTTTATAGGATGTGATTTGCACTGAATATAATACACAATTATCGATTTAGAGGAAACAAAATGATTTTTAACGTATTTTCCCCCAATGCGTAAAAACTGGTTTATCGAAAATTGACGAAAATATTTTCAAAATTTATTACTTTTGATCAAATTTCTCATAAACCCTGAGTTAGAAAGTTTTATTTTTTCTATATTTTGTAGATAATTATATGTTCGTGTGACATTGATATAAAAAAGTTATGGTCACCGTGCTATTTTAGAAAAAATGCAAAATTCTATGTCACCCAGTTTTGACGCTAGGGAAACAAACTCTCCAGATTCTTTTTCTCGTGACAATTTTATGTTAAAAATCAATGATATTCAATCCTTCTTAAATTGACCGATAAAGGAGTTGAATTCCTCAACAATTAGGGTATCTCTTGGTTTTGCGTCAACCAATCGCAAGGTCAAATTATATGAAAAGGTCAAGGTCAAATATCAAGGCCAACGTTACATAAATCACGCAAAAATCAATATTAAAAATCTTCAAGTCTATTCAAAATATAATGCTCACATATGGAATAATAATTGATCTTGTCGATAAACATAACGAAATTCTCTGATCGAAGTCATATGATGAGATCAAGGTCATCTACCTCGCCCCCCCCCCCCCTCAATAAAATATCAAATAAACCTAGGTCTGTTAAAAAACTAATCCAAACATTGGAAATTAAAATCTGACAAGATCATTTGATCATTAGATGTAGCTTTCGGATTCACGACTGGTAACGTTGTTTGACGTATGATTTTTTGCAGGAACGTTAACGCCACAAATACCTACAAAAACGACTGTGACGTCATATGCTTTTATTTTATAAATAAAATAGCTACGATAGTTTATATGGACTGGACTGCCACCTGGCAAGGCACACGTTTGTTTACTTCCTGCTTAAAAATTACAACAAATCGACTAAGCGGTAATGCTTAGCTTTCAAAGGACAAGTAACTATTACACTACAATTGTCTTCTTTTATGAATTAACCATAGACGTTTAATTTACCACGTCCACAGACAACACAGTGAAGAATTTATATTTACTACATTACCCCACCCACCTCCTTGAATTTGAGGCACCACACCAGTCAAAAATACCTATCAACAAATATATAAATAGTCAATCATGGATCTAGTGAAACATCTCTTCGTAATACTTCTTGCTACTAGCAGACTACTACGCTATAGCCACTGTGATGGTCTTAATACTTGTGAATACAATCTTGCAACTTTACGTGAACTAAGAACCGTTATTCCTCAAAATGACCTCATCATATATGAAAATTTAGTGACCAGCTACCAGCATGTGAACAAAAAACAATCATCCTCTTCTTTCTCTTGTGCATCTGACTTCAACAAAACGATAGCTGTTTATCTTCTACTCTGTGGCGACGTACACCCATGCCCAGGTCCTGATAGATCAACAAATGATGATACAAACTACAATCATTCTACTAAATGCTTTGACAAAAGAGGGCTCCATTTTCTTCATTTAAACGTCAGAAGTATTCTCTCCAAAATTGGTGATGTCCGACTCCTTGCCAGAGACTCTAATGTTGCTTGTTTTTGTATTTCTGAAACCTGGCTTGATAGTAGTGTTTTTGACTCTGAAATTGCAATTGATAATTATACTATTGTGCGGAAAGATAGAAATAGACATGGTGGCGGAGTCATGATTTATATCCGTAATGATCTTACTTTCAACCTTATAGATAATTTACAATCAAATGAACTTGAATCTGTCTGGATAGAGCTGTTGCTCCGTAAAACAAAGCCTATTATCTGTGGTTGTCTATATAGACCTCCTAGACAAACTAACTTTTATGATTTGTTGGAAAATTTATGCCTATCTAATTCATGCTTTAGTGAAAAAGAATGCATCTTATTAGGTGATTTTAACACTGATGTTTCCAAAGTTTTAAACAATAATCTTTTTAAGTCTCTTAAGTCATTCTTGGCCATTTTTGATTTTAAACAGTTAATTACTGATTTTACCAGAGTCTGCGACCTGTCGTCTACAATTATTGACCTCATTATTGTTTCTGATGAAGACAAGATCTCTCAGAGTGGTGTTTTACCAGTTGGTTTTAGTGACCACTCTGCGATTTTTTGTACCAGAAAAATAACAAAAGATGTCTTTAATAAACACAAAAATATTAAAGTCCGGTCACTAAAAAATTACAAGAAGGAGGTTTTCTTAGCTAACTTAATGGATACTGACTGGTCCTCTGTTTACATGAGTGATGATACCAATGAAGCATGGCTTAACTTCAAGTCCTTGTTTTGGGGTGTTTTAGACAATATTGCACCTTTAAAGGAATTCAGAATTAAGCAAAGAACAGCACCATGGGTAACAAATGAAATTCTTACCAGTATCCAAAATAGAGATAAGGCATTTAGAATTTTTATCAAAGAGAAGACTGACGATACTTATAATAATTTTAAATCGTTGAGAAATGCAACCCAGAACCTTATCAATACGGCAAAAAAATCCCATTATAAAAATATCATCACAGAAAACCAAACGGACTCCAGATCTTTATGGAAAGCTCTAAAAGAACTTGGCATGCCATCAAAGAAGAGTAGCAAATCTGTGACTAATATTGGCCTAAACATTGAAAATAACTTAGTCTTTGACAGCATGGAAGTTGCCAATCATTTTAACAATTTTTTCACAACTGTAGCTTCAATTCTTGTTACTAAATTACCCACTGCCTTAGGTTATTATGGTAGAGATTTTGTATCCAGATCTTACAGAAACCAATGTATTAGCCTGAACAATTATTCTTTTTACTTGATAAGCGATTTTGTTGTCTTCAAACATTTGAACAACTTAAGTGGCAGCAAGGCCACTGGGTTAGATAACATCCCATGTCGTTTTGTTAAGGATGGCGCTCCTGTTATTGCAAGTCTTCTCACTCATATTTTCAATTTGTCATTGATACAGGGTACTGTTCCAGAAGACCTTAAAGCTGCCCGTGTTGTTCCTATCTATAAGAAGAATGATAAAACAGATGTATCTAATTACAGACCCGTTTCGATATTGATTATAATTTCAAAAGTATTGGAAAGAATAGTTTATGATCAAATAGAAAGATATCTGAGTGAGAGAAAAATATTATATCAATTTCAATCTGGCTTCAGGAAGTCTTATTCTACTGATACATGCTTATTGCACTTAACAGACTTTATCAGGTTTAATCTAGACAAAGGAATGTATGTTGGGATGGCTTTGCTCGACCTACAGAAAGCGTTTGACACTGTTGATCATGCTATTCTATTATCTAAATTAGAGCTCTTAGGTTTTAGTTCCGACATTTTAAATTGGTTTAATTCTTATTTAACAGATCGTATTCAATATTCAGATATAAACCACGTATTCTCATTACCATCAACTGTCACGTGTGGTGTACCCCAGGGTTCAATTCTAGGACCGCTCCTATTTTTAATCTATATCAATGATATGGCAGGAACAGTTAAAAGTAAGCTTCTTCTGTATGCTGATGATTCAGCCATTCTAGTAACTGGTAAATCTAAACTTGAAATTGAATATCTTTTAACCCAAGACCTTCAAAATGTAAGTAACTGGTTAGTAGATAATAAGCTGTCTTTACACCTGGGGAAAACAGAAACTATTTTGTTTGGATCGAAGCCTAGACTGAAAAAATGCTCAAATCTTGACATTCTTTGTAATAGAATAAGGCTTAAATCAGTTGAGTCTGTGAAATATTTGGGTGTTTTGCTAGATCAGGCTTTGGATTTTGAATCTATGATTTCTGCCATTATAGGTAAAATTAATGCAAGACTTAAATTTTTATACAGGAAACAGAAATTCTTGTCGTTACACTCTAAAAAACTCCTAGTTATGTCTCTTCTACAATGCCATCTTGATTATGCATGTTCTGTCTGGTATTTCAGCATCTCGAAGACACTAAAACAAAGGCTCCAAATAACTCAAAATAAAATGATCAGATTTGTTCTTAATTTGGATTGTCGGCATCATATTTCCAATGATCATTTTGTTGAGCTAAATTGGTTACCAGTTGAAAGGCGTGTTAATCAAATTGTTCTATGTCATGTGTATAAAATTTTCCATAAGTCTTCTCCCTCTTATTTACAAGAGCATTTTATCTTAGCGGATACCTTCCATGATCATTACACTAGATTTAGTTCCGAATCATGCTTCAGAATTCCCAAGGTCAAAGGTTTTGGTAAGAAATCATTTGCATACAACGGGTGCTCATTGTGGAATCAACTGTCATTTAACATAAAATCTTCCGATAACTTAGTTATATTTAAGGACTTGGTCAAAAAGTTTTACCTAAATTGATGTTTTTATATTTGATTTGTTGCTGTTATAATTTCTGTGATATTTGTTAAAAAACTGTGATCAAAATCTCATCAAACTTTTGCAACCTGAATGGAAGTAAACTTATTGTGTGCCCTGCCAGGACATGTCTTCGTTTATCTAAGGACCACAATGGAAACAAGGAAATCCCATTTCCTTTTTTGTGTTATCCTTGATAAATGAAAGCATGCCCTAGTACAAGATTAAATTAACTATTGTTTCATCTAAAAGTGCCAAATTTCTTATGCCATTTTAGTTTCATTTCTTAATATGTAATTGTATTATGTCAGCTGTTTTACTTTAGATTCTTGTACTATGCATATGTTTTCATTTGTTGAATAAAATCTATCTATAAAAAAAAATCTATATTATTATATTTTGGTGATAGGATTTGTAAATCTTCTTCATGAAAGCATTTTCCGCGAATATAGAAATGTAGAGGGGTTTTGTAGTGTTTTTGTTACGTCCGAGATAAGTGCATGTTTGGAGCGCCTACTCCTTTTTTGAAGAGATCGATGCGCAAAGACGTTGCGCAAGAACGAACTCCCGAAATCGTCCTTAATTCAGACTATTTTCAACACGAAAAGGAATGATAGAATGATTCTCGACACTTAAATTTACAAAAAAAAGATAGATAGATCATTTTAATATGAAAAAGTAAGGGTTTCTTAAACTGTACACTTATCTTTCAAAAGAATGAATTGGCAATGGTTAAAACACATTCAAAACAAACAAACAATATACAAACACCTTCCATCAATAGTATCCGAGATTTCGATCTTAGCCTCACTCGATATCGAATCTCAATATTCCAACTTTCCATTACCCTGAAAACCAGAATTCCTGATGAAATTATATTCTTTTCACAAGTTTGGTAGAGCTTGATCTAAGGATCATCCCTGAAAAGATTCATTTTGTTTGGCCGAGTTTTTAGGTAGAAAAAGACTTTTTTCTAAGATTTTCGACAATTTGTGCCAATTTTCAGCCTTTCCGTTACCATGAAAGCCAGATTTTTTATAATTATATTCTATTAACAACTTTTGAAGAGCTTCACCCAAGGAACATCACTGCCAAATTTAAGCTTGATCGACCTAGTGTTTAGGAGAAGATTTTTCTCAGATTTTCGGCAATGTTCGGCCCTCTGTTAACATGGCAACCAGATTTATTGATATAATTTTTTAACATTTTTTGAGGAGCTGCGCTAAAGGAACAACCCTGCTAAGTTTCATCTTGATTGACCCAGTTGTTTAGAAGTAAATGATGTTTAACGAAATTGTTGGAAAGACGATGATTGATCACAGTAGCTCACCTTAAGCACTTATGGACGGCAGGACTTTCATTTATAAAATGTAAGTAATGCGGACGAATAACTGACTTTGGATGGGGTTGTTTTAAATGAAAAATCTTTATTCTGTAAGCAAAATATATGGAACAAGAAAAATAGTAGGAAAAGAATAATGGCTTGACATTCCTTCTTAACCGTCATTTTATTGCTTGCTCTCTCATGGCGTAGTCGAAAGGCAGATGTTAAACTTTTCCATGGACAATTGCGCGCGTTACGGAAATCTCATGGGAGAATAACTCCGGTTTTATTTTATTAGCTCAGCTGTTTTCGGAGAAAAGCCGAGGTATTATGATCGTCTTAAAATCGTTTGCGTTGGCGTGACAAACTTTAACCTTTGTCAGATCTCTGTTGGTTATTGAAGGTATCTTCGTGAATCCTGGCATGCGTGTTCATCGACACAAGAGCTAATCAGACTATCAAGGGGGTAACTCGTAAAGCATTTTTGTAAGAGTTATGCACTTTTTCGATTGAGACTTTAAGCATTATAAAGCACATGCGGAAGAGCTTTGCACCCGTAGGCGGTGCTCCTGTTGTTTCAATAGCCTCACTGACCACGATTTCACGAAAAACATAGGAGAGCTGACCTACCAAATCCATCACAAACAATAACAAATAGTGTCAGAACTTGGTAATTGATGATAATTTGGAAAGTACATTTTGATAAAATCTTCTGTTTTAATTTCTTTTTAAACATTTCATTTCAACACATGCACTACCAATGATGATCATGATGTGATGCCATAATTTTGAAAATAAAGTGATTGACGCTTTAATGTTTACTTAATCGATATTCATCCATTGACAGGCATGAATTGAGTGACCAAAGTAGGGGTTTCAAAGACGAGGTAGCATAAAACATACAGACAAACGCAATAATTAAAAAAGGTGTATTCCATGGAGAAACGACATATTTCCTTGTTTGAATGTAGTCTTACGCCGCTTTTAACAATCGTTCATTTATATCGCGGAAGGCACCAAACAATAGATCTCTAGTTTTTCTCACACTAGTACCACAATTACATCCTTTCCTAGCCGAAAGTTGCTATTCCTCATATGTCTACGTTTATAAACCCATTGCTGGAACACAAATAGTCGGATTGACAGTCCGACGCGCTACCAACTGCGCTATGACGGTGGCAGAGTATAACAGAGCATATTTTATAGACATTTATGCTATCAATGGGCATGTGTATGATAAAAGACTGGACTTAGATATTGTGCGAGGTAATCAGTTCATAAAGGATGTTACATTTAAATCTAATCATCTCGCCATGCTCGATGAAAAACTAAAAAATCAACACCTACTCAGAAGAATACCTAAGAAATCAACACCTACTCAGAATAATACCATATCTTGATCTAACAAGCCGCCGTCATAGCGCAGTTGGTAGCGCGTCGGACTGTCAATCTAGAGTTCGCGGGTTCGATCCCCGACGGCGGCACTCATTCTTTCCGACTATTTGTCTCTCACCAATGGGTCGATAATCGTAGACCTATGTGAGATAGTATTTGGAGGCTAGGAAAGAAGATAGATAGATAGATTTTATTGACTTATACAATAACATGTATCTAGTCATACAAATATATTAACAATATACAATTTACTTTCGGTAGAAAAAATAGGTGATATAAATATTGATTTTGTACGTTTGTTTCGCAATAGCTTTTTCTAAACGTTATAATTTTAAAAGTGTATTCTATGGATTGTCATTTGAAAATTCCATTGTTCCAAATGAAACATTTACTTTTTCAAACATAGTAAGTGAAAAAAGAAGTATATATCGCGGAGAGTAACCGATAATAGATGTATTGTTTACTCAATACTTGTCTATTGCTTTCAAACGTTCAAGATCAAAATCGAAATTATACATCAATTAAAAACAAAAAGACAGAAGTAATGAGCATAAAAATGTATCGAATATCTTCTTCTTAATCGGTTAATATTATTTATTAAGTATAGTATTGCGTCGGTCGAACGCGATTTTTAAGAAATTGCATAGTCGTCTAAGCGTTGATCTTTGAGTACTGTTTAGTAGTTTGATTAACTTGAAAGAACTCGGGTTTTTATAAAAGAACGATTTAAGAAATTTAATTCGAATATCTGTAAATGCTGGACATACTAGAACAAAATGGTACTCGTCCTCTAATTGGTTTGTTTGACAACAGGGACAAGTTCGTTCTGATCTAGGAATTCTATTATTTCCATATCTCCCCGTTTCAATTCTTAGATTATGCGATGATGTTCTTATTCTAGAGAGTTGGATACGCTGTGTTTTAGGAAAGTTCATTTGTAAATACTCACTGGTTTCAAAGGTAGGCTTGATATACTTATATAAAATAGAAAGCACGCTACTTTTCTCGATATCGCTATACCACTTCTGTAAATATGTATCTTGTACTCGCCTTTTAAATAATAGCGCAAAACTTTTGAAGTTGTAATTTGAGGGGTTTTCCCAGACGTCTCTAAAACCGTAGGCACATAAGATACTTTTTAACTTAGTGATCCAGTTAGTTTTCCCCTTTAAATCATCATAACACGAAACATCATAAATAGTTTTCAATAGTATGTTATCTGTTGAAATTAATTTTGACCAATATTTTATTATTTGAACATATCTATTTACGAAAATAGGGTATCGACCTCATTCCCCATACACCGATGCGTTAGAGCAACTACTTTTTACCCCCAGAATAGCCTTGCAAAACTTAGTATGTAGTCTCTCAAAGTCTTTAGATTTAGTGAACCCCCAAACCGGGCTGCCATGATTTAGAATGGAGCCTACAAATGCGTCAAATAGATTTAAAGCAGTACTTGGATTAACTTGATATTTGTTAATATTACGTAGAAGGACATACATCGCTTTCGATGCTTTGCCAATCAAGTATTGGTTATTCAACTCAAAACTACCAGTGTAATTAAAAACTACACCTAGATAGGTAAAGTTATTGACGATTTCTAATGTTTCTCCATTGTAAGTCCATTTTTCATTATGTTTCAAACCTCCTCGTTTCCTGAAAACAATGATTTTAGTTTTTTCAATATTTACATTCAAACCCCACTCTGAACAGTACTTCGAAAGATTTTCGAGTCTTTTTTGGAGGTCACTAACGGAGTTACCGATTATTACCATATCATCTGCAAATAGCAAAATTATCAGACATATGTCATAAAAATTTATACCGCAGTTGGGTTCATCTTGTAAAAATAGTTCTATGTCTTCTATAAAGAGGGCATATAATACAGGTGAGTTTATTTGGCCTTGTCTTAAACGGACTGAAATATTGAAAAAGGACGAAATGTCATTACCATATTTCACACATGATTTTACCACATCATACATAGATTTGAAAATACGTAGGATTTTACCATCTAATCCTTGTTTAAATAACTTATACCATAAAGCATTCCTATGAATCGAATCAAACGCCTTTTGAAAATCGACAAAGGCACAATATAGCCGTTGATTTTTGTTGAGAATATGATCGATTAAATTTGATAAAACGAAAATTGCATCAGTAGTGCTGCTTCCCTTTTTAAAACCGAATTGCGAGTCAGATATCTTGCAATGTTCGTTGCACCAATTATGCACGCGCTCGTTTAGAACACTGACGAATAATTTGCCAAGGCAGCTAACTAGGGTAATCCCCCTGTAGTTATTTGGGTCTGTTTTGTCTCCCTTCTTATGGATTGGTATAATGAACCCTTCGGACCAATTTTGAGGAAAATAACCTGCATCGAATATTGCATTAAATATGTCTGTTAAGTGGCCGGATAATATATCCGAAGTTTCAATCAAGTATTCGTTCAATATTTGGTCATTAGGACTTGAAGCTTTATTACGTTTCAATCTTTTAATTGCCTTTTTAATTTCAAAAGTAGAAATCGGCTTGTTTAGTTCGTGAAAAGTCGGATTATCTGTATTAAAATCGCTTGTCTCCACAAACTGGTCAATTTCCGGTAGAGTTGTTGTTTTAATTTCGTTAAAAATTTCTTTAAAATGATTTTCAAAGTCATTCACCGACAATTTAGTTTCATTAGAAAATCGTTTCTTAGGTGTAAAAAAAATCCAAAAATCACGCGGATTTTTATTTTTCATGTTCTCAAGTTCATTTGAACGTTGTCTATAGAATAATCGTTTTTTCATACGAGTTACTTTTTTATACGCGACACGTTTTTCGCAAAGCACAGTTCTATTTTGTTCGCTTTTCAACATGTTAAAATCTTTTAAGGCCTGTTTATAAATATGTTTTGCCTGTAAGCAATCATTATCGAACCACTTGCTGCTAGTATCTTTGTGATTGAAACCCGATTTATTAACAAAGCGCTTTTTAAACAAAATATCGGCAGTACTGGTTATACATACTGAAAATTCATGAATCATAGATTCTATATCATTATTATTAATAGAACCGTTTTTATAAATAATTTTATTAAATTCTGGCAACTTTGAAATTATACTGTTTCTAAATAAATTACGCTTAGCTGGATCCCATTTAAAATATTCATGCTCGCTAGTAGAGCTATCGTCCTTTTCGCTACGAAAAGATTTACATTCCAGAGAGAACGATAACGGTGCATGATCGCTGAATATGTTAAAATTTTCTACTTGAAAAGTACTCAGCACTGTAAGCATATTTTGGTTACATAAAAGATAGTAAATAGTACTACAAGCTTTCTTACTATAAAACGTGCATTTACCGGTATTTCTATCGCTACCCACTCTACCATTGGCCAATTTAAGGCCAGTACTTATACATAGATCTATTAACTGTACTCCTCTCGGGTTATGCGTTTTATCCTCTGAGGCCCGTACTAGGGATTTATCTGGGATATAATAATTTGAATCCAGATCGGGATTATAATTATCACACTCCAAATAATCCTTCTTCATGCCGACTCTGGCATTAAAATCACCTGCAATTAAAACGTTACCGTAATTCTCATAATAAGAAACATCATTATTTAAAATTTCGAATAGGTTGGTCTTATAATAGTTATCTGCAGGCGAATCATCGTGCCAAAGGTAGACAAAACAAATGTAAATATCTTTGGTTAAATTAAGCAATTTACCGTCTATTTTGACCCATATCAGCGTATCAAATCTATTTTTCACCACTGTCACTGCTTTACATATAGTTTCTTTAATGAACAACAAAACACCACCACTGTTTCTTTTCGCTTTTCTGTGTTTAAATTTCCGATAGAAATTGAAGGACTTATACCCTAAAATGTCAATGTCTGTATTTTCGTCACACCACGACTCTGATATAAAAATGATATCATTTTGAACTAGTTTTTCAATAAATTCTGGATTTTCGCGCTTCGCTTCTGTAAAACCGTTACAATTCCATACTATAAACTGAAGTTCACTCTCCCCTCCTTCCTATTTCCCTTTTACTGGCTTCCCTTCAATGTAGAGGGTATCATATGATATCCACGCTTTCTTCCCCTGTTCCTTGGCCGTCTTCAATTTAGGTAGAAGCTTTTTTCTCCTGGCTACAATTTCTGGTGGAAATTGTTCATGAACAAAGAAATCTGTGTCCTTTAAATTGAAACTTTGTTTCCTTACCATCTCTCTGTCCTGGAATAGGTTGAACTTACAGACGATATTCCTATCCGTATCTGGTTTTGGTGGTCCCATACGATGAACCCGATCTAGCTTCATACTATAAGCGATGTCGCTTGCAATTTTAAGTTTTGTGGTCATAAACTCTCTAACCTTTTTCTCTGTATCAGGTGCCCTTTCGGTCGTATCTTCTGGTAGATTACAGAAAATAAGATTATTTCTCATCGACTGAGACTGTAGGTATGTCATATTTTCAGTTAAGTTTTTTATCTCTTGTTTCATCGACTCAAATCTCTCTTCTTGTACCTCAAACATCATCTCAACACTATCCACTCTTTCCTCTGTTTTTGTTATATTTTCTGCATTTTTACAGCACTGACCCTCTAAGCGATCTTTAATTTCCTTTAGTTCTATCTCGAATGTATCGACCTTTTTTACAAGAGAGTCAATTGATTTTAATTTTATCTCCATATTTGCAAATCTATTGTCTATTTTGTCTTCAAGATTCTTTTCTAGCAGCTTTAGTTGATTTATTATATCAGCGTTTGATGGGACTATTGAAGCTGACGTTGACGTTAACGCTGACGTAGACGTTGACATGACCGACGTAGACCTGGCTGACGTTACCGTAGGTGAGCATGAACCTTCCTTAGACATTTCTTTGAATCCATGCCTAGTGACATTTTGTTCATCGACTTCACTAGTTTTGTTCAATTCTTTTGTTTTTTCTGGTTTGGAAGCCAGTGGAATGAGCCAGTGCGTGACATATCCAACAATTTGACATCTGTGAGGTGCAAACAATTAACAGCCCCGACGGCTACTTAATGTAAGTAGAGGATTGCTTA
The DNA here is from genome assembly GCA_948146395.1 of Fragum whitleyi. Lineage (NCBI taxonomy): Eukaryota > Metazoa > Mollusca > Bivalvia > Cardiida > Cardiidae > Fragum > Fragum whitleyi. The sequence goes on from OX411557.1 coordinate 7,135,364, forward strand.
ATTGGCTACAAATATTTTTATACATTTCTAATCTTAGAATCGCATGGTGAAAACTCTGGTCCGACTGTGCAGATGCGCACATTTGAAATTGTTGGAAATATTACGAGCTTAAATAGGAATGGTTTTGAAGGTAATTATCTGATTAGAATGATTATCATTGAGGTTATAAGCTGTTTTTTTAGATCAATTGATTGATTGATTGAATGGAGTTTAACGCCGCTTTCAACATTATTTCAGTTATATCGCGGCGGCTGGAGCACCTAACAATGGATTCCTGGTATTTCTCCTACCAGTACAACCACCACATTCTTTATACTTCCGGTAGACTATCGATAGGTCACGAATTTTGGGCTCTCGATACCTGGGCAAAAATTAATGAAAATTTGTGATTTCTAGTGAAGACAATATTATGGAAAATGCCCAGGAAAAAGGGAAAAGGATGTAATTATTGGAATAAACGGAAAAAGACTAGTAGTAGTAGTGATGAGGATTTAAATAGTGATAAACAAAAAAGTAAACAAAGTAGACAGAGAGGCCCTAACACGGGGTCCATTGTTGAAGAAAATACAGATAGCGAAAATATAGAAGTAAGTGACATTTTGAGTCAAACTAATTCAATTTTGTACGAAGAAAACATATCTGAAACTGAAATGGAACGCATGGCTTCCAGACCAGAAAAAACAAAAGAATTGAACAAAACTAGTGAAGTCGATGAACAAAATGTCACTAGGCATGGATTCAAAGAAATGTCTAAGGAAGGTTCATGCTCACCTACGGTAACGTCAGCCAGGTCTACGTCGGTCATGTCAACGTCTACGTCTACGTCAGCGTTAACGTCAACGTCAGCTTCAATAGTCCCATCAAACGCTGATATAATAAATCAACTGAAGCTGCTAGAAAAGAATCTTGAAGACAAAATAGACAATAGATTTGCAAATATGGAGATAAAATTAAAATCAATTGACTCTCTTGTAAAAAAGGTCGATACATTCGAGATAGAACTAAAGGAAATTAAAGATCGCTTAGAGGGTCAGTGCTGTAAAAATGCAGAAAATATAACAAAAACAGAGGAAAGAGTGGATAGTGTTGAGATGATGTTTGAGGTACAAGAAGAGAGATTTGAGTCGATGAAACAAGAGATAAAAAACTTAACTGAAAATATGACATACCTACAGTCTCAGTCGATGAGAAATAATCTTATTTTCTGTAATCTACCAGAAGATACGACCGAAAGGGCACCTGATACAGAGAAAAAGGTTAGAGAGTTTATGACCACAAAACTTAAAATTGCAAGCGACATCGCTTATAGTATGAAGCTAGATCGGGTTCATCGTATGGGACCACCAAAACCAGATACGGATAGGAATATCGTCTGTAAGTACGGTTTTAGAGACGTCTGAGAAAACCCCTCAAATTACAACTTCAAAAGTTTTGCGCTATTATTTAAAAGGCGAGTACAAGATACATATTTACAGAAGTGGTATAGCGATATCGAGAAAAGTAGCGTGCTTTCTATTTTATATAAGTATATCAAGCCTACCTTTGAAACCAGTGAGTATTTACAAATGAACTTTCCTAAAACACAGCGTATCCAACTCTCTAGAATAAGAACATCATCGCATAATCTAAGAATTGAAACGGGGAGATATGGAAATAATAGAATTCCTAGATCAGAACGAACTTGTCCCTGTTGTCAAACAAACCAATTAGAGGACGAGTACCATTTTGTTCTAGTATGTCCAGCATTTACAGATATTCGAATTAAATTTCTTAAATCGTTCTTTTATAAAAACCCGAGTTCTTTCAAGTTAATCAAACTACTAAACAGTACTCAAAGATCAACGCTTAGACGACTATGCAATTTCTTAAAAATCGCGTTCGACCGACGCAATACTATACTTAATAAATAATATTAACCGATTAAGAAGAAGATATTCGATACATTTTTATGCTCATTACTTCTGTCTTTTTGTTTTTAATTGATGTATAATTTCGATTTTGATCTTGAACGTTTGAAAGCAATAGACAAGTATTGAGTAAACAATACATCTATTATCGGTTACTCTCCGCGATATATACTTCTTTTTTCACTTACTATGTTTGAAAAAGTAAATGTTTCATTTTGGAACAATGGAATTTTCAAATGACAATCCATAGAATACACTTTTAAAATTATAACGTTTAGAAAAAGCTATTGCGAAACAAACGTACAAAATCAATATTTATATCACCTATTTTTTCTACCGAAAGTAAATTGTATATTGTTAATATATTTGTATGACTAGATACATGTTATTGTATAAGTCAATAAAATCTATCTATCTATCATATTGATGAAGACATGAATTTAGAATATGTCAGACTATCAAACGATACGAAGGACAAATCGCCAAAATGGTTTAGAGAATCAGGAGGATAATGGTCAAAAAAGAGATAAAGAGCGTTTTGGTTAATTTCATTGAGGTATGAAGATAAAAACCTTATCGATTATATGGTACTAAAATCCCCAAAACTGTTACGAAATCTCTAATACTTTGGTACAAAATTCCTGGTATGGTATGGTAACGGTATGAAACGCTCTTTATTTGATGGAGATGGTTAGAATGTAGTTTTTCACTGGAAATGGGATCCCAATGACCACTTTTTGATTGCCACTTAAGTTGCCAGATATTTTGTTCAATCTTTATAAAAGAAAATGTCATAAGGATTTTCAAGCAACATCATTAATCCTTTTAAAAATATTGATGCCACATTTATCTCAGGTTGCCATGGTGGGGTTAAATAGAAAACCTTTTATGAAATGAGAAGACGGACAGCTTTCATAATTAGTATGTAGCATAGTCTATTGGACCTCTACCAAGTTTGTTCATATCAAAACCAAGGGCAATATTTGGGTTCCACACGGGCTTACAAATGCCCGTATTCCTGGTTACAGTTAAAGCGCACTTGCTTAGTTATACTGATACTTTAAAGATACACTAGAGAAATTACGGAGACAGCCAGAATGCATTCGAGATAATTAATTTGATGTTTTGACCCTTACCTTTTTTTTGCCCAGTATATATGTGACCCGCCATTCAAAAAGAAACGATCAGGGTTTGGGGAAAAGGCTTTTGAATATGCGATCTCTGGTTGACTGGTCCTGAAAACTATCTATTTTTTTCCAATTACTATTCGTTGGTTCCTTTTTGCGTAATAGATCACACATATTAAAACAAAAGGTGTTAATGTCTCATTCCATTCGTCTTATGAACGTTAACATAGGCTTAATAAAAAAGAGAGTGTTTTTCCATTAAAGATTGCATTTAAAAAGAAAGTTACCGAACCTGGATCGAAACATTTTACAATTATCGTATATTTAAATGAAAAACTTCCCTACCCATCTCTTAAGTTTTACCAATATGCCACCAGAAACGTCCACCTTTAGTACTTTTAGTGCTTTGATTCAGTTAGTTTAGGTAGAATTTGCGCGGTGAGCCGTGAAATAAAATTTTTTACTGTTAGATTCTGGTGCCATGTGTTCGAAATAGATAAAACGGGTTTAAATAGCGCATTAAGAAAGTTTAAAATTTAGCTTGTAAACCAACGTTATTGCTTGTCTTAAAACGTAAGGTTCACTCAAACATGATTACACCCGATTTACCTATGATAATGGACTCAGCGCCAATGTCAGAGCTCAGTTTACAAAATACACATGTACTGCGAGAAACAGTGGCCATTGAATACTGATTTTATTAAAAGTTTAAGATACCGAGTTTAATAAATTCGGCATTTGATATTCTATCTGTTTTTCGACCTGATAAAACGAGTCAATTGCCGTATTAACGATGCTAGTTTTTCCGCGAAACGTACAACGCCGTTTGTGAAATGACGCCAGCAAACCGATTATGACGTCATTTTTTCAACGCAAATATAACGTTGTTATACGTTCTAGGCTCATTTACATAATCATTCCATTAGTGTAATAACACCCGTGAAATATCAATAATATTCAACAAGTTTATTTTACTCCGACGAAGTAAATCATAATATAATATATGAAACATGCATATTCAGGTGACCGATAAAGGACCAACCCCTTTTTTCGACCCGCTAAAATCAGTGTTTGCATATATTTTCTGAGTAAATGGACCGATTGTTACGAAAGGTTTGATTTAGAAAGTCCAGAAACGTTCGAAAAAGGCATGTTTAGTAACTGTACTCAAAAACAGCAACACAAAAGGCATTAACATTTGATATATTATATTTAATGGTATTTCTTACACTTACGATGTCTTCATATTAATCAAAACAAACCATCGTGCTTCTATAAACAGAGGAAATTGCGTTTTCAGAATTAAAATCGGTTAATCAAAAAGGATCGGCCCTTAGATGACGTCATGACATTAACTCTACGTTATGAAATCCCTCTACGTTATGAAATCCCTGTCTCTGACCGACTTATGAAAGCGGGGTTTTCAAAAGATTAGTTTTATCGCATTAGGAACGAGACAATACGAAATTCTAACCTTAAATGCCCTGCTATGTGTCCACAGTTACCTTAAGGAAAAGAGTAGCAAAGAAATCTAGTTTCGTCAAATAGCCTATGAATATATAACATTCAATGATAACCAGGGGCCTGTTTTACTAAACATCTCACGATCATTATTTGCATAAGTCAAAAATTAAAGTTCCTTCTAAAGTAGTAACTAAATATGGAATTCTTCCATGCAATATCTCATTGGAATCGTCTTCTAAAGACGATTCCTTTGAGATATTGCAGGGCAGAATCTATCAATGATTTAAAACACCAGGTACGATTTGTGATTTTGACTTACGATCAATTTTTTCGTAAGACCTTAAGTAAAACGGGCCCCAGATCAAGAACTCATGAATGAGAATATATTTGCTATATATTCTTTTGTAATACAGCCAGGGTATCTGACACAGCCTTATTACAATCGTGATTGTTACGGCATGAAAAGATAATGAATCGACTTAAAATTAACATGAATTAAAATATTGCATGATTAAGATCTATTTCATTCGTAAAATTCCTCCATTCGTTTACATAATTAATGACCTTTGTATCTTTTGTTATGTTTTGCATGCTAAATTATATTTTTTTTCTCGTTTCAGGAAAAAAAGAACGACCAAGCCCGCCTTTTGCAAAGTCAACTTGCTTTGGGTTAAATAATTTGTAAAATTTAAATCCATGTGCATATCATTTTGAAAATAAATTTTGAACTTTAAGAAGAATCGATTAAAATCTACAGATGAACAAGAAAGTATTATTTATGAGTGAATATTTCTATTCACTCATGCAAGCATCTAAGGACTTGATTAAAAGAAACTCGTAGTATTATACTATTGAAGGAGATCTATAAGAAGTCTTCCTTTTGCGGTACACAAAGCATTTTGCAGAAAGTATAGCATGTGACCAGCCATCGCTGTCTTAAAGAGAAGTCTGAACTTGACCTACACAGCCTGCCTTTAGTAAGTGATGGAGAAAAAAAGGCTGGTCTGGTTTAAATATCACACAAATTGGCCATCTGTTTTAACAATATTAAGACTAAGCAGAGATTAACTGAAAACAAGTGCATGTCGTATTGCGATACAGGAGTCCCCCACCGGATAACAAAAAATCCTCTCTTATAATATATCTCCTACTTACTAGATCCATAACTGTAAAAGTTTAAAGTTGCTAGCACATATAGTTTAGGAGATATGATTCGGACAAGAATGTAAGACTAAAAACAACAAAGGGCAATAACTCAAAAAGTGGGTGTGGCAGAGTAACGGTTCTTGTACATGACACTTGTCCTCCATAAGATCTATCAGTGTACAAAGTTTGAAGTTGCTAGCACTTATGGTTTAGGAGATATGATCCGGACAAAAATGTAAGGGTAAAAACAACAAAGGGCAAAAACTCAAAAAGTGGGCATGGCAGAATAACAGTTTTTGCACATGATTCTTGCCCTCAATGAGATCTATAAGTGTACAAAGTTTGAAGATGCTTGCACTTATAGTTTAGGAGATATGATCCGGACAAGAATGTAAGGGTAAAGACAACAAAGGGCAATAACTCAAAAAGTGGGCGTGGCTGAGTTACGGATCTTGATCATGACACTTCGCCTCAAAGAGATCTATAAGTATACAAAGTTTGAAGTTGCTAGCACACATAGTTTAGGAGATTTGTTCCGGACAAGAATGTAAGGGTTAAAACAACAAAGGGCAATAACTCAAAAAAGTGGGCGTGGCAGAGTAACGGTTCTTAAACATGACACTTCTCCTTAATGAGATCTATAAGTGTACAAAGTTTGAAGTTGCTAGCACTTATAGTTTAGGAGATATGATCCGGACAAGAATGTAAGGTAAAAACAACAAAGGACAATTACTCAAAAAGTGGGTGTGGCAGAGTAACGGTTCTTGAACATGACACTTCTCCTCAATGAGATCTATAAGTGTACAAAGTTTAAAATTGCTAGCACTTATGGTTTAGGAGATATGATCCGGACAAAAATGTAAGGGTAAAAACAACAAATGGCAATAACTCAATAAGTGGGCATGGCAGAATAACAGTTTTTGCACATGATTCTTGCCCTCAATGAGATCTATAAGTGTACAAAGTTTGAAGATGCTTGCACTTATAGTTTAGGAGATTTGTTCCGGACAAGAATGTAAGGGTAAAGACAACAAAGGGCAATAACTCAAAAAGTGGGCGTGGCTGAGTTACGGATCTTGATCATGACACTTCGCCTCAATGAGATCTATAAGTGTACAAAGTTTGAAGTTGCTAGCACACATAGTTTAGGAGATTTGTTCCGGACAAGAATGTAAGGGTTAAAACAACAAAGGACAATTACTCAAAAAGTGGGTGTGGCAGAGTAACGGTTTATGAACATGACACTTTTCCTCAATTTTGTATCAGCGAGCGCGTCGAGCATACAATGATTATTTTACACATTTTATGAGCGACAGCTGCAAAACGTTGACGTTTTAGCTTTCAGTGGCTTGATTGACCAATCTAGGTGTATTTCGTACCCATGTGTGATAAGCTGAAATATGTAAGCTTGCTTTGACAGAATTCTTTCAAATTAGTACAATTTTCATGAAATAACGGTCATTAGTAAGGTAATCCTTACTTTTCCCATTAAAGACGTCATTAGACTGGGTTTTACAAATCTTTGAATTAATACGCTGCTCTACTTCCTTCAATATAAATACGTAACCGATGCTTTAATGATCATTCTAGTCGGCTTAATATTTCCGCTTCATTTCCGAAATACGAGGCTGATTAATGTTTGCTATATGTAGAATATAGCAAATGTGTTTTATTGTCACTCGCGAATGTTAGAAAAAATAGGGGAAAACGTGTTACAACCGGGTCTAGCAAAAGAAAAGAATATTTAGACAATTTTGAACTAAATATGATAACAAGGGGTCCAAAATATCTTTATATCGGTCATCTGAGTCCAAATCCTTGACATGTATCCCCATTGCGAATGTTAATGCAGGCGTCACACTGTCCCGAAATTAACACCAGATGGACACACGATAAATGAAATGTTCAAATCCGGATCTGATCGTAAAAATATCGGGCCATTCATGAGGGTATCTTAAGCTATCGTATGACCGCCAGTTGAGTTCCTCAGGCTCCGGTAGAAACTTCGTGAGCGGTGACAAAATCTTTGGCATGCAAAAAAATTGCCGAAGAACCTTGCGAAGGTTCATTTTCGTGTTGAATTCCTGTGTCCATTTTGCCCTTCGCAAGGCCATCGTGAGGGCATTTTGTCAAATCGTGTCATCTTCGTCTTTACTTCGTGTGATCATCGGTGCCATCGGGCATTTTTCGCCACACAAAGACAATATCCTGAACAAAATTTCTTCTAATTAAATTCACTCAAAACTCGCTCCACACACTCATTCAACTTCATTTCAAAATCATTCACATAGTCAATTTCACGATGTTGTTAACTGTAATTGTATGGAATATCACATTGTATAAGACTACACTGTCTTAGATTAAGTTAGATAGATGAGTGATCATGTGTTCTTTTGAAAGGGATAGTTTTTAGGGTTACGTAAGTACAAAATCTGTGACAGTTTCCATCGCGAATTCTTAACATGTTTTCGTACAGAGGTATTTGTCCGTTGTTACAGTTGTAACAGTTCTTAGGGGTCGGTGCTAGCGTTCTAGATTTTTTCAGTATATCATTACCAGTATTTTTAAGGGGCAAATTAAATTTAGGGTATAACAAAAGCCCTGACTATCAAAGATATGGTCAGTTCCGATCAAAAGGTATTGCAACATCTAAATTATGTAGGTAAAAAATTACTTTCTATTAAGCTAGATGTGAACCTCGTAAAGCATGTATGGGGCATTATTATTGATGCGTTATTTGTGAACTAGCATTTTCAATTCAAAATCCGCCACTATTTTGACAGATGCTACAAGAGGAAAGGCAACACTGATATGCAACGTCTGATCTATGGTAGGAGGGGAAGAGTGAGTGACATAAATGCCCGTGCATGTAAATATTCATGACATTGAGCGTGCAGTCATCGCGATTATAATTCTTGGATTGGAGAAATAATCAGTTTGAAATCTCATCTAGCTTAATTGATACAGCAATAATTAATGATGTAAAAATATTCGTGGAAAATCATATTCTTGATACATATCCCAAGTTTGCATGAAATGTCTGACTTGAGTGGAAATGTACTTCTTTCCGTTTTATTTAAGATTTTACGGTTTACTGACAATATTTTCCTGTCTCTTAAATGCGCAAAGTTACTACAGTTCGCCGTTGCCTAGAACTACTTTAATGGAAATCGGATTTTACAATACTTTTGTATATTTGAAAAATAAAACGGCCCAGATAGAGCGTAAATATAACTTCAAAATGTAATATACTGCAACTGCAATCGTTAGGTCTTAGGTAACGCAAGCGCAAACGTATGTTCTAGGGTAACTTATCTATTGATTAAACTTTGAAGATGACCATTTTTTTCGAGAAGATTAACGGAGATCCTTGTAAAATTATTTGAGCTCAATGTGTACATTAATGTTTATTCCCTGAATTAAATTTTCAACTTCCAAAACATTCAATATACGTTTGTCCATAATGGCAAATCAGAGCCATGCATTTTTTCAGTCTTACGTTTTGGTCTTACCGCTGAGTGTTGAAAAGAAATGCATTGTATGAAGATATTTAAAACACTAATTTAAGAAATGGGGAAGCCTATTTTATAGGGAGAAAACATATTATCAAAGGATTAAAAGCCAGGTACGATGACATTCTTTATTTGTCAATATTGTCCTGGTATTGTGAAATCCAAGATTATTTAACCATGGCAAAAAATACAAGAAAGGTAACCGACTTGTAAGAAAGCGGAAATGAAACATGATGTAAATTCGCTAAAACGAGGATTTTCTCCGGAAGCCTCACGACATCGGAATTGAAATTCTGTCAAACTAGTCAGCTCTCCAGCTATAGCATATCCGGTTATACTACACTCTATGGTTGACACTCGACAAAATCTGACATGTTCGACTTTAAGTAGATGCTTTTTTGTTGAGACAATTTCATTATTCTGTGTAAGCAGCTATTATAGAATCGTAAACGGATTAATCTTGGAAACCATGCATTCAGTTTCTTTTCTTTATTACTATTTTTTTTTTGTTTTTTTTTTAACCAAAACAGTTTGAAAGCTTCCAATGTAAATTCAACTCAAAATTAGTTCATCCAGAGCTTTCAGCACTTTGATTTTACAACATACTTTTCCCAAGGGCTTTATTCAGCATGACAAGGGTAAGGATACTGGCAAAACATATATACTGAGCGCAAAAATTTTCGTCGTTCCGTCTTCGATGGGATATAATTTAAAATGCGATTAATCTTTCACAAAGAAGTTGACATTAATTACGATTCTATTCAATTTCTTTCCTGAATGCAATGATTTTGAATTGTTAGACGAAAATGGCCAGTCGTAACGATATGATTCTCTACAGAACGGTAGAATGGAAAAGTCACATGATAAAACAACGGACGTCCTTCCGTTTTATTACACATTCGAAATAATTTTTGTCATCAATATCATTTTGGGGTATCTCGGTGCAATAAAAAAGAAGTTGGTAAGAGTATGGGATATTTCTGATGGATCTACGGCACAATCTTTACACCCTACCGACCAAAATGCAACTATAGTCTAATGAGTGACGGTTTTATAAAATAATTAAAATATCAGGAAAGACAACAGTAGTCCCTACTTCTTCTTATCCCTAGTTACTACCAATTTCCGGTTCAGCGATCACTTACATTCTGTTGTCGGCCACGGGGACGTCAATTTAACATGTTCTCTGTTGGTTTCTTTTCAGCTGGTTTCCATTTATCAAATGCAAAACACGAATGGTGCAAAAAGTCGGTTTACCGATAGCTATCAATATGAATGACAAAAATATTCCATTGCGCAGCTTAACGTCATGACGTTCTTGTGCACTTTCATTGGCGTTAAACAAGATTAGTTAAAGGAAAGTGGTCCATGCCATGTCAATTATTATTTTCAACAAATCTCATGGCAATAAAAACACTTCCAATAGAAACCTAAATCAATTTCAACATCTTCAAGATATGTTCACCGTATAAGATATGTCAATGTGCTGTCCACCCATTTTAACGTCGTCTCAAAAGTTTGCTCTTCTGCGAAGGATGCGTTACATTTGAATGTTTAAAGTTAACTCGGAATAAGAGGAATCAAGTGAAACAAAAAAGAAAATTGAGTCGTTTTGCTACACCAATACATCGAGGAGGTACGTCAAATTCACGTAAACGTCATTACAGACGTATGTATGCAAGAAAAAAATAAAAACATACTATGTAAAGAAAGCAAGTTGGATGACAAACTTATTATAAATTGAAACTTTCGTTCAGCTAAATTGTTTGACTTCTTTGCGACGTTATTAAAAGTGCGACTAAACTGTTTGCGTTCAGTATATTTCTTAAGTTTGTTGTATAATGCTGAAAATATTCCAAGGCGTTAAATGCGAGCCTTGTAAAAGGAAAGTTAAGAGCAAAGAGAAAAGGTTGTCCATATTTTACCTTTTTATTTTTATATTTTTGTATCCTTTTTATGCATGTGCAATTTTAAATTTTCAACTGTTTATTGTATAATTACCCAATACTATTACATTATTATTATATCAGGAATTTGTTTAAAGGTAAAGTACTAATTCTCTGTAACCATCTGAAGGCAGAAATTATATTTCTTCTTGTACAAAGTTTTTGTAAGTGCCTATAGTTCTTTATACAATTTTGATAGTTTTGCATAAAGTGCAGGATGTTTTTGAGATCATTTAAAAGAACGAAATAAAATCAGAAAAAATAGCTTATTCACTGCCAGCATGTTTTCATAGCTTTCAATTTTTATGACATGCAAATCTTCATGTTATCTACAAATACTCCAAAAGAAGTTCCTGTTGCCAAATTTATTGTCTGTCGGAGAACTAATTATATCGATGTTAATTGAATAGCTGTGTATGTATTGTTTAAATAGTATTGTTATAATATACACGTGTAACTATTATTAGAGGCCCACATGGAAGATTTGGTTTCCCAACTTTGAAGCCTCATTAAAAAAGGTCATTTTTATTATTCACTTTGATGTTGTAGTTTCACGAAATTCATTTTCAAAATTTAAGTGTATCCCCTCTCATTGCTATTTTGTCCGATTCTTAAAGAACAAATCAAATAAAATAAATAAACAAATAAAATCGAAACATATATGTTATAAAAGTAACCAAGCACATATCTTAACTTTTCTCTTGAAAAAGATTATTTGACGATTTAATTTGAAATGAAAAAACACACTGGGGTTATGAATTGCTCCACAGGCAGTAAATAATACTTCTATATCAATGAAAAAGATCCTGAAAATTAAATAAATTTTCCGTATAAATTAATCAATTACATTTTCTCTGCTCTTAAGATTGGCGAAGAACGCGTATGTCCACAGCTGTATCCGCATTGTTGCTCGGTAACGACTGAACAGACTGAAAAAACAATAAGCTAGACCAGATGTGCTATAACCTACATCATTTTGCAGGGCTTTTGACCAACCCTCATTTTGTCGGGATTTATTTTAAAAATAGAACACACATCGAATATAGTAAACAAGTCATCTCTTCACTTAATTCATCTGGTATATTTTTTTGCCGCGCAGGAGTAAAGAAGAAGACCAGGGGCCCGTTTTACTAAACATCTTACGAAAAAATTAATCGTTAGTCAAAATCAACAATCGTATCTAGTGTGTTCATTCATTGATGGTTTCTGCCTTGCAATATCTCATTGAAATCGTCTTTAGAAGACGATTTCAATGAGATGTTGCATGGTAGAATTCCATGATAAGTTACTACTTTAGAAGCAACTTTAATTTTTGACTTACGCAAAAAATGATCGTAAGATGTTTAGTAAAACAGGCCCCTAATCTCCAAACACAATTTTTCATAACATCCATTCCAATTTGTTAGTTCCCGTGTCTTTGTCGGGTCAACATATTCAGAAATTGTGTCGAGGTAACTAAAAAATCTACGGGATTATTACGCTAAACACCGTTTATGCATTATAACGCCTAAACACAGTTAATGTTAACGGAGGAAGTTGGCAGATTCCAGATGGGTAAGCCTATTAAACAATATTGAAATTTTAAACGAGCTTAAAAACGGGACATTCAAAACGAAATCAATGTCGGTCAAAATCATGTGGCTAATGACCTAGGCTATGACGTAGGTTGTCAGCCTTGTAATTAAATCTAGCTTCTTTTATTTTTATTTTTAGAATATTTCTTTCCTTTTTATTTTTTTGGTATACATAATATAAGGTCTGGACACGGACTAGTTGACCCTCGTAGATTTTTAGCTCGGCTGTTTTCGGAGAAAACCGTAGGTATTGCTATAGCCTTCGTGTCGTCGTCGTTGTCGTTGTTGTCGTCGTCGTCGTGCGAAAACTTTGACATTTTGTGATATCTTTGGTTCTACTAAAGCATTTACTTAAAATTTGGCACACATTTTCACCATTAAAAGAGCAACCTATTTTATCAAGGGGGATAACTCTAGATGCATTTTGAACAATTTATACCCCTTTTTCGACTTAGACTTTTTTCCCACCATCCAGCACTCAACAGCCGAGCGTAGGCACCCGTAGGCGGTGCTCTTGTTAAATTTTACCTATATCGTTTATTTGTCACAGGAGTTCCTTGAAACTTGCCATTTTTGTTGTAGATTATCAAAAGACCGATACAAGGGGACTTGCATTATAATTTGAGAAAACCTGACTGAGATGTTATTTTGGCTTCACTTCCGATTCTACTACTCAGATTATAGACTTATTCCACTGCTTTCTATTCATTTTACTATTGCTAGTTCTTAGACTTGTTTACTGAAAAAAGGTTGTTAGGAACAGAAAGATGTGTGCATAATGGACTTGGCATCATGAGGCACAATGGTCTGCTGTTAATGTAGTTTAAATTTCATGACCGAATGACTTAATGTACGGCGTTAGCAGTGGTCTTGCTGAAAATCGATCTACTTTATATTCTTCATTTTATAGCAAATTGAAGGTTTGAGAAATGTAATTGCAGTCACTCTGTCTTTCTGTGTGATTTGTGTCCTTAATAACGCACTGTCCGCGGCGGGATTTCATTGTTTGTGAGCGTAATAAATCGGACCTTCAGTAATTAGTGAACGACGAGATGTCTGAAATAACTTCTAACCATGTTTATTACATTTTACTACACTGATCTGGATTTATGTTTTACTTATTGTCAAGAAATGGACTTTATACACCGTAGTCTAGAAGGAATAAAGCCTATATTACATCTGTTAGTGTCTATAAATAATCAACAGTGTGCTTCGGTAACAACAAATAAACGAATAAATTGATGCTTACTTATATAATAGTGTCTGATTAACATTTCTCTTGATGGAATTAAGAGCTATTTTATAGTCTGTTGTTCTCTAAACTATACTTTCGCTACTCTAGCTTTATATTTGTAACTGTGTGAACAACAGTTTTTTTGGCTCTACTGACCAAAGGCCCTATCGATACCGGTTTTTAGTCTGGCTGCCCGTCCGTCCGTTACCTCTGTTTGTTAATGCTATATAGTCCACAGTATTATCCGTTTGAATTCTCATTGATTAAACCACCACAAAGATTCTTCCTTTCGAAAAAGGGTCAAAATCATACCCTAAATCACCTCTAATGGATCTTCACCAAGTTTTTTATTTATATGAAACTTGTGTGGCCTAATTCGGACTCCGCACAGACGGGTACCATTTTATAAAGGAACAAACAATGAAATCTTTTTAAACCTATAACGAAACCTAAAAGAAGACGGCTTCCGTATAAGATATGTAGCATAATAGCAATGAATCTGTAAATATAGCACCTCTTGACAAGTAAAAAGTTTTGGTCATAGGGTCAAAAAATTTACCTTTACCTTCTACATACGAGTTTTAAAAGTTATTTCTAACATTTTTTTTAAAAAGTAGTCCTTATTAATTAGTTAAAATGAATTCGAGGCATAACGGGAAATATATTACCTTGACCATCAGTATACCTTTTTTTCTTCACAACAAATGAACATTTTAACTTGCATGGTTTTGTGTAATCAAAAGACAGTTATATATCACATTTGAAATTATACAAAAGGATACTGCAATAAATCAAGCCATTGGTTAGCATAGCAAAGCTACACTAAATCAAAATATATAGTTTCTATTACCTCAGGCTCTTAATTATTCTTAAGTCCCCCCCCCCCCAAAAAAAAACAAAAAAAAAAAACACACACACACACACACACGAAAAAAAGTCCAAGTTTCAGGAAGATTGGACCGAATAAGTTTCTCCTGGTGTTATTACTAAATGTTTTTATACAGTGACGCGACGGATGACAGACAACCACTGTTCACAATCAGGGTTGACAGCGTACGTCATAATGCTTGGATATCGAATAATCGCAATTTAGGCGGGCTGTTAGTGGCAAATATTAAAGATCTAATAATGTCAACGAAAAGCTAAGCAAAATCATTGGATTTGTAAAAACACTTAGGCGGTTTAACTGCTGCAGTGCTTATCCTGCGATTGTGTTGAGCGCTTCTAAAATTCCGTTGTAATTTTCAAAACTAGGGCTACCAACCTTGACAGTAGCTCCCCTTGGACACAATACATAGTTTTACGCCGTTTTCAACATTTTTGCAGTGATATCGTGGCGGCTGGATCACCTAAAAATGAAGTCATGGTATTTCTATCACCAGCACAACCATTTTATCCTTTCCTAGCCTCCAGCTGCTATCTCACAAAGGTCTACGATTATCGACACAAAGGGTGAGAGACAAATAGTCGGAAAGAGTGAGAGCCGCCGTCGGGGATCGAACCCGGGACCTCTAAATTGACGGTCAGACTCGCTACCAACTGCGCTAGGTAACATACTTAAAAGAAACACTCTACGTATCAGATGAAATTGTTATTCTGGACAATTTTTCGACAATTTTTTTAATTATCAGTTTAAAAACTTAGTCTTCCAAATGATAATACGCTGGCGATATCGTGTGTTCTTGGACGTCACGAATGACGTAGGGCGTCACCCTTGATAAAAGCTCACATTGAGCACATTGTGCTAAGATAGCACCGAGCTTAGGAGATATCAAACCACAACAAATCTTGGTTTTTTTAAACTTCATCAGGAGGGGCAGGGTATTGTTTGAGGAAAAATACAGAGTTATTAATTATTAGTCCGAACTGCATAATACAAGCATATCTAGCCAACAGGAAAAAGAAGCCTATTCTTTTTAAATTGGGGTTTATTGTCACTTTTGTTACCGTCCCGCCATTATAACAGACTAAAAACCTTTTTTTTTTTCGATAAAGTTTATTTGACTGAACTATCTAGGTCATAAAACGCAATTGTTACAATATCGTCTGCAAGACAGGACGGTCTACTGTTTGAATTTACCACTTAGTTCTGTAGGTTTGGTCTATACATGTTTTAGATGCTTTTGCATCGTACTATTCAAAGTTCGGCATTTAAAAGCTATTAATCATAGTTTTCAGCAATTAATGAATGTTACGATACAAGTTTACATATACATCTATGTTTACATTAAGTGCGATACCGGTTACAGTTTTAAACTTTTTTTTTCTTTTTAAAAAGATTAGGTTTCAATTTGTGGAAAACTATATCACGAAAAAAGTATTGTTAGAAAACGAAACGAAAATTTTCAGTTAGAGATCTGCCGCCTTCATAGCGTGACAAGTAGCGCGTCGGACTGTCAATCAAAATGACCTGGGTTAGATCCACGACGGTGGCACTCATTCTTTCCGACTTTTCTTCTCCCACCAAAAGGTCGATAATCGTAGAGCTAAGTGAGAAAGCAGCTGGAGGCAAGGAAGGATATAATGTGTAAATACCAGGAATCCATTGTTTGGTGCTCCAGCCCCCGCGATATGAGTGAAAGATAATTCAAGGCGAAGTTAAACCACATTCAAACAAATTTATTTTCAATTATGTTATCCAATGGAATGCCATAATTGCATTTTCCTTAACAAGGTTTCTCCGTCATTTTTTAGAAAATCTGTCCATGCATATATCAGCGCTACTGAATAGGGATATAGGTACATACTGAAGTATACCGGCTAAATCGAGTGTCAGGACTTTCAGTACTTTCAACCAATAATGACTCAACTGAAATATACTAAACGGATCGTTTCAAGATTGATAAATGACTTTATTAACAAGAGGACCATGATGGTCCTATATCGCTCACCTTCGTATCTCTGTCTCATTTAATGATAAGCACATTTTCAAGCAAAGGTCATAATTTTACTTTTTTTTCTGTGATATGGCACTAATCCTTCCCATTTTCAATAAGGTTCATCATTGTGACATGACAAACATTCTGACCAAGTTCCGTGAAGATTGGGCCATATTTGTGGCCTCTAGAGTGTAAACAAGAAAATTGTCATTCAGGGCCCTTTTCCATTGACATAGCACAGATCCTTCCCATTTTCAATAGGGTTAATCCTTGTGACCAGGCCAACATTCTGACCAAGTTTCATGAATATTGGACAATAATTGTGGCCTCTAGAGTGTAAACACTTCAATTATTGACGCATGACGACGCACGACACACGACGCACGACGGACGACGGACGTTCAATGATCACAAAAGCTCACCTTGAGCACGATGTGCTCAGGTGAGCTAAAAATTCAGCAGTTTTGCTTAAGACTGAAACTTGACTTTCATCTTGCAAACAGTCTTGCCAAATTGTGTCATATGACGTAGTTAGTCAAACTTGGGCAAAGTGCATGGAAATATCTGATTAAAATGCATGAACTGCAGGTAATGATACAATCAACAACTCTAGCATGTCATTAGTTTCGTTCCAACATATACGACAATTTAAAAGAGGTCGACTTCTTACAATCTTAAGAGTACAGTTAATAACATCGTGAAACTGACAATATTAATGATATTTGGATGATATTTTAGCAAAATTAAATTGGTGTGTAGAGTGAGTTTTGAGTGAAATTAACGGGAGGTAATCCAGTATAGCAAATTTTGTTCAAAATGAACAAATTTGATTGCGATACTGGATTACCTCCTTTTAATCAAATATGCATACAGGTTCTATAAATACATGTACCTTCCTAGTTCTTCAAGAACAAATCAGTCGCGAACAAATTCAATTACGTCCGTGAAATCGTGATTCTTTCTTTATATTTATAATTGATTTTATCTTTTTAGTATTTTTTAGCGTTTTTGGTGATTTGAGGGAGTGTTTGGAATGAATGGAGCGCTGAGTGTCCGATTAAGAATGGTTTTGAATGAGTTGAATGTCAATTTGACGATGTTACTAACTATATCTGTGTTTTCTTCAACACCGCTGCGGCTGTAGCACATCTGTTTGCACAGGATATACATCTTATTCTTCCAAGAACACGAGATATACTGTTTTTAGCTCACCTGAGCACATTGTGCTCAAGGTGAGCTTTTGTGATCATTGAATGTCCGTCGTGCGGTGTGCGTCGTCTGTCGTCTGTCGTCCGCCGTCAACAGCCTTAGTGTTTACACTCTAGAGGCCACCAATATGGCCCAATCTTCATGAAATTTGGCCTGAAGGTTGGCCAGGTCACAAGGATGAACGCTATTGAAAATGGGAATGATCCAAGCCAAATCAAGGGAAAAGGGGCCTTAATGACAATATTCTTGTTTACATCCTAGAGACCACAAATATGGCCCAAACTTCATGAAACTTGGTCAGAATGATTGCCAGGTCACAAGGATTAAACCTATTGAAAATGGGACTGATCCATGCCATATCACATGAAAAGGGGCCTTAAAGACAATTATCTTGTTAAAGCTCTTGAAGCCACAATTATGGCTCAATCTTCATGAAACTTGGTCAAAATATTGGCCAGGTCACAAGGATGAAGCCTATTGAAAATGGGAATGATCCATGCCATATCATGGGGAAAAGGGGCCTTAATGACAATTTTCTTGTATACATCCTAGAGTCCACAATTATGGCCCAATCTTCATGAAACTTGGTCAGAATAATGGCCAGGTCACAAGGATGAAGCCTATTGAAAATGGGAATGATCCATGCCATATCACAGGAAAAAGGGCCTAAACGATAATTATCTTGTTAAAGCTCTTGAAGCCACAATTATGGCATATTCCTCATGAAACATGGTCAGAATGATGGTCAAGTCACAAAAATGAATCCTTTTGAAAATGGAAAGGATCCATGCCATATCAAAGGAAAAGGGGCCTTAATGATAATTTTCTTGTTATAACTTAAGAGGCCACAATTTTGGGCCAAACTTCTTGAAACTTGGTTTCGTGTTGAAATAGTCTTCTTTATGACATCTGCCTATTTAAACGATTTGATGTCTCAGGGGTCAAAGAGACTCAGGTGAGCGATCTAGGACCATCATGGTCCTCTTGTCTTAATACATTTCTTTTCGGCAATATTCAGAGTATTAGTCTGGCAGAAATAATGGCTTTTTAGGTCGAACCTTGTTTTCAAGATAATGTTTATGTCATTTTATAGCTTTTGGTGGCCATCTTGGACGCTATCTTGGAATGCTCAAGAGTGATAAAGGGTCATCCGACGGATTCTTTAAGCCGAAGGTTTCAGCTTTCAGAATTTGTAAAAAAAATTCTATGTACTTGAAATCCAGGTTCAGTCCAATATTTGCCGGACTATATAGGCACAACATGATAAACGTGGGCGGCTGCTAGTTTCTTTTATTGCAACTTTTTTTATTTGTAACATTATCTTACTCTAGAGGAGGATGTTTCGACAATCGGCAGTTTTTTATCGCCTGCTGGATAGCATTAGCAATATTTTTCCAAGGGTGGTTTATTGGCAGTGATTATATTTCTTTAGACTCCTTTCCTCAGTAGTATGACATGATGTCATTTTGACAATAGATTCAGTAACTCTCTTAATCCAAATATTGTGGAAATATCCATTTAGATCCCTAGACAAACTTGCTATCTCTTGTACAGTTAACAACACCATGAAATTGACATTATTATCGATCACAACCATTCCGAATCACTTACTCAGCGCTCCATTCATTCTAAACACTCACCCAAACCATTCAAAAACGCTCCCAACTCATTGAAAAAGAATCAACAACGGCATTCAAAATAAATATATCTTAAGAAAAAAATCGCGATTTAAATTACATGAATTGAATTGTAAGCGTTTGATAGGGTTTTGAAGAAATAGGAAACTTCAGGTTTTTGAAGAAATAGGAAACTGTATTCCTGTTCTATTAAAGGGGGGGGGGGGGTAATAAATATCGCTAATTTTGTTCATCCTGAACAAAATTCGCGATATTTGTTTACCTCCCTCTAATTTCAATGAAATTTAGCTCCACAAACTCAATCAATTTTGTTCCAAAATCATTCATCTTGTCATAACGATGTTATTAACTGTGCTATAATTAAATCATATCAGGGATAACAGCCTGTAGGCGTTTTGTTCTGGAAGTTTTTTTCACGATGAAGGGTCTGAAGAAGTAAATGAAAACGCCGTTAAATATAACACTTTAAGAATATTTGACGATGAATTTTACATAACTCATTTTCTCTGATTTGTTCTGTTATGCCGAGGAAGTACGTCTCGATATTCCACGACTCGACAGTCCTAATTTTTTCCACGATCTTTTCAGAATTTCTTTTTGGGGCAAAATGTTCGTAGGCTGTGGGCTTTCCTTTTGGATTTCCTTTTGGACCTGTTGTTGGTTAAAATTTAACCGCCGCGTAGCGCTTCCTGCTATACTTCTTCAAAGGTGCACTTTTTTGTATGACTGAGTCTACCTTCTAAATTTGTATTTACAACACTTTTATCAATCCTTAAATTTGATATCGCAATTTGCGTACATATATTCTGCGTAATTATTCCCCTGGCATGGCGTGGCTTAGCTTCGACTTAATTTGACGAGTTTACTTTTCAATATCATGGGTACTTTCAAAAGTAGGTTGGCAAAGATCGTTAACGCATGTAAAAACCAAAAGAGTTCACACGCTTAGCAGAAGAAGATGAATTTCATCGTCGGGTTACCAACCATCGTTACTTCAGCTTGCCTTAGCTAAAGTTACGATATTTTACTTACCCACCGACGGTTTAACGCTTAAAGATTTTAGTCTTTCTCTACTTTATAATCCTGTCAGAATGCTTTATTTTTTTAATTTTTGATTGTTTATTTTCCATAAATTATCCAGCAAAGGTTTATTTTGATCATTGTTTCTTTCAGGTTTATATTATCCATGATTAATGCCCTGGCAGGGCGGAGTCTAATTAACGGGTCGTTGCACTTAAGGTTGAGGGTAATTTATGGCGGATAGACGTTCAATTTTAAATGTCATCAAAACAAATTATTTGAAGCTGTATTACACACAGACGGTGCTATAGGACGTTTAATCATTAGGTACGATGGATAATGTATTCAAAGCTGATTACGTAAATGTTGTCATTATTTCACAGGAAGACATATTATAGTAATATCGAACAAAAATAAAGAACACTTACTTTTTCACGAACGTCTATCCGCCATTTTGAATATACCGTTGCAAACTGCCGCACAGTGTTTCCATACAGTGGAAAACGGGTCATTGCAATCAGGGTTAAGGTTAATAGGCTTGTTTATTTTACTCACTTTAACAGATAATTGACAATATGTTATACTTTTTCTAATTAAGGGGGTGTTCAAATAAAAATACTTGGGATTGTGAAATGATAAAAGATGTAGTATTGTTTGTTTTTAATGACTTGACCATGAATTCCGTTCTATGGATGAACTGTATTTCGAATTGTGTCCGCTCTGTATTGTTCGTGTTATCGCAAAAATAAACGACATACGGTGTCAGAGGTTACAGTTTGTATATTGTTGAAATGAGTCAGTAATTGTGAATTAACAAACTTTTTTCAAATCTAAGGACAAGTGAACTCCATCTTACATTACTCCAACGGGTCCCGAGTTCGAACCTCGTCTCGGCAATTTTGATCAGACATATAACAAAATTGTTATACGAATCATTTACTCCCCCCCCCCCCCCCTCCCTGGGTATATTATAAGTGTAAAACGCCTTAGAGGGGTGGGCATCTTGTGGATCAGATACATGTTGTGGTTGTACTGGTGTCAGAAACTACAAGTATCGATGGGTGGGTGCACCAACCGCCGCGATATTACTTCAACAATTTTGAAAGTAGGGTTAAACCCCATGCAAATCAAATTAAATCGACAGGCTATGAGACGCAGTTTCAGTTTAGTAATCAAAACAGTTTCATAAGTTTGACCTAGATTGTTGTTTCTGATATCATACGAAATGCTTTCGTTTTTTTTAACTTTCAGCTTTAGAAGCTTACAGTTAGAAGAAATCTTATCAAAATAAATTATTTAATACTCAATAGTTCTGATACACATAAGAAAATAGTTTTATTTCTTTTAGTTATCTCTTTAAGACAAATATCTTGTAATTTCCTTTCACAACATTTTTAATTAAAAAGAAATTGTAAATGTTTAGAGAAAATTCGTGGAAGAATATAGTTGCCAAGCTGCTTGCCTTTCCGTCCTTCCAATCTTCCAAAGTTATTGCTAGATAGTCCTTGCCCTTGCATTAAATGCCTTGATAAACTCCTTCAAATGAATCTAGTATACATTTTCACCGTTCCAGAAAGTTTTTCTCGACTTGAATTGTGCTTTCGAACTACTTTATGATAGAAATAGTTGCGTTTTTAACTGTATTAATTCAAGTCGAGAAAAACTTATTCATTTATTACAAACTCAAAACATCTTTTCAATAACTTTGTTTCTGGAACGGTGAAAATGTATACTAGATTCATTTGAAGGAGTTTATCAAGGAATTTAATGCAAGGGCAAGGACTATCTAGCAATAACTTTGGAAGATTGGAAGGACGGAAACTCAAGGTCTTGGTTAATACTGCAGAAAGACGAATATGTTCTTATTCTTATTTTCTTTTGTTTTGCCTGGAAATGAAGAAAACCGTCGAAAGAGTATCATTAAACACAATTTTAAATCTAATCTAATGTTTCTACTTAATTCTTCTGTCCTTCCTCAATAATTTTGTACGATCCTGTACACATCGTTAAGATTAAAGCGCTTAACAAAGGCATAAAGCTTATCAATACTTCAGACATTTTTTCGATGATGTAATAAGACTGAAAAATATTAAAAGCGGCGTTAAAGCTTTTTTAAATAAAAAGAAAATGAAATATGAAGCAAAATCGCCTATTGTCGGGCTATATAAAGTTTTCTTTGGCTCGGTGGTTATAGTGAAAGTTGCTTGTTTTAAAATTCCATATTGTAATGGGCGATTTTAGGAGCTATCATTTGCTTTAATGGGTGTGCTTTTAACGATGTCACGTGACGGTCAATAGCGCGGGAAAGGCATGTGAAATCGATCATTGTTAATTGTGCTTTCGAACTACTTTATGATAGAAATAGTTGCGTTTTTAACTGTATTAATTCAAGTCGAAAAAAGCCGATGTACAATCATTTGACAAAATACTAGTCTCCCCTATGTGTGCGATAAATCAATTGTCCAAATTACATAAACCAATTCCTTTTTCTAATAGAACACTTTTTAAAAACGTCCGTTGTGTTTAACAATAACGGTATAAGGAATTCGAGAAAAACTTATTCATTTATTACAAACTCAAAACATCTTTTCAATAACTTTGTTTCTGGAACGGTGAAAATGTATACTAGATTCATTTGAAGGAGTTTATCAAGGAATTTAATGCAAGGGCAAGGACTATCTAGCAATAACTTTGGAAGATTGGAAGGACGGAAAGGCAAGCAGCTTGGCAACTATATTCTTCCACGAATTTTCTCTAAACATTTACAATTTCTTTTTAATTAAAAATGTTGTGAAAGGAAATTACAAGATATTTGTCTTAAAGAGATAACTAAAAGAAATAAAACTATTTTCTTATGTGTATCAGAACTATTGAGTATTAAATAATTTATTTTGATAAGATTTCTTCTAACTGTAAGCTTCTAAAGCTGAAAGTTAAAAAAAACGAAAGCATTTCGTATGATATCAGAAACAACAATCTAGGTCAAACTTATGAAACTGTTTTGATTACTAAACTGAAACTTTCTAAGACATAGAATTAAGTAGAAACATAACATTAGATTTAAAATGGTGTTTAATGATACCCTCTCAATTATTTTTCTTCATTTCAATGCAAAACAAACAAAAAACAACAACAAAAATAATCATAAAATAATATTACATCATCGAGAAGAATGTCTGAAATATACTCCGATAATTTTTAAGTTTTATGCCTTTGTTAAGCGCTTTAGTCTTAACGATTTGTACAGGGTCTTACAAAATTATTGAATAAGGTCAGAAGAATTAATTAGAAACATTAAATTAGATTTAAAACTGTGTTTAGTGATACTCTTTCGACTGTTTTCTTCATTTCCAGGCAAAACAAATAAAAATTAGAAAAAGAATATATTCGTCTTTCTGCAGTATTAAGCAAGATTAAATAGTATCAAAGTCACCTTTCACCTTTTCGTGCTATTCAATCCGTTGAAAGATATTCACATGATAGTTTATATAAACCGTTAGGTACAGATTTTCATTCGAAATTTAAACCTGTGAGTACAAATATATCCATATACCGCACTGTTCAGTGATTTAGTTTCGGTTTTAACTGTAGCGTACACCATCGAATTTTTCAAGTGTCTATATTTCCTAGACAAGGGGCTAGATCCAATACATTTTGGGTTATATTTAGGGAGATACGTTGTCCACATCCACCGCCACATTTGATTTTGCTGGTGCGGTCATTTTAGAGAAAATATGGCCATTTCTTCTTTCGTTTTGCGCTTCAATTTTAAATGTCATCAAAACACAATGTTTGAAGCTATATTTCACACAGACGGTGCTATAGGACGTTTAATCATTAGGTACGATGGATAATGTATTCAAAGCTGATTACGTAAATATTGTCATTATTTTACAGGATGATAGATTAAATCAACATCGAACAAATATAAAGATTACTTACTCTTTCATGAACGCCTATCCGCCATTTTGAATATACCGTTGCAAACTACCGTACAGTGTTTCCATACAGTGTTTTCGCTTGTTTGATTGTTTTGTTCGGTCCGCTGATCGGGGAGGGGGGGGGGGCTATGTGTATTCGTGATCACATCGGATAATTAAATATTTTCATGTAGAAGTATAGCGCTCAGCATGACCTTTCAACATTCATTCATTCAAACACTGGATCGTTCTGCATATTAGTATAACGTTGCAGGTACAATAGAATAAGATATAGAATTAGTAAATTTCTCCCCTAACTTTAGTTTCACTATCAAGAAGCCATTATTGACTTGGTGTACTCTTTGCTAGATGAGAACGTTGCCTTAGAGCTATAATCAGCTGTTGTCAGATGTTTTTGAATAGCTAGTAATTAATCTAATATTGTTTAATGCATGAGAGGAATTTTAAGTCTCAGGGAATCAGGGAAATGAACTAAGATTAGTTTTACATGTACATAGATTTAATTTACACTTCCATCTTTGGCATCTAACATCTATCTAAACACTTGTTACTTTAAAAAACAGAACAGCATTTTTAATGAATTTAAATAACAAAACTGATCTGTTGAGTGTTTCTTCTTCGTTAAATCAAATTGACATATGAAGAATTTTCCTTTGTCTTTATGATAGTCATTATATCTCGTGACAATACAATTGTTTAAAATCAAATCATACAGCTCGTACTAACGGCCTTTTTCGGCTATTACGCCAGTCAATAATTGGATTTAATTGGTGGAACAATTTCGAAGCTCTACTAACTCTACTCTTACATAATTATTATTTTGAACGATTTCCCAGTGATATATTTTGTACATACTTAATACAGCTTATAAAGTGAGCTGAATGGCCTATATTGCTTAGATTAAAATATGTTCGTGTTCGTACGGTGTTACTTTTAGACAATTACATGAAACTCGAATCAATACGATAAAAGAAAATAGTGGGTGTATCATTTTACAAGCCGGACACATTAAGGCCCTTTCGGACGGTCATTAAGGCCTGGCCCGAGTGTCCTAGTTTATCATAGAAAGACATAAAATAAGGCTATTTGAAAGAAATTTCGATAAATCAGATTAATCTAAAGGTAGCAATTTACTACTTTCTTACCAAACCGCTGAATTATTCATTTTTTCTGAGGTTCAGAATTATTTCAGACACGAAACTGGGGAACTCAATGTGATCAATTAATATATCCCACTTCTTTTCCGAAAAAGAAAATATTCCTTGAAACGGTGTAACTGTACAAACATTCCTCGATCCTGTAATACCGGCCATACAAATCTTGTCATTTCGAAGCGTTTGGTAATGATAAAAAAATGAATTATATAAACATAGCACAGTATGGAATAGTATAGGTGTATTTTCAAAACTGAGCTCTGACGTATGCGCTGAGTCCATTACCATAGGTAAATCGGATATGGTTAAAAAGCAAATGATAGGCATTTAACCTGATCCCTTCACTGCTATTATGAAAGTACATGTTTGAGTGAACCCTACGGTGTAAGACGACCAAAAACGTTTGTTTAAAGGGTATATTTTAAACTTTCCTAAAGCGCTATTTAAACCTATTTTATCTATTTCAAACAAATGGCACGAGAATCTAACGGTAAAAAGTTGATTTTACGGCTCACCGCGCAAAATCTACCTATACCAATCGAAAAAGTGTTTTCCAAAACTACGAGCAGGTAACAAATTTTATGATTTGCGCCGTACTCCTTTTCTTTAGGTTTCGACCACCATGTGAATTTTTGCGTCATCTCTATATTTTATCCAAAAGTTACGTGTCAATAAAGCACTGTCACGGGGGGTGATGTCCATAATCGGAGCCACTGGCTCCGCTTTCAAAATCATGTGTGGAACTTCCGCTCCACGTGCGTCTCCGATTATGTAGATGTAAACATTTCATTTTTGGACTGAAAAAATGGGATAGGTGTCGGAACTTCCTCATTTATATCGGATTTTATTCATTAATCATTAAAAAGTCGAATGCTATTCGACCAGTTATACATTTTGCCACGTAAACGTACTCAAGAACTGTAAAAACGCTCGTTGGTTTTTGTTAAAAATGTTTTCTTCTCAGAGAAATCTTGAGCCAGGAATATCAAAACACGTGGTTTTACCTCCAAAATGCAATGTTCTTGACAAGATTAATAACGTATACTATTGTTTTCAGTATGCACGAGTTTAACAAAACAACCTCAATACTCTACCTCAATATACTTGCCTACAATATGAGATAAATCAAAGAAAATAGTTTAGTTCCGATTATGTGGCTTGGCTCTGATTATGTATCCTGGCTCTGAAGTTGTGGAGTGTCTTATTCTTCTTCCCTAATAGGGCTGTCACACCTTAACGTTTTGGCCAGCGTGGGCGGAACGTGTTGGAATTCTTATAACACGCTGCGAACACGTCGGGTACGCTATGGACACGTTCCGCACACGCTATCGGCACGCTGTTACACGTTGGCATACGTTGCGATACGCTGAGTATCTCATAAAATTTTGTGCATGCTTAAAATTTCTCAGCGTGTGCCGAACGTGTTGGAACACGCTCCGCACACGTTCCGCACACGTTCCGAACACGCTCAGCACGCTAGAGACACGCTAGGAGCACGTTCACTTACGCTACGGACACGCTAGAAACACGTGCGCCAAAAGTTTAACGTGCTTCGAGCGTGTCTCCAGCGTACTGGGAACGTGTGCATAGCGTGTCTTCAGCGTACTGAACGTGTGTCTAGCGCGTTGCCAGCGAGTTCACAGCGTGTTTCTGGCGTATGACAGCGTTTCAGTTTTCAATGAAAATATAAAAGTTCCGCTGCATGTTTGTCTTGAATTTCTACCATCAGCTTCTCGTAAATAAATAAATTTGTGCATGTACGTGTGTATGACCTTTTTGACATGTTCATATCCGCATATTTCCTCATGACCAGTCTAAGAATGACTTGAAAACTCGATTTTAAGAAGCATTCGCAATATTTGACGATGCACGATTTCGTTCAAGTCATATAAAAAATATGTTATGTTATGGTATGTTATCTTATCTTATGTTATGTTATAAGCTGTTTGTCTTTTCTTCCATATAAATTCTTTACGGATTTTCTTTCTTCCTTAGATTGTCGAGGTGGAGAATGTAGCCTAAATGTGTATTAAACATTGCGTTTATAGCTTTACATGTGCGTCTGCTCTTTGGTTAGAATAACAATACGTTCGCGAAAATATAAACATTAATTCGTCTCATTTGATCATTATCAATATACCAAATAGACAAGTACATCGTTGTACCTAGTGGACATAATACAAGACGTGTTTTACTCTATTCTGCTCTGTTCAGAATATTTGATTCTATTATTTGTACTACAAGTTTGATATTTCGTACACCTTTTCCCCCTTAATATAGGACTAGCTTTTCAAGATTAAGAGAGGTTGTAGAAAGTCACCCTACATGGTAGAGCATATGGAGGAAGAAAGGAGTACATTATGACAAGTAGTTCCTTACCCTTTCGCAATATTTTTCGAGTGAAAAGTAATAGAAGCTTTAATCAGCCTGTAATCTTATAAGTTTGTTAAATGCATGTTCTTATGTAACAGGTGCCAGTGTATTTTTCTTTTCGTCTTCTCCTATTTTTCTTTTACATGAACCAAAATACTTTGAATTTGAATATGTGTAGTGGCCGGTGGCCTGTTTATATATTAAAAGAATGAATGTAAAGTGGTAATTTCTTGCAGAATTTATATTTACATCCAAAGCACGCTGCGAATACGTTATAACACGCTAGAAGCGCGTTACAAACACGCTAAGCACGTTCTGAGGACGTTACGAGAACGTTGGACGCACGCTCAAGAACGTTGGTATATGCTAACATACGCTATCAACACGTTCTGGACACGTTTCTCACGCGTTACTCACACGTTCAAACTCACTATGAACACGCTACAAGCGCGTTGTGAATTGACAAAAAGAAAATGTAGGTCAGCGTATGCCGACGTTTTGCGGACTTAGTCGTTTTCTCAAACGCGTTAGGCACACGCTGGCTAAAACGTTGAGGTGTGACAGGGCCATAACCTCCTTCGATATGAAGTCTCTGCTGGTTTCATGGTGCGACTTATCTCGTCATTCCACGAAGCACGTTGAATATGTTACGTCTTACCTCTTCGCGGTTTATTTTTATTATAAAATTCCGGTGACTAGACAGTCAGCTACATTAATATTCCTTAGAACATGTACGTACAAGATAATTATTTGGCTATCATTTAGTATTGAATTTGAAAAAGAGATAAAGAGTTCTACGGAGCCTGCCAGTGGTTTTGGTCTGCCTATTATACTTCGCACGTTAAGCCAAAACGGCAAAAGTTGGCGGTCACGACTGTGACAAATGACGTCCTTTTATAAATAACGTATAATGGATAGTTTACAATCAAAATTCGAGGAAAAGCAACGAAATTAGTTTATATTTCGTCAGTCATTTGTAAAATATACAATATTAAGCAAGTTAAAAGTAAAAAATGTTAACATATTACAGAAATATGATTTATATCACATTCAATATACTATACTCGCGAGAGCAGTGATACGGAAACCACTGAATGCAAGATCCTAACCGAAAGGAAACTGTATTGTACGGTTCCCTGATCGTGAAATATTTAAGAAAAACTTATAAAATGACATGACGTTCAAAAAAAAAAATCTTTAAATATATGGTTTTGTACATAAAGTTGAAATGAAGAGAGCGTAGATGAGTGTTCAAATATCAACCTGACGTCGCAAAAACGCACGGTTTTAATTTGTATAGGAATCATCTGAAAACCCTTATCAGATATACTTACACATAAACTAATTTTTAACAATATGTTAGAAACTTTTTTTTATTTCAACTTTATGTACAAAAACCGCATAGAAACCATTCATCAATATTTTAAGTCATCTCAACAGAAATAAACCATTTCACAGAAAAATCACACACTGTCCGTGTACAATGTTTATGGAGACAAACGATACCGCCAATAAAATGTCGCACTATACAATATTTTTTGCATTTTGATTATCTAAAGAATTTTACTTTAGTGCTTTATATATTTTGTTTAAAAAGTTATTCAGTTTCGTTCATGATTTTCGAAACGAAAAAGTTTTCAAACGCGATTATTTTTTAGGGTGGATCTTTAGCTTATTTCTTAACGATCTACGAAAATTGTTTATATTTAATGTTTGATTTAAAAAAAATACCTTGTTGTACCTGACAATTTTGAGTTTTTAAAACAACATATTTTGCTCTATGTAAGAACAAGCATTTTCTTTGTCTGTTTCAAAATTTTATATAAAATGACGTCCCGGACATCATGAAGGTTATGGGTCGTATATTGATTAAATCATAATGGTCACATATTTTGATCTATTATGATACGTATTTTCGCCCTTGTATATGATCCGTTTTGCTAAATGTCAAATTTGTATACATGTGTAATTCTGTTTAAATCTTAACACCGCATTTATAAAACGCACCCCTATACCGCAAAATCGACCGGGACATTTCTAAGTACTTTATTTCTTTGTCTTAATAATTTTTAATTTCAATAAATTTAGAAAAAATCCTTTCCGATTGAAAAGTTGAAAAATATCAAATCCTAAGATGAAATAGTTAATTCTGACATTAACATAGGGTTAATTCACGTTTTTGAGGGTCTCTGCAAATGTTAACGCCTAAAAAAACGTGAATTGAAGCTATCATTGCATAAAAAGAAAGACTATAGTATCTATTTTAACAGAAATTGTAAATTCATTCGTAGGAACTAGCTGTAAAACTATCACCAAAACCGATAATGCGTCGAAAAAATTGCTTAATGCATTGCGCCGTTACATTTGTTTAAACCGACGTTGCTTGGTAAATCAATGGCGTCATAAAAATTAACGCTGGAATAGAATCGACGTTTTTATTTATGCTATATACTAATGTTAACAAAGGAACTGATACAGTGTATAGGCTCCCGGGTTCGATTCCCGACGACGGCACTCATTCTTTCCGATTATTTGTCTCTCACCAATGGGTTGATAATCGTAGACTTATGTGAGATAGCAGCTGGAGGCTAGGAAAGGATGTGATGCTTGTAGTGGTGAGAGAAATACCAGGAATCTATTGTTAGGTGCTCCAGCCGCCGCGATATAACTGAGAAAATGATGAAAGCGGCGCAAAACTCCATTCAACAGTGTAAGCCCTAGACCGAGGATATTTAAGTAAAAAAAACAAAACAGAACAAAACAAAAAAACAGGCGTTAACGGCACGTGAATTTACTCATTAATACACGTTTTCTCCCTTTAACGCTCTGGTTTTGGTCGGTTAACGTATGCCAATGATGATCCGAAAACGTACATTTTATGCAATAATCGGAATTTAAACATATGCTTAAAACTTTCCGAAAATTCCGAACTAAATGGTACGAGAGACATAAAAAACGGACGTTTTAAGGATCATTCCGTCCTTTTCTGTAAGATATATAAACCGGATTTCTTAAAACTTTGAATCCGAGCGCGAACTTTGTGACAATTTGTTTGATACCACTCGCTATATTATCTGATTAAATTTCATGGAATTATCGACGTTGAAAGAGCGACAGTAGTGACGTTGTTATAACAGGAACGCTAATCGTGGGAAGTATGATAATCATAGAAAACTATTGGCAGGTTCCGTAGAAATGTTTATCTCTTTTCAAATTCTATTCTAAATAATAGTCACACAATTCTCTTGTACGCCTACGGTTTTAAGTAAAATTAATGTAGCTGACTGTCTAGTCATCGGAATTTTATAATAAAAGTAAACACGATGAGGCGAGACGTAACATAGACAACATGCGTCGTGGAATGACGAGAAAAGTCGCACAATGAAACCAGCAGAGACTTCATATCGAAGGAGGTTAGGGTATATGGAAGAAGAATAAGACACTCCACAACTTCAGAGCCAGGATACATAATCAGAGCCAATCCACATAATCGGAACCAAACTATTTTCTTTGATTTATCTCATTTTGTAGGCAAGTAAATTGGGATAGAGTATTGTGGTTGTTTTGTTAAACTCGTGCATACTGAAAACAATAGTATACGTTATTAATCTTGTCCAGAATATTGCATTTTGGAGGTAAAACTACGTGTTTTGAAATTCCTGGCTCAAGATTGCTCCGAGAAGAAATCGTTTTTAACAAAAACCAACGAGCGTTTTTACAGTTCTTGAGTACGTAAACGTGGCAAAATGTATAACTGGTCGAATAGCATTCGACTTTTTAATGATTAATGAATAAAATCCGATATAAATGAGGAAGTTCCGACACCTATCCCATTTTTTCAGTCCAAAAATGAAATGTTTACATCTACATAATCGGAGACGCACGTGGAGCGGAAGTTCCACACATGATTTTGAAAGCGGAGCCAGTGGCTCCGATTATGGACATCACCCCCCGTGACTGTTAGTCATCTAAAATAGACCGAGAAGTATGTAAAGTTGTCAGGTCACAAAATGGGTTACATCCACAACATATATCCCGGAAAAAGAGGCCTTAATGACAATTTTCTTGTTTACACGCTAGAGGCCACTTAATTAACCTTTCTCCATGAAACCTTGTCAGAATATTCGTAAGGTAACAAGGATGATCCCTTTTGAAAATGGGAATGATTTATTTCATATGGCGGGAAAAGGCCCAAATGACAATTTTCTTGTTCATACTCTATTAGCCAATTATATTTTCCATTTGTCTTGAAACTAGGTCAGAATGCTTGTCAGGTCAGAAGGATAGAGTATATTGAAATTGAGCAGGATCCATGCAATATCACGAGAAAATGGGCAATAGAGACAATCTTCTTGTTTGCCGTCCACAGGCCACAAATCATAAAAGTACAATTATGACTTTTGCTGGAAAATTTGATAATAAAAGCTGTGTGGAGTCAAAGAGACGAAGGTGAGATATATACGACCATCATAGTCCTATTGTTTGCTAAATGAGTATACTTGAATGTCAATTTTCATAAGGTGCTGTTTTATCACGGCCATGTTATAATTAAAATTCTATAAAGAAAACAAATCAACTCTTAATCTTTACAAAATTAAGGCCTCCTGGCAAAGTCTTGGAAGGTACATCTGTCCTCAGAAATACTTTTCTGCGATGTGGAAGAGTGAGCTTATGATTCTAATTACTTCACTTTCTGGAATAAAAAATATTAAATCGAAGTGAACATGGAAATGTAAAATACACAAAATAGAATTTTTGAATAAGAAAGAAAAGGTTTTGTTGTTAAATTTTTATTTGATGTGCGTAAAGATATAAAATTTCTGAATAGAAATATACGGCTATATAAGTAATGAAATTTTCTTTTTTTATTATTTCTTTGATTTTCTATGAAGTTGCAGAATCAAATAACCTGATTCAGTGTGTGGACAAGAGGACAAATACAAATAAACAAATGCTACGTCTTCTCAACCTCTAAAGCCTCTTGTACAATAACATGTAATGAAGGAACTCTGAATCTTTCTCATCCCAAAAGAGACTTGGTGTTGCCTACACAAAAAGGATTTCAGATGAAAACCGGAAACATAAATGTCCATATGGACGGCCATTATGGTCGATCTGTTATTCATATCTTCCGGTCGGTCAAACAATGAGTTTATCTCGACCTAAATCTGATAACATATGTGACCCATCACGCGCAAAGGGGATATCCGGGAAATCTGTAAAATGGATATTTGAAAAAGAGATTGGGTCCAGCATAGGTCAACCAGGGATCGCATTTCAAAAATTCTTTCACAGGACGGTAGATTGATCTTTCTAGATCCAGAAAATCGAAAAGGTGCGAAAGGTTTCAACCCTAGTCAGCCTGCGCAATCCGCGCAGTCTGACTGGGGTCGACATTTTACGCAATACCCAGATGGTTCCTTTTATGTGCGACGGGTATATCATCCATATGACCTATTCTATGATAATTCTACCATTCTTTGCAATTGCGCCGAAAGAAATGTCTATTAAAGTTAACTACATCGTGAAATTGATATGAATAATTTGGAATGCTCTTGAAATGAAATTGAATGAATGTGGAGCGAATTTTGAATGATTTTAATTGAAAGTAAAACATAATAGATCAATTCGACCAATTCGACAAAATTAACGATAACTTTACCTGACTTTTATAAATCTACCTACTTTACTACAAATCAGACGCTGAGGTGAAAATCAGAACAAGTCAAAGTGCGTACGATAAAATGTTCGCTTTGATTGAAATATTGATCTTTTTGAACTACTTTTGGAGTGAGTGTTTGGAACGAATGATAAGAGCGCTGTATGAGTAATTTTTGAATGGTTTTGATAGAGATGGGTGTCAATTTCATGATGTGATTACAGAATGTTTCTAGTCACCTAATCTTGCGCATGAAGTCACGGTTTTGTGACTTTCAGCCGCAGCATGGAAAAAGGGGCCTTCATATAGAGAAATTTTCCCTCATTTATGGTCCGATTTGGATGTAACTTTC
Source organism: Fragum whitleyi (assembly GCA_948146395.1). Taxonomy (NCBI): domain Eukaryota; kingdom Metazoa; phylum Mollusca; class Bivalvia; order Cardiida; family Cardiidae; genus Fragum; species Fragum whitleyi. The sequence continues at coordinate 7,169,498 of OX411557.1, forward strand.
ACAATATATTCATAGTCACCGGACCTAGCGCCTAAATTCACGGTTTTGTGTATTTTAACCGCGCCTTGGAAAAAGAGGCCTTCGTGTAAAAAATCTTGTGAATGCAACTCCTCCCTCATTTATGGACCTATTTTTGGTGAAACCTTGACAAAATGTTTCTTGTCACCTAATTAAGTGCATATTGTCACGGTTTGGTGAATTTCTGCCGTTTCATTGAAAAGGGGGCTTTCATTTTTAAAAATCTTGTATGCGAAACTCCTCCTCCATTTCTGGACCGATTTCATTGAAACTTTTACAAAATTTTCCAAGTCACCTGACCTAGCGCATATTGTTATTGTTAAACACCCCCTAATTTTGAAAAACTATAACATATTGTCAATTTCTATTAAAAAACTCAAACTCAAACTCAGTCTTTACTATTGGCAAATCGGCACAAAAGTACCCATGGCCATAAACACAAATATTACACAAAAGTACATATGCACAATACAAAACAAAAACATATAAACACATCACATGAGTATTTTAAGTATTTTTCTAGATTTATCACATCACATATATTCAGCTCAGCTTTCAGTTTCAAAACACAAATTAAATCAAACGGCAAGAATTGATATCAACTCCTGTCTCAAAACTGAGGCTTTTTTTATGAATTTTGAAAGGTTAATTTGGACTTCAACATTTTTTGATTGCATCAGTCTAAAAAAGGTATCTAGAGTAGGGAACGTGCAGAAATTATTGAGATATTTAAGTCTAATTTCTCTTAACCTTGGACAGCAGCAAATAAAATGAAATTCAGATTCCAAGAAGTTAGATTGGCAGAGTTTACAACACCTGTCTTGTCTTTCAATATTTGAATATCGACCAGTCTCAATTTCGAGCCTATGATCAGAAATTCGTAATTTAGTTAAACATCTTCGTAGTCTGTCATTAGTAACATTTTTGTAGATACGGTTCAAAATCGAATGAAAGTTTAAAACGCTTATAATAATCGAGTTTTCGTGAATTAGAAATATACGCGAACCATTTCTGAATAAACTAATCCCTTAACTGCTTCTGAATTATCGGGAAGTAATTAAAATCTACGTTAAGTTACGTCAGATAAAATTAAGACCCAATTTATCTAAAAAGTGATTGATTTTGAATATACTGCTGTGACGAATATTGGCTAAATGGGTAGATGAGTCAGCATATACCTTATAAATAGTATTAAAATGATTTCTCTTGACTTTTAACCAATATTTTATTGATTTTTCAAGACATATAAGGGACATAGGAAATCTTCCTAGTTCGCCCTAAACAGCATTGTTTGATGATTGTTTCTTTACACCTAGAATTATCTTGCTAAGTTTCATATGCAATGTATCCACTTCCTTTTATTCATAAATACCCCCAGACAGGTGCCCCATACGTCATAATGGGAGCAACCATTTTATCAAATAAAGAAAGTTTAGTTTTTTTGTCCATCAGTATTCTTTTAAAAAGTGGTAGGACGCTGTACATTGCTTTTGAAGCTTGTTCTTGGAGTGCTTTTACGCCATGTAAAAGCTTTCCTGACCTATGAAATTGTAACCCCAAATATCAAAAACTGTCAACTACCTCCAGTTTCTGCATTTTAGTATAACGTTGCAGGTACATAGAATAAAATATAGTAGTAGTAAATTTCTCCCCTAACTTTAGTTTCACTATCAAGAAGCCATTATTGACTTGGTGTACTCTTTGCTAGATGAGAACGTTGCCTTACAGCTATAATCAGCTGTTGTCAGATGTTTTTGAATAGCTAGTAATTACTCTAATATTGTTTAATGCGTGAGAGGAATGTAAGTCTCGGGGAATCAGGGAAATGGACTAAGATTAGTTTTACATGTACATGGATTAAATTTACACTTCCAGATTTGAAATCTCACATCTATCTAAAGACTTGGTCCTTTAAAAAAAAAAACAACAGGACAACATTTTTAATGAATTTAAAAAACAAATCGATCTGTTATGAGTGCTTCTTCTTTGACAAATCAAATTGACTTATGAAGATTTTTTCTGTTGTCTTTATGATAGTCATTATATCTTGTGACAATACAATTGGTTAAAATCAAATCATACAGCTCGTACTAACAGCCTCTATTCCGCTAGTAATTCATTGGATTTAATTGGTGGAACAATATCGCTGCTCTACTACCTCTACTCGTAAATAATAATTATTTTGAACGATTTTCAAGTTATATGTTTTTTACATACTCTAATACAGCTTATAAAGTGAGCTGAATGGCCTATGTTGCTTACATGAAAGTATGTTCGTGTTCGTACTATGATACTTTTAGACAATTACATGAAACTCGAATCAATGCAATAAAGAAAATAGTGGGTGTATCATTTTACAAGCCGGACACATTAAGGCCCTTATGGACGGTCATTAAGGCCTGGCCCGAATGTCCTAGTTTGTCGTAGAAAGACATAAAATAAGGCTATTTGAAAGAAATTTCCATAAATAAGATTAGTCTAAAGGTAGCAATTTACTACTTTCTTACCAAACCGCTGAATTATTCATTTTTTCTGATGTCCAGAATTATTTCAGACACGAAACTGGGGAATTTAATCTGATTAATATATATACATACATACATACATATTTTATTTTTCCTCCTTTCACAGAAGATAATGTACATACATATTGAACAATTTACAAAAGCAAACAATAATTTAAACTTTTACATACAAACAAACGAACAATTATACAAAGTACATATTGCAAACAGTCAACAAATGTCTGTATAAAAGAGAGAGACAGACATTTGAGATTCACAAAGGCCTAAAGACAGAAATAGAAAGAGAGAGAGAGAGAGAGAGAGACATACATATATACAATGAGTCATGAATATTTCTTTCGAAACCCGGGAGAGAACACTTGACCGAAACGAAACGAAAAGTGTTCAGGCGGGTCATTCATCGGGAAATAAAAACAAACAAACAATACATAGAGTATATTTTCTCTCGCCGGGAAAACATCAATTGCAGTTAAAAACATCGTGAAATCGACAATCATTCCGATCAATATAATTCTATATCATTCACTCAGCGCTCCAATCATTCATTAAAAAACTCACTCAAACCATTCAAAACGCTCCAAGCTCACAGAAGGATAGAATCAACAAATTCATTCAAGATAAATAAAGCTAGAAAAAAAATCACCGATTCACTCACATAATTCATATTGTAAACGTCTAATAGGTTCTTGAGGAAATAGGCAGTTATTTATTTAACTTTTATACATATTTTTATTAAAGGAAGGTAATAAATATCGCCAACCTTGTTCATCCTGAACAAAATTTGCGATACTGGATTACCTCTCTTTAATTTCACTCAAAACACACTCATCATGTTCATTCAATTTCATTCCAAAAGCATTCCAGACTCATTCATTTTATCAATTTCACGATGTTGTTAACGGTAACAACACCAAAATTTCAAACGCATCCTCAGGCCACAGTTACAATATTTCGTACGTTCACCAACGCTACATAGAACGCATATCACAAACGATCCTTTTAATCTGGATTTCATCTGTGTAGTTATGAATGATAAATTCATTATCAAAAACTGAATTTTTACAATAATTTCTGAAATGCGTTGCTTATTTTACGTATAAACACGGATCGAATTTGTTCGTTACCGATATCAAAACCAGTAAAGCAGTCTAATACCAGCGCAATTCTATCTTTTCTGGTAAATTGTTGAAATATTATCGGACCCACTGCATCAATAATAATCGTCCATAAATTGTTTCTGATTGTGTTGTTACGCGAACAGAAAAATATTTTATGTTCGACTATATTATGAACAGTATTTTTGCATTTATCACAGAGAATTAGATAAACTTGCCTCATTGAGGAATAGTACTAATCGAAAATCTTGTTTTCCAAAACTACGAGCATGTAGCAGAATTTATCTTATAAGTATACAAATATCCGAGTGATAACATCCAATATTTTTTATGACATCATATGGATATTTTTAGAACAATGTCATAATGTGGCTATTTTTAGAATCTTGCATTTATGTTATGAAACATCGACGAAACCAAGGCAAATAGAGGTTATAAGATAAATGTAATTCTTACTTAGTGTATTGTATGAATAAATATCTAACTCCGTTGATGGAATTGATAATTGTCTCGGCATAGCCTCGACATTAATCAACTCTCCCAGCCTCGTTAGATATGTTTTCAAAAGAAAAACACTAAGTACGAAATTTATGATTCGCGCCGGACGCCCTAACATTGGTCACGGGTTCGACCTACATGTGAATTTTTGCACAGTCTTAATATTTCATCCACAAAGTTGGCACAAAGTCACTGTTAGCCATCTAAAAAAGACCGAAAATTTCAAGGACATTTAGGCGCAATAATATGTAAAGATACTATAGAAAAGTTGGTAATACATAAAATGTAAAAGAAAATTGGGAAAAAAGGCTATAAACCAAAAAACAACATCCCTTCACACAAGTTGTACAAAAACTATATAACTTTATCGAGTCTTGAAATAAAAATCGAAAGAAGGAACGAAACAATGCGTGTATGTCATTTAGTAAAATATCTGTATAAAGTGATATAAAGCTACAAAAGATATCAGAATAATCCAAAGTGGGCACGAATGGATATCGGCTCTCCTCAGACCAGGAGCCAGCCACCCCTCATTGGAAAATCCAATTAACTATGGTATGTAACCTTGAACCCTGTTGAAAATGGGTTACATTCATGCCTTATCATAGGAACAGGGGCCTTAATGACAATTTTCTTGTTTACACTCTAGGTGCCACAAAATGGGCCATTCTTCATGAAACATGGTCAGAATATTCGCAAGGTCACAAGGATGATCCCTTTTGAAAATTGGAATGATTCATTTCATATCACGGGAAAAGGCCCAAATGACAATTTTCTTGTTCATACTCTGGAAGCCAAAAATATATTCCAATCTACTTGAAACCTTGGTCAGAATGCTTGTCAGGCCACAAAGATGAGGTATTTTGAAAATTGGAAGGATCCATGCAATATCGCCAAAAATGGGCCTTAAAAACAATGTTCTTGTTTGCCCTCCACAGGCCACAAATCATATAAGTACAATTATGACTTTTGCTGGAAATAATGTGATAATCAAAGTTGTTTGGAGTCAAAGAGACGAAGGTGAGCGATATACGACCATCACAGTCCCTCTGAGTGCGGTTTATCAAGGTCAAGGTGTTATAAATTAAATATGACCTATATATTGATTTTCGTATTTGTCTTCTTTTATGACAACAGATCGACTCTTGATCTCTGGAAAATTAAGGTCTCCCGGCAAAGTCTTGAAAGGTACATCTGTACTCAGAAATACTGTTCTGCAATGTGGAAGAGTGAGCTTATGACTTTAATTACTTCACTTTTTTGAATAAAAAATATTAAATTCAAGTCAACATGGAAATGTAACATTACATTAGATAAAATTTTTACATAAGAAAAGAAATAAAAAACTATATTGTTACATTTTAATTGGATATGCGTAAAAACATAATTTCTCTGAATAAAGATATATGACTATATATGTGATGGCATTACCTTTTTAGCTCACCTGAGCAAAAAGAGCTCAAGGTGAGCTATTGTGATCACTCACTGTCCGTCGTCCGTCCGTCGTCCGTCCGTCCGTCCGTCCGTCCGTCTGTCCGTCCGTCAACAATTTCTTTAAACATCTTCTCCTCCTAAACCACTGGATCAATCAAGCTGAAACTTGGCAGGGATGTTCCTTGGGTGAAGCTCTTTCAAAGTTGTTAAAAGAATTAAATTTCATCAAAAACTCTGGTTGCCATGGTTACATAATAGCCCAAAATGGCCGAAAATCTGAGAAAAAAATCTTCTCCTCCTAAACCGCTGGGACAATCAAGCTGAAACTTAGCAGGGATGTTCCTTGGGTGAAGGTCTTCAAAAGTTGGAAAAAAATGAATTTCATCAAAAACTCTAGTTTCCATGGTAACGGAAAATCTGAAAAATGGCTGAAAATATTAGAAAAAAATCTTCTCCTCCTAAACCACTGGGCCAATCAAGCTGAAACTTGGCAGGGATGTTCCTTGGGTGAAGGTCTTCAAAAGTTGTTAAAAGAATTTAATTTCATCAAAAACTCTAGTTTCCGTGGTAACGGAAGGTCTGAAAAATGGCCGAAATTGGCTGAAAATATTAGAAAAAAATCTTCTCCTCCTAAACCACTGGGCCAATCAAGCTGAAACTTGTCAGGGATGTTCCTTGGGTGAAGGTCTTCAAAAGTTGTTAAAAGAATTTAATCTCATCAAAAACTAAAATTTCCATGTTAACGGAAAGTCTGTAAAATGATCGAAAATGGCTGAAAATATTAGAAAAAAATTCTTCTCCTCCTAAATCACTGGGCCAATCAAGCTGAAACTTGTCAGGGATGTTCCTCGGGTGAAGGTCTTCAAAGTTGTTAAAAGAATTTAATTTCACCAAAAGCTCTAGTTTAACATGGTAACGGAAAATCTGAAAAATGGCTGAAAATCTTAGAAAAAATCTTCTCCTCCTAAACCACTGGACCAATTAAGCTGAAACTTAGCAGCAATGTTCCTTGGGTGAAGGTCTTCAAAAGTTGTTGAAAGAATATGCCATGATAAGAGAAAAGTTGAAAATATACGAAACTTAAAAAAAATCAAGTTGCAATAGGACGAATTTTAACCTACCTTAATGTACATCAAACAAATTCTGGTTTTCATAACATGGTTGACAAGTTATGAGTGACATACTCAGGTGAGCGATATAGGACCATCATGGTCCTCTTGTTTTTTTAAAAAAAATCTTTGCTTTCCTATGAAGTTACAGAATCAGATAATGTGATTCAGTATTAGGTTTAGAGAACATATTGAGTAATCAACAAATGCTATGTCTTCAGAAGTCTCGGCGTCATGGGTGACACTAGATTTTTTGTTAATGAAGGAGCTCTGAATCTTTATTTTTCATCTCAAAAGAAGCTTGGTATTGCCTCTACAAAAAGGATATCGGCTAAAAAACCGGACACATTAATGTCCATATAGACGGCCATTAAGGTCGAGCTGTTATTCATATCTTCCGGTTGGCCCAACAATGAGTTTATCTTGACCTAAATCTTATAACATATCATCTATATGACCTATTTTATGATAATTCTACCATCCTTTAAAATTGCACCGAAAGAAATGCCTTGAACAGTAAACCACATCGTGGAATTGATATGAATAATTTTGAATGCTTTTAAAATGGAACTGAATGAAGATGGTGTGAGTTTTGAATGATTTTAATTGGACGTAAAACATAATAGATAAATTCGTCCAATTCGACAAAATTAACGATAATTTTACCTGTCTTTTAGAGAATCTACGTACTTTACTACAAATCAGACGCTGAGATGAAAATTAGAACCAGTCAAAATTCATACGATAAAATGTTCGCTTTGATTGAAATGATGATCATTTTGAAGGATTTCAAAGCGGTTTTTTTTTCAATTTCGGAACTTTTTTAAGTTATTGGAGTGAGTGTTTGGAATTAATGATTAGAGCGCTGTGTGAGTTACTTTTGAATAGTTTTGATTGAGATGGGGGCTTATTTCACCATGTGATTATATTTAACAACATCGTGAAATTGACAAGGTTAATGATTTTGGAATGATTTAGGACTGAAATTAAATGAATGTGAGGAGCAAGTTTTGAGTGAATTTAATGGGAGATAATCCTTTATCGCAAATTTTGTTCGAATGTTCAGGCTAAAGCTCGTGTCAGCGGGGCACTTAAATGAAATGATTAGTGTAAGGTATAACAAGAGGACCCTTAGGGCCCTAAATCGCTCACCTGATATTCTAAGTAAATTATTATTAAGACTCCTTTTCCTATGATATGGCACGAACCTTCCCATTTTCAACAGAGTTCATTCTTGTGACCTGGCAAATATTTTGATCAAGTTTCATGAAGATTGGACAATATTTGTGGCGTCTGGAGCTCTTACAAGAAAATTGTCATTAAGGCCCCTTTTCCCGTGATATGGCACGAATCCTTCCCATTTTCAATAGACTTTATCCTTATGACCTAACAAACATTCTGACTAAGTTTCATGAAGATTGGACCATATTTGTTGCTTCTAGAGTGTAAACAAGAAATTTGTCACTAAGGCCCCCTTTCTCATGATAAAGCACGGATCCTTTCCATTTTAGCACTTTTTAGAAGGGACTACCCAAGTAATATTTCTGCCAAATTTGGTTGATTTTGACTCATAAGTTTAGGAGGAGATGCTGTTTAAAGGAATTGTTGACAAATTTGTCATTAAGGCCCCTTTTCCCGTGATATGGCACGGATCCTTCCCATTTTCGCAATTTTTTTACAATGGACCACCCAAGGAATATTTCTGCCAAGTTTGGTTGATTTTGACCCATAAGTTTAGGAGGATGTGTCGTTTAAAGAAAAAGTTGACGCCGCGGCGGACAGACGGACAGATGGACAGACGGACGCCGGACATTGATCGATCACAATCGCGCCCTTGAGCACTTCGTGCTCAGGTGAGCTAAAAAAGTTAGATACCCAAATACTCCCGTAATTATTAATTGCACTGAAAAGCACAAGAACCTACACAGAAAGATTTGAAGTTCGTTAATAGAATTGTTTTGAAAAATCGCCTGATTATTGCGGATATGTCATCGGAATTTTTAACGTGAAGCGTTCTTATCACATATTGGGATTGGGGAATTGCAAAAAGTTTACATAGCAAAAATATGAGTATAAAATATTAGAAACTGTATAGTGTATTTTCAAAACTGAGCTCTGACGTAGGCGCCGAGTCCATTACCATAGGTATATCGGGTATATATCAAAAGCATATGATAGGAATCGAACCTTTGGCTTGGTACAGGAAAGAAAACGAGAGCCGGGTATATGGGAAATGAGCGAGTGTCTATTTCCCATACACCGCGGCACGAAATTTTATATTTCACCAAGCTTTTCTAACATTTCCTAGAATAATTACCCAAACCACTTCAACAATGAAAAAAAGTAAAACTCGCTGCGATAGTCCTGTTGTTGTGTGTAATAATGCTGAAATAACCTATGAATCTATTTTCGTTTCTTATTGCAGACTTTTGCATTTTTGCAAGAGAACAAAGTTTTTTTTTTGTTTTTTTTTTGTTTTTGGATAAAATGCTTATTTAAAATGCCCGCCATTTTATGATTCAGTTTCAGATTGTTTTTTGACAAATGATTATGAAAAGGCTAACCTTTTAAATTCTTTCTTTGCAGAACAATCAGTTGTAGACGACTCAAATAAAAATCTTCCATTTAACTATCCAGGGTTTGTCGGGAATCCCTTAACATCTATTACTATTACCGAAGCTGAGGTTTTAGATGTATTACTAAACCTTCGTACTGGGAAAGCCCCTGGCCCAGATGGTATTAATAACCGTATTCTAACTGAGACTGCATTTCAATTAGCTGGACCACTCAGTGAATTATTTAATTATTGCCTGCATTTGTGCAAAATCCCGTCTTCCTGGAAAATGTCCAACGTTTGTCCAATTTTTAAGGGAGGAGATTCGTCCAGTTCTTCTAACTAAAGACCTGTTTCACTTTTAAATAGTACGGAAAAGGTATTAGAGATAGTAATTTTTAAACGTGTTTTCAATTTTTTATTAGAAACTAACTTTTTCACATCCAGTCAATCAGGCTTTCTACCAGGTGACTCAACTGTCAACCTAATTACCTATCTGTATAATAAGATCTGTAATACTTTAGATGAAGAGTTAGAGGTCCGTATAGTCTTTTTCGATATGAGTAAAGCATTTGATAGGGTGTGGCATAAGGGTTTACTATTTAAAATTGGAAAATGCAGGAATACAAAGCCAACTTTTGTCTTGGTTTTCAGACTAATTATCTGATAGGAGACAATGTGTTTTATTAGCTGGAACAACTTCTGACCCAGAATATGTATATGCAGGTGTTCCCCAAGGATCTATTTTGGGTCCGTTGTTGTTCCTTGTATATATCAATGACATCGTTCAAAATATCGAATCTGGTATAACATTATTCGCCGATAATACTTGCTTTTCAATTATTGTCGACAATCCAACTGAAGCTGGGGAAGTTTTACAAAGAGATATTGACAAAATTACCAAGTGGGCTGATACATTGTTAGTGAGGTTCAATCCGTCGAAATCCGAATCGCTTACTATTACAAGAAAATGCATAAAACGAAACATCCCAATCTTTTAATGCTAAATACAGTTATTCCTGAGGTCGAAAGTCACAAATATATAGGTGAATATATTTCATCGAATGGAACATGGGAAAGTCACATAGAACAGGGTATGAGCAAAGTATGGAAAAAGAACCATGTATTGAAAAAACTTAAGTTCCTGTTAGATAGAAATTCGTTGCAATTAATTTATTTCACTTTTATAAGACCTATACTTGAATACTTATGGGAATTGATGATTTTATTCATACAGAACACTAGGTATGTATTATAGATATTTATACAAAAGTGTTGACTAGCCCTAGCATAGATTTCCCTGAAGTTCCTTGTCTCTGTTAGTCTTTTCATCCGGAACGATACTATTTCTTGGCGTGTTTTCCTTTGACATATCTCGCCGTCATCATAACGAGAGAACCACTCAACATGGACAATCCAGACACGGTAAATGCTGCCGTAAATGTGCCTGTTAAATCCACCAGAAAACCTACCAATATAGAATGAATAAGTTGTCATGAAAATCCGAATTTATTGAACGAGACATCTATAAACAGAAAAAAAGAGGTTCTGTCGAGTTGTTATCTGTTTTGTAAGTCGAATTCAATCAATTTGGTATTTGATGTTCACCAATTTGATATTTTATTTAAAATATGACCCGTATTTTGGAAATAAATTGAAAAAAGATATCGAAATTGAACGATTGCAGTTTTCTGCGGAACATTTGTAACATTTGGTCTTAGCTGATTTGGAGTTTTTACTTGCGTTTAATCGAAAATATTGGGGCTATTTCACTCCTGCGACGTCAATTTATAAAATGTATGTAAATCTCCCACTTCGAATATATTTATACATCTTGAGAAATTAAATCTGATCTTGTACACTTTCTTAGCATCAAATGTACGTTTTCATGTAATTTGAGTTATAATTGGTGATTTCATTGAAGCATGAAACTAAAAACCTTATCACACTGCATGAATAAGCGAAGGAGATTCATACATGAGAGTGATATGGGTCTTAGTTTCATATCTCATGAAATCAGCAAATAGTATCTTCAGATCTTATGATTTAATATTATGAGACCAGTAATAGTTCATCAACGTTTCGGAAGAAATAAACTTTAACAGTGTTAACCGAGGTTTCCTAATGATCGGTGACATTGTGACAGATCATAAGTTCCGGAATGTTGCGGAACTATAACGGTTTCAGTACCTTTAATGCAACTTTTTCAATGGTGATTTTCAGAGCAATAAGGGTTAAAAGTTTACCTGCTCAAGGTGATACTAGAAGGGATGCCAGACCTCGGAATAAACACGCTATACCAAATGTAGCTGGGAGAATTTCTAAACCTAGCAGGTCTTGCGAGTTTTGAGTGAATTTAATGGGAGGTAATCCTATATCGCAAATTTTGTTCAGGATGAACACAATTAGCGATGTTGATTATCTACCTTTAATAGAAATGCTTACAAGTGCTATACATAGCTTCCCATTTCTTCAAGAACCTAGCAATTTGAAGTATGTCCGTGAAATCGCGATTTTTCTCCATCAAAATTTATTTTCAAAGACGTAGTTGATTCCTTTATTATTTAACGGGTTTGAGCGTTTTTAAATAGTTTGAGTGAGTGTTTGGAGTGAATGAATGGAGCGCCGTTTACCTGCACAGGGTGACCCTAGAAGGGATGCCAGACCTCGGAATAAGCACGAGATACCAAACGTAGCTGGGAGAATTTCTAAACCTAGTAGATCTATCAATATAACCGGAGTTAGTCCTAGAACCATGCCTACAATAATATAGTTAAAAACATCGTGAAATGGACAAATAAAATGATTTTTTTATGATTTTGGAATGAAATTGAATGCATTGGGGGAGCGTTCTTTGAATGAGATTCAAGGAGTGTAATGTAATTTCGCTTTTTTCGACTGAACTAGGTCAGCCACATTTTATTAGTTTCCTTTGAAAGGATCTGATTTTATTGTCAGTGTGTGCGTTTTCACTGTCCAATTAGACGCTTTTTGAAGTCCACATCAGCCAAGAAAAAGTGGAATGACTTGATCTCTCTGAATAAAATAGTGATGTTTTCGAACGATTTATACGGTGGGTGTTTTTGAACGATTTCGAAAAGGTTTTGTATGTTGTGAGTTAGTGTGTTTAATGAATGAATAGAGCGTTTTGAGTGATTTGGAGTGAGTTTGATTGGAACGAGTGTCAATTTTACGATATTCTTGATTGAAGCATGAATGAAGTAATTAGTTACAGAAACGTTAGAACTACCTCAAAGATATGTTTCAACGTCACATACAATTAAAAGCATTGCGAAATTGACGAGATGAATGATTTTGGATTGAATCTCGAATGAAATTGATTTACTGAAAGGACTGGGTTTTGAGTGAAATTCAAGGTAATTTATCCGATATCAGTAATTTTGTTCGTGATGCTGAACAAAATTAGCGATATAAATTACCTATCTTTTATAAAATATGCGTGCAACTTCTATGAAAAGCTTTCTTTGTTTTCACGAAATCGTCAGTTGCTTACAAAGTTCAATTTTTCAGTGAAATCGTGGATTTATCTTACAAATTTTATTTTGAATTTTCGAGCGTTTTTGAATGGTTTCAGTGAGTGTTAATTATGAATTAATGGAGGCTGAGTGAACGATTTAAAAATGGTCTTTGATAGGAATGACAGTAATTTCACGGTGTTTCTAACTGTATAGCAGTTTGTCAGTCATATCGCGACAGCTGGAGCATCTTACAATGAACTCCTCGTTTTTCTTGCACCGTTACTGGCATACAGTTGGTAACATCGTGAAATTGACATTCACCTTAATCAAAACCATTCTAAAACTTGTATACATTTTTATTAAAGGTAGGTAATCAATATCGCTAATTTTGATCATACTGAACAAAGTTTGCGTTAAAGGATTACCTCCAATTAAATTCAATCAAACCTCACTCCTCGCACTCATTTAGTTTCATTCTTAAAGCATTCCACAATAATTCACATTGTCATTTTCACGATGTTATTTACCGTAACATCCTTTTCAAGACGCCAGATGCTGTCCTATTTGCTTATCAACCTTATTATTGGAGATAAATTGTCGGAAATTATGAGTGCAAGCAACGGGTATCTTGTCTATTAACGATTACTAACTGAAGTAATTAAATGGACCGAACCTGTAAACATGCCATACAAAATAGCGTAGCAGTACATCATCCATAACTCGTTATACCAAGGAACTAATGCCGTAACACTACCAGAAATAAGAAAACCGGACGTATACAGTAACAATCTGAAATAAATTTGTAACAGTACATAATCTATAACTCGTGATACCAAGGAACTAATGCCGTAACACTACCAGAAATAAGAAAACCGGACGTATACAGTAACAATCTGAAATAAATGTATAACAGTGCATCATCTATAGCTCGTGGAAACTTTAACGACGTTACACAGCCAGAGTTTAAAAATCCGGACGTATACTGAAAAGAAAGAACGGTATGCTTTAAGGTTTAAGTTTGCTGTCTTACCTAACACGCTAAAAAAGAATTCTTTATGAACGTCAAAATCTCTTCACACAGAAAAAAAGGTTGGTTTGCCGTATAACGTTTTTCTCTGGATATTCTGAATACATACAAAATGCAGAAACACGTATATATATACAGTTAACAACATCGGGAAATTGACAAGGTGAATGATTTTGGAATGATTTAGGAATGAAATTGAATGAGTGTGTGGAGCGAGTTTTGAGTGAATTTATGGGGAGGTAATCCTATTTCGTAAATTTTGTTCAGGATAAACAAAACTAGCGATATTGATTACCCCCCTTTAATAAAAAAATGCATACAAGTTCTATAGATAGCTTCCTATTTCTTCAAGAACCTATGAGACGTTAACAATTTGAATTATGTAATCGTATTTTTTCTCTATCAAAGTTTGTTTTGAATGACGTTGTTGATTCTATGTTTTTCAATGGGTTTGAGCGGTTTTAAATGGTTTTAGTGTTTTTTGGAATGAATGGAGCGGGGAGTGAGCGATTAAGAATGGTTTTGATTGAGGTGAATGTCAATTTTACGATGTTACTCACAGTATATTCCAAGAAATATCTGATGCAACAGATGCCTTCTTATGTCATAATAAAATTTTAAAGAGATTCATAAAGTATAGGGAAAATCTTTTAAGAATTAAGCGGACTTAGACCCCATTAGCTAATACCGCCAAAAGCGCTTTGACGCAATACAAGTACCATCAGTACATAGTGTGTTTCCAACAAAAGTAAAACAACTTAAAGGGGACTTGGTTCATCAGTTTTAATAACCTAGTTCAAATATTACCCTGACCTTTAACCTGAAACAACAAGAACAATAGGACACTTTGTTGGGTCATTGTCATTAATTGTATCAAGTTTCATGATTCTTGTGACCTGACCTTTGGCCTTCAAGACCCCAAACAATGGAACACAGCTTTGGGTCATGGGTAACAAATGTACAATTTGCAAAATTCTTAATAGCATGGAACTCGAGTTTGAGACAGGAAATAGTTTCAGAAGTTCATTTGTGAATTGACCTTCATGACACAAAAACAATAGGGTAATTCATTGAGTCATGGACAATACTCGTATAAAGTATCCTGATTCTATATCACTTGGTTCTAGAATAAGAGTCCGGAAACGAAAGTTCTAAGGCTGGACGGACAGACAAATATACATTGTGAAACCAATATATACCCTTCTGCGACGTAGATAGGAGTTATAACAAAGACCGTTGGTACGAACTGGAAACCACAACAGGAGCATGTACCTAACATTTCCAACTATATCATGTGAGCACAAAGAAATGGCCCTGGCCAGTCTGGGGACCTCATTTACTAAACATCTTTCGATCATATTTCGCGTGCGCAAAAAAATCAAAGTTGCTTCAAAGTAGTAACTAAATACGGAATTCCGCAATGCATCACCCATTGGAATCGTCTCCTGAGACGATTCCAATGAGACATTGCAAGGCAGAATCTTACAATGAATGAAAACACCAGGTGCGATTTTAGATTTTGACTTTCGATTATCTTTTTCGTAAGAGTTCAAAGCTGGCATAAGAAGAGGCATTACCTATTTACAGATGGTCTATCAGCAATATTCCCGAATAGAATTCGTCCAAATATACTTGATAATCCCATTGTAGACAGGACCCATACGGTGCTGGTCTCTTCTATGCCTAAAAGGGAAACAAAACCTATATACTTGCACAATCGTCTTAATCTAAGACAACTAAAAATTCCGGTTTTCCACCCTTAATGAGAATTCTGAAATCGGCATGACTCATATTTTTCTCGGATGATCTCTTTTTTGTATTGTCAGCGGATGTTTATAAGGTAGTAAATTTGTTATTAGTTAAGAAGTCAATACAGTGCTTTATATATCGAAATTAATTATACATTTACGATATCTTATTACTACTATAAAGATGATGTTAAAAAACTAAAATATTTGGTAGAACCGAAATGAAACGATATCATCCGTATCTTTCGAACAATAAACCGACTAAAAATTATGTTGCATTATACGACAAAAGTTTGAGAAATAAATAACATGATACATTATTCATCACGATTGAGATTTACGAGACACAACAATTACAGAAAACTGTGAATGATTCTTACAATATCTTACAAAATTAAATTCATGGAAGTGGCAGATCTTTTAAAAATTTGCTGACAAAAAAGGAATATAAGACCAAGTTAGATTTTCTTTGTTTGTCAACATTTTATCAGCATATTCTCGAAATATCTACCACATCCATCCAATCCAATGCGCTTTCCACCTTCTCTGTGTCATCTTTTTTTCTCAAATCAGTCAAGTATTTACATAGTTCTTGAAAAAAAAAATCGATAAATTATGCCACAACGCGATTCCCTCCGTATTTATGTTAAGGGAAAGAGGAACCTACCTTCTAATTTTGATTTATCCGGTATGTATACATAAGGCACATAAAATCCAAAATTGAACAGAAATTGTGCTAGAACTGTCATGGTAAACACGACATTTTTAAATAAACTGAGCTGTCCTTTAAATCCAATCTTTGGTCGCTTAATTTGTTCTACACTCTCTAACATTTTAATCTCCACATTGTCTATATGCCTTTGCTTTAATATTTCTGAAGCTTGTAGACATGTGTCGTTTTGTCTTGATTGCACCCCAGGAGCCTCATATACAAATTTAACACATTCATCACTAGACTCGAAAATCGGCGTGAACACATCTAAACCATAACCGTTGATAGTTTTGCTGTTTTCTGAATCTTGTTGAAATGGTATTTTTTGTTTTGTATGATCAACAGGTTCTTCATATATAAGTTCTATACACCCATCGTAAGATTTAAAAATCGGCGTGTACACGTCTGTACCATTATTGTTGACATTTTTACTTTTGTCAGAATCTAGTAGAAATCGATCATTTTGTTTTGGTTGGTTAGCAGGAGCTTCATATATTAACTCCAAACATCCATCACGAGATCGGAAAATAGGTGTGTGCACATCTGTTTCATTACTGTTTACTGTCGTAGGATTATCAATTTCTGGTGCCTCTCTTATCTTTGATCGCTTGTGTTTTAAATGAGGTAGAGGTCTATAAACAAGACCAGCAGGAATACAGTTGAGAATGATTGCCGACAATAGTAGTAAACTTCCTCGCCATCCATATGTTTTCACCATCCAGTCTAAAAGTGGACTGGAAAGAGACATTTAATAAATTGATTTAGCATGGATGCATCTCCTGTGAGATATTTTGAAAATGGACCAAGTCACGTTCATTAGAAGAACACACTTGGAACCACTTGTCAAAGAAAAAAATGGGCACTTACGAATTAAGGAACATCAACCCTTTTAAGGACTTGTGAAGTCAGCTCGATGTCGAAAATTTCGGAAGACATCGTTCTATTTTGGTTTAACTAAGCATTTCCGTAGTATACGTCATCGTCGTATCAGAAACTGATATCGTAAGTATTTATTCAATTTCAAAGCTTTCACTGATTGATTGAATGGAGTTTAACGCCGCCTTCAACATCATTTCAGTTATATCGCGGCGGCTGGAACACCTAACAATGGATTCCTGGTATTTCTCTCACAAGTACAACCACCACATTCTTTCCTAGCCTCTAACCGCTATCTCACATAGGTCTACGATTATCAACCCATTGGTGAGAGACAAATAGTCGGAAAGAATGAGTGCCGCCGTCGGGGATCGAACCCGCGAACTCTAGATTGACAGTTTTGTACGATATTGAAGCCATACAATGACGTTAACAACGGCGGAATTATTACGTCAGAATTTTCCTCTTGCAACCTAAAAGGGACTATTATCATCCGAGAAAACAAGGTTTTTTCCGATTTTACAATTTCGTAAACAGAGGTTTATGAGTGGTCATGGAATTCCGAATTTATTAAACGTTACATCTATAAACAGATAAAAACGAGGTTGCGCCGAGTTTTTATCTGTTTAAGATGACGAGTTTAGTAAATTCTGTATTAAATGAGCACAGATTTTATATTCTATTCATAATTTGTCCCGAATGTTTGCGATAAATCGTTCAAATTCTTGAAATTCAGAATTTCAATTTTCCGCGAAATTTAGAACGGCGTTAAAAACGGACATTACAATGTATACATTATGACGTCATTTTCGCGATCACAAAATAGCGTTGCTATTCGCTCTGAGCTCATTTGCATTGTTGTTCCACTAATTTAATAACACCAATGTAATACAAAAATATTCAACCGGTTATTTTTTCACTCCCGCGAACTTGGTCATATTTTAAAGTCAGTTCATCGAAGGTACCTAAAAATATTAAATGATTGATGAAAACACAAAACACAATATGCGTAGAACCAATTGTCTGGGTATAAGATAATTGTCCCTGAAATGACAACGCGTTTTTTCTAAAGATGACATTTCATAAAAAGACACTGTATTTTGTTGTTGTTGTTGTTGTTGTAGTTTTCCAAATCAAAAACAAGACGACCATGATGGTCCTAGATCGCTCATCTGGGTCACTTTGACCCCTCTGACATCAATCAATTAAATAAGCAAATGTGAACAAGGAGATAATTTCCACATAAGATCAATACCGTGGAATATTTTCAGCAAAGGTCAAAAAGAGTATGTCTTGGCACAGCCTTTATATGAACATAGGGGTATGTAATGAATAGATTTGATGAACTCAATTAAACAAAAATATTAAGAATAGTCCATGCCCTCTGGTTTGATAGTTTTTAAGATTACTTCCCTTGTGTCTATTAAAAAAAGGGGTGTGGTCTATCAAGGAAACATTTTTAAAATGAAGTACTTACATCCATTATGACAAAATTGCACGGGTTTGAAAATTAAATCCATAGGACTTAAAATCTTATGAATTCACGGTTTATTGAAATATTCTATAACTGCATGCAGGTCATACCTGCTCAGCAGTCCGTCGTCAGCCTTGCGTCGTCCACAATTTCTTTAAACATCTTCTATTCCTAAACCGGTGGGTCAATCCTGATGAAACTTGGCAGGGATGTCCCTTGGGTCATGCTTTACCAAAGTTATTCAAATGAATAAAATCCACTCTTAACCCCTAAAAAGGGGGGAAATATATATATTTGTTTTAAAAAAATCTCTGAAACCAGAAGACAGACAGATTTCCGATTTTATATGTAGCATCATCTTGTGGAACTCTACCAAGTTAGTTCATATCAAGACCCTGGCGCATCCTTTTTACATAGAGTCAAAGAACAAAAATCTTCAAAAACCGTCTTCTCTGAAACCAGAAGACACGCAGCTCTCATATTTGGTATATATCATTATCTAGTAGACCTTTATCAGGTATGTTCATATCAACCCACGGTGTCAAATTTGGGCTCCACCAGGGCGTATACCATTTTACATAGAAACAAAGTACAAAATAATTAAAAATCTTCTTCTCTGAAAGCATAAGGCAGAAAGCCTTTTTCTTTTTGCATGTAGCATACTTTAGGGGACATTTACCAATTTTGTTCATATCATTCCCATGGGTTAATATTTGGGCCGGTAAGTACTTTCTATAATATTTACTTACTTAAAAAGGAATGCCCCGACTCCGGTCCCAGCCATACTAATACCTACAGCGAAACCTCGATGCTTGTCAAAGTAACCGTTGACTACAACAATGGCGTCTATAATTATCATACCAATGCCAACACCTGACTCAAAAAACATGGTCAAATTTGGGTTATTGCATCCTTGAAACATAAAAAAAACGAATGATGAATGACAGGTTACAATGTATCGAATATAGTCAATAAAAAGTCATCTAATAATAGATAAAAACTTGGATTTACCGAGTTTTTATCTGTTTAAGATAACTCGAATAACACCTCCTGCAAGTTCTCGATGCTTGTCAAAGTAACCGTTGACGACAACAACAGTGGCGTCTATAATAATCATAACAATGCCAACATCTGACTAAAAAAACAACTTTGGGTAATTGCACGCTTGAAACAAAGGAAATATTGAATAAATGGTTCAAAATATCGAATATATTAAGCGAGTCCTCTATTATGATCATAGCAATGCTAACACCTGACTTTAAAAAATCATAGACTTAACCCTAGCAATTGCAGCTGCTATAATATTAAAAATACCAAAGCCTGTTCCCAAAACATAGGCACATTTAGGTATTTTCATGCTTGAAACAAGGTGGTTTTTTTTTTTTTTTTTCACAAAATAATAACAAGAGCCGTCAGAGACGGATTATGCTCTTCGAATAAGGCATTGTCACAAAAACAAGAGCCATGTTGGACATGGACATCCCCCGCCAAGAAAGCTTGATAGTAAACTGAAGCCTAATAGATAAAAGATTCTATGTACTGTCAAAGAATTGCCTCCTATAAAATCTAAGTAATAAAAATAACAAAGGGCAATAACTCCAAAATTATGCAAGCAATAGTTGTAGTTCAGGTGTATTGCACTTCTCCTCTATGAGATCTATCCACCCATACAGATTCAAGTTGAAAGCTATTATACTTTAGGAGATATGCTCCAGACAAAATCTAAGTATAAAAAATAACAAAGGGCAATAACTCAAAATTATGCAAGCAAGAGTTGCAGTTCTTGTACACTACACTTTCCCTCTATGAGATCTATCCACCCATTAAGTTTCAAGGTGATAGCTATTATACTTTAGGAGATATGCTCCAGACATAATCTAAGTATAAAAAATAACAAAGGGCAATAACTCCAAAATTATGCAAGCAAGAGTTGTAGTTCTTGTGCACTGCACTTCTCCTCCATAAGATCTATCCACCCATAAGGTTTCAAGTTGATAGCTATTATACTTTAGGAGATATGCTCTGTGGTCAGATTGCAAGGACTCAAATAAGATGTTATCTTATACAGCAAACATAAAGGTAACAAACATTAAACTCCCTTTTTGCATGACATATTTTTAGACACAAATATCAAATACCTTATGGTAAAGGGCATCTGATTTGCTACTGAAATGTGAAATTTCATCAAATTCTGAGCATGAGACTAGGAGAAATGAAAGAATAACTGTATTTTACGCGCTAGCGTAAAGGTAACAAACATTTAGCCCCCTTTTTCCATGATATTTTTTTTACGCTAATTTCAAATTGTTTATAGTGAAGGGCATCTGATTTGCTACTCAAATATGAAATTTCACTAAATTCTGACTGTTAGACTAGGAGAAATTTGGGAAAAACCGTTTTTACCCTAAGTCCCCTTTTCCCGTGACGAGGCCTCAAATCCAAAAACCGTCACAGATGCATCATCACTATATCATAGGGAGTTCACATGGTAAGTTTCAATTGATTTGGCCCAAGGGTTCTGGAGAAATAGGTGGGGACGGACGGACGGACGGACGGAATTACTATTTTACATGCTAACATAAGGTAACAAACATTTAGCCCCCTTTTTCCATGATATTTTTTTTTACGTTAATTTCAAATTGTTTATAGTTAAGGGCATCTGATTTGCTACTCAAATATGAAATTTCACTAAATTCTGACTGTTGGACTAGGAGAAATTTTGGAAAAACTGTTTTTTACCCTAAGTCCCCTTTTCCCGTGACGAGGCCTCAAATCCAAAAACCATCACAGATGCATCATCACTATATCATAGGGAGTTCACATGGTATAAGTTTCATTTGATTTGGCCCAAGGGTTATGGAGAAATAGGTGGGGACGGACGGACGGACGGACGGAATTACTATTTTACATGCTAACATAAGGTAACAAACATTTAGCCCCCTTTTTCCATGATATTTTTTTACGTTAATTTCAAATTGTTTATAGTAAAGGGCATCTGATTTGCTACTCAAATATGAAATTTCACTAAATTCTGACTGTTGGACTAGGAGAAATTTGGGAAAAACCGTTTTTACCCTAAGTCCCCTTTTCCCGTGACGAGGCCTCAAATCCAAAAATCATCACAGATGCATCATCACTATATCATAGGGAGTTCACATGGTAAGTTTCATTTGATTTGGCCCAAGGGTTATGGAGAAATAGGTGGAAATGGACGGACGGACGGACGGACGGACGGACGGACGAACGGACGGATGGACGGACGGACGGACGGAATTACGGACGGACGGACGGACAGACGAAGCGGCGGCTATATGCTCTCCCTTTG
Source organism: Fragum whitleyi (assembly GCA_948146395.1). Classification (NCBI taxonomy): domain Eukaryota; kingdom Metazoa; phylum Mollusca; class Bivalvia; order Cardiida; family Cardiidae; genus Fragum; species Fragum whitleyi. Next base: position 7,191,392 of record OX411557.1, read on the forward strand.
GGGAGCATAAAAACGACAAAGTGCCACCATTTTATTTGGAGTCGTGCGACGATGAAATCGGGATCATCAGATGGGGTCAGATACCATGTGTTTCTGTTGGTTTAAGAAATGTCAGGAAATCATGTGTATGTGCACCAGCGAGATTACAATTAAATCATATAATGTTGAAATTGGCATTAAATCAGTAAAAACACCTTCAATTAAATAACACAGATTACTTTTACGCCTGGTCTTACTGCACTAACGGATGCATCGAATATGTAAAACGTATGAAAATCTTCACGTCAGCTTAAAAGACGCTTGGCATCTGTTTCATACAATGTACCTACGCTTTGCGTACGGTCTGCCAGTCGAGCCTCCGTCCATTGCGATTTCATCCGCACAGAAGGTTTTGAGCTGCACAAAATTTGTAGAGCGGATTATCTTTCCGCTATGTACGATATAAATTCGAAACGTTACGATGAACAAACGCTGAATGACTACAGAATGCTTCGTTGGCTGATTGTTTTTCTATTTTACCCTGGGAAAAAACACCTAAAATATATGTTGATTTACTTTTGCGATGGTATTTGATGAGGTGAATATAAGTCACCCGTCATGCGAAGAGGGACCATCTATTAACACCGTAAAATAAAAGACTAAAAAGAGATTGGTTCAAGCAAAGTTTAAACGGAGGTCAGATTTAAGTACTCTCGTAGAGTAATGTAAAAATATTATAAATGCAGATAACCAGGAAATTGCTTAGGTTTCAATCTTTGTCGTCCTCGCGGTCCACTCAGTTTGGCGAGGGTCGACTTTTTAAGGACCATCCACACGACCTTAACGCTGGACGAATCACATATTTTACTTTCAATATTCAATGTCATTAGCGAACTAATCTTGTGAATTATTTTGAAAACAAAATGATATTTACCTGAAATTAACCCCATAGTTGCATATAAAATGTAAATATTTTCAGCCCACGCGCTAAGAATATATCCGCTGGCACCGAGTATTGAACCTATGACCGACACGATTCTGGTTCCATATTTGCTGATGAGGTAGCCTGTCAGGGGACCTGAAGTATGATAATACATAAAATGTATAAAACATTTCTAAATCTAATGCGATTCGTCGGAGAATGAAAATTAAAAAAAAAAAAAAAAACATATGCAAATGCTTGAGATTATGTCAATCTAACATTGCTATTTAATCTGTGATAAATTGAGATGTTTTAAAATGAGTTTTTGAGTACAAGCATGTAGTTCTGATTCTAGGATGACGTTTATTACGTAGCAATACACGATCTTAAAATATATTGTGTAATCTATACGCGCAAAAGTAGACTAGAAAATTTAGTGTTTATCCAAGTACATTTTATTTTAATAATTTCTTAGATGTATAGGATTGCAATTATACGAGCCTATAATCATGCCCAGCAGTTTAACGATGCAATACTGAACGTTTAAATGGTCATTTTGTCTTCTTTCACAGAAAAAATAGGGATCAAAATAGGGTATGTTCAAATTTGTGAGAGTCAAAACGCTTATTTGAGAGTCAAACACAAGATCTGATATCATGAATTAACCAAAGGCTACCTACCGGATAAGAACCCGGATCCTATCTCGATTGATACAATCCAAGCTATTTGAGCCTTAGAGCCGCCAAGTGCCTCTTGTAGAGACAAGAAGATGATTCCAATAGAGAGGAAAACACCATGTGTAATCACGTGGTGTATAAATGCACCAATCACAACGATCCATCCCCATCCGCCATCGACACCATCTCTACACATTGTCTACCCTGAAATTAATTTAAGAGATGTTAAGAAAACGTTAAGCTCAGGGGCGTTTTTAAATGATTTCGGTGCGGATTTTCAACTATTTTGGGTTATCCGTCACCCTCACCACCATTCGGAACATCGCTCGGACTTTTCCGTAAACTGGAAAGTACCTCGGACGTAAGTGTAGTAATTTTTAGTCATTTTTCGGCTCTTGGTGGTACTTTGGTTAATACGCTTGAAGAATAATATATTCCATTAATGTTTTCTGATCGTCTGTGATGCTCATTTTGGCATGTTATAATTTGAAAGCAAAACGCAGTAAAACACTGCATTTTCTTTTCAAATTATAATATGCCAATTCTAACCTTACTTTGATTTTATTTTTCGCATCGTCATCCTTAATTGTTTGTGACGTCATATAAACCCACGTGCGATATGACGCGCTTTCATGGCTACGCCCTTATTATTCCCGAGGTGTATTCCGTAGAATCGCCGAGGGTTACCGATTGCCTCACAACTAGTCTAATCTAGTTGATTCTTGGCACGAATGTTCCGTACGTGAAGAAAGCTCCACAAAAGTGGTGCAAATACGTTTGTCTTGTTTCGTCAAGGACTCTGGATGTTCTCATTAGAAAGTTTGGCGGTAATTACTATAACGTTGCGCACGATGTTCATACAAGCTAGCGTTACTCAACGTCGTTTAAATTTTATCTTATAACTATACAACTATCCGTGTAATAACATCCCGTATGATATTTTTATGATATCACATAGTTATTTTTAGAACAATAATATAAGGCGGTTATTTTTAGAAACTTGCATTTCATTTAAAAAAAAAATGACGAAAACAAGACAAAAATATAGGTTATGAGATAAATATAATACATACTTAGTGTATTGTATGAAAAAAAAAATATCTAACTCGGTTATGAGAATTGATAATTGTCTCGGCAGAGCCTCGCCAATTATCAATTCTCCCAACCTCGTGAGATATTTTTTCTCATACAAAACACTAAGTACGTATTATATATATAGCTAGTTGTAGCAAATAATAGCACCAAACTGTACAGAATCTTGATATGATATTTTAATATCGACTAGGGATACTTTATATGATGATCAGGATATCATTAATTCTAAACAGTCTTTATTTTATCTGGACTCCCGTTTATTTTCAATTTACTCAAAAAATCGTTTCATACAGAGGAAACAACGTGGCATAAAAATCACACATTACAAAATTAAATCATTTTCTGATTCTATTCTCCGGTAAGTGCATCTGATTTTCCAAAAGTTTGTAGATCATATGCGTACTTTTGAGTTTTGAAACAAAAATAAACGTCATACCCGAAATCGGAACTTGAGAAAAAAACGCCCAAAACGCCATTTTTACCGCGTGGGACAAAAAGTCTAGACAATTTGCTTTTAATACTTACGAGTAATCAACGCTTTAAGCCCGATATAGATGAAACAGATATTTTCGGAAAGTAAAGCCTGGTTAATTTGACCCGACTTTGACCTCTGTGGAAAAAATGCTTAAATAACAATTACCGACATATTTTATCAGTTAACAAAATGTATAATACATTCAATATCGTTTGTTATTCATTCTTATGAAAGCACGTGCAAAGCCGAGTAGGAATAATCAGATTTTTATTCATCTAAATAGACATGTGCGAAGGAGAACGGAAACCCGAAAAGGAAACCCGAACACGGAATAAAAGGGGTCGTATCAAAATTAACGAAAACCCATAATAACATAATTGAAGAAATCACGTCTTCATAGTGAACCCGCAATTATATTTTGGAACAAGAAGGTTAGTTGATGTCCGCCTCCCCATCTTTTCGTTAATTTGTTTGTTCTTTTGTCTGTTCGTTTCGAATACTTTACCCTCTAACATATGAGGTACATGCGAATAAGAGTTATACGACCATTGCTGCAGGATTCATTTCACTTGAAACGCAAAATACAATGGCGATATGTAGCCGGGTTGACTATAAGGGGTGTTTGTACTGCCTTGCCGTAAAAGCTAGCTTTTATAGCGACGTGGTAGAGCACTTGCTTTGGGACACAGAGGTCCCGGCTTCGAATCCCGACGGAGTCGAATTATTTAATTGCGGGTTACATTTGGCGCCCACCGTAAATAACCCACGTGAGGTGGTGGTTATGTGATTAGGTAGTTGATGATGTTGAATTGAGAAGATTCGTGGAAGAATCTTAATTGTCGAGGGGGTGTATGTAGCCGGGTTGACTATAAGGGGTGTTTGTACTGCCTTGCCGTACAAGCTAGCTTTTATAGCGACGTGGTAGAGCACTCGCTTTTGGATGTAGAGGCCCCGGGTTCGAATCCCGACGGAGTCAAATTATTTAATTGCGGGTTATAGATATAATACTTATATACCATGTAGACCTATTGGTAATTTTTTAAGATATTAACGGTAACTTAAACTAATCCTTAAAACTTACGATTGCCGTAATTTTACCGCAAATAGAAACAAAATTTAGAGAATAAAGTGGTGTTGTTCTCAAAAGTCTGTTTCAGTTTGCGGTAAAATTTAGAGGTATTAAAAACAGTTTTAACTATGTTATAATTTGTCGTATTTGTACATTTTAGTGCCGGATAAACTATTAAAAAAACCGACCGACCTGGCGATGTCTTATTTCTTGTCCAGTGATGATACAAAATTCATGGATTGATTAAACATATTGTGCTGATCAAACGTTGGCGAGATGTAGTCACTTGTCGGCGATGTGCCGGCGATTCATCACCGACACAAAACGGAAGTGAAAGGGTCAGAATACACGTCTACGATGTGTACAAAATCAGTCGGTGCTCGGCCGACAATCAGCCGTAGTTTGGCTGATCTCCGGCGGTTAGTCGTCGATACAATATAGTTTTCCTCAAATCTAAAACATATCGCCGACTAGACGACAGATTTTAACTTGCAGATAAGAGGACCGTTGGCCCTGGGTCGCTCACCTGAGAAAAAGCTTCATTACCTAGGTATGTCCATGCAACCACAGAAAAAGAGATTTCCACTTATTCAATCAGATAACATTTGAAATAATCCCCCCTCTGCTCCTCCCCTGGTCATTATTCATTTAAGCTTTTTTCATAAAAGGTCTATGATAAGCTTATCTATGCCAGATATACAGGCTGAGTCTGAGACTTTTAAAGTTTTCTTTAATGAGTTGATCAATCCATGTCAAATATAAAGGCTGTAGGGTTTCAAAATTCTCAACAAAGCACCCCCCTCCCCCGGGATGCTCTACACCTGGTGAATCTACAGTCATGATTTTAGCTAATTCAATAAATGTCCATATGCTGATCATCTATACCAATTTTCAAGTCTGTAGGACTCCTGGTTCATTAGAAGAATTTAAAAGATTTCAAAAATGATCCAAATTACTACCCCCTCCCCAAGACACTCAGCACCTGGTGACCATACAGTCATGATTTTAGTTATGTTTATTAATGTCAAAATATTGATCACCCATGACAATTTTCAAGTCTGTAGGGATCTTGATCCAGGAGAAGGATAAGGTTAAAGATTTCAAAATTGATCCAAAATACTACCCCCTCCCCCCTAATGCTCCGCATCTGGTGGCCCTAAGTCTGTAGGGCTCCTGGTTCATTAGAAGATGAAGGTTAAAGTTACAAAATTTTCACAAAAGTACTGTCCCCTCCCCCCTGGTGCTCCGCATCTGGTGGCATTACAGTCATGATTTTAGCTATTTTTATTAAGGTCTATGAGCTGATCTTCCATGCCAATTTTCATGTCTGTAGGGCTTGTGGTTCAGAAGAAGAAGAAGGTTAAAGATTACAAAATTTTCACAAAAGAACTACCCTCTGTCCCCTGGTGCGCCGCACCTGGTGAATCTACAGTCATGATTTTAGCTTATTTAATAAAGGTCCATATGCTGATCATCCATGCCAATATTCAAATCTGTCGGGCTCCTGATTCAGAAGAAGAAGGTTAAAGATAACAAACTTTTCACAAAAGTACTACCCCCTCCCCCTGGTGCTCCGCACCTGGCGGCCCAACAGATATGATTTTAAGTTTTTTTATTAAGGTCTATGAGCTGATCCTCCATGCCAAATTTGAAGGCTGTAGGGCTTCTTTTTCAGAAGAAGAAGAAGGTTAAAGATTACAAAATCAACCGAAAGAACTCCCTCCACCCCCAAGTGCTCCGCACCTGGTGACCCAACAGATATGATTTTAGCTTTTTTTTTCGGGTCTATAAGCTGATCATCTATGCCAAATTTCAAGGCTGTAGGACTGCTTGTTCTAAAGAAGAAGAATTTTAAATATTTTCTTAAATTTTCAACTTTGGTTGCCATAGCAACCAGAGTTTTTCACCGATTTCAATTCTTTTAGCAATTTTGGAAGGGGACCATCAAGGGAACATTTCTGTAAAATTTGGTGTAAATTGGCCCAGGAATTTAGGAGGAGATGTCGTTTAAAGAAATTGTTGACGGACGATGGACGACAGACGACGCACGGACAAAAGGTGATCACAATAGCTCACTTGAGCACTTTGTGCTCAGGTGAGCTAAAAAAAACACTACGACACCTCGCCGATCTTAGACAAATCCCGTCTTTAGTCGGCAAGTGCACCGATCTGTCGCTAGGCAGCGATTTGAAGTCGATTTTATGACTGATTCTACAAAACGACGTCAAAGACGCATCGCCGACGCGTTTGGGCGTTTACTTGCTTTAGCTACAAGTAATGTTACAAACAATGCATTTACCCATCGCAGTCTAGATAAAGGAGTGGGTACTCTTTACTTCAAGGGCAACCAATCGGTTTGACTGTTGGTTTTTTTTGTTGTTGTTGTTGTTGTTGTTGTTGTTGTCTTCAAAAAATCAAGTCATCAAATATAATCATGATTCGTTCAGCCATAACAATTTTACAAAAGCGTTTGAATAACACATACCCGTAAAATGAATTTGAGATTTGGTGCTTTTTTTAATGCGTAAAAGCATTGATGGGTGAAATAAGACTGAAAGAAACAATTAAAGCATTGCCACTGAACTGAAGGGATTGGGCGTTTGGCATTAATTTTCGATAAAAAAGAAGAAAAAAATACAGGAAAATGTTTCAAAAGAGAGGACATTCTAGCATTAAGAAACCATAGTTATTGGTGGTAGCCACATACGGATGACTAGATTTGCGATACAATATGGTCGTTAGAACTTGAGATCGAGGATTTTTTTCTTTTCATATCTCATTTCGAAAAGGGACGGTTTTCTTACATCTACCTTCGATAAACATGTATGTGTGTGTATGTGTATACGTATATGAATAAATATATGTAATAATATAAATGTATGTGTGTATAAATATATGTATGTGTATATTGTAGTGTGTATGTATGGGTGTTTGTGTATTCATATATGTAAGTATGCGTTCACATCTTCATCTTTTAAAAATACTGTCTTAGGTATAGGCCAAGTTGGCAAGACAAATTTTCCTTAGTACTAAGTTAATGAGTTAAGTTGAGAAGCAATTGTCGAACATAAAAAGAACAAGGCTATTCATTATTCAGACGTTATGTACTTAGAAGATGTAAAATTAACTTATCAGGTGACAAGTAATAGTTTAATGAATTTTGATTTTAAAAGATAAATTGACTAATGTTTATACCTATGAGATCATTTCTATAAAAAATTAAAATGGGAAAAAATGGCTAGACATTTTTGCTTCATTGTAAAAAGAAACGCATGAGTCGAGAACACTTATACACCAATCTTATTGTCTGCATTATCAATTTAAGGCGGTGTGATTAAAATTGTATCCGCATTATCTATGACTTCTCTAGGCTCTTATTTTGTTAAGGCGTATCTTTTGTCAATTTCGCTTTGTAGACATTTCTTATCCTCGTAAAGAATGGCCGATATCTTAGATTCGAAATGAGTGGCGTTATCGCAACTTATACCCAACGTAGTATACGTTTTAACCAATTTTCTAAAATTGTCAAATAATTCAGAGCGATATTTTCAAAAGCTTTTAAGTCTGTTTTGCAACGTTAGACATTGCGTTTTCGACATTTTTTCTTTGATAAAATAGGTAAATACAGTTAAAAACATCGTGAAATTGAAATGGTGAATGAGTGTTGAATAATTTAGGAATACAATTGAATGGTTGTGGGGAGCAAATTTTGAGTGAATTTAATTAGAAGTAATCCTATATCGCAAATTTTGTTCAGTATGAACAAAATTTGCGAAATTGATTAACTCTCTTTAATAAAAAGGGCATACAAATTCTATACATAGCTTCCTATTTCTTCAAGAACCTATGTCGCGCTAGCAATTTGAATTATGTCAGTTAAATCGCGATTTTTCTACACCAACATTTATTTTGAAGGACGTTGTTGTACCTATATTTATCAATGGGTTTTAGTGTTTTTGAATGGTTTGAGTGAGTGTTTTGAATGAATTAATGAGCGATTTAGAATGGTTTTGATTTGTAAATGTAAATTTCTCGATGTAATTAACTGTATTAACTGTAACTGTATTATTTTTTTGTTTTTGTTTTTGGAACGAACATCCGAGATGAATCTGACCATTTTTCAGAATGGTTGTTAAAAAGAAATTTGGTTTCTGAGGTATCCACAACTTTAATCCAAGATTCGAACTCATAGCCTAGGTTTTCACCCCTGATTAAATTTCGAGTTTACCAAAATTTTCACAAGGGCAACCAACCTGACCCCTTTTCAGGTTGATTGAGTAAACACTGTGGCCTCTAGAGTGTCTACAAGGTAAATATTTACGACGACGGACGAAGGACTGTATACATTACCCCGCCAAAAAAGCTAAATTTGAGCACTTCGTGCTCAGGTGAGCTTTATAGGACAGCCATAATAGTTCTACAGTAGCATATAAGCGACCTCCCCAGAAGTTTTTACGAGAGATATTTTTTTTTTAAATTGAAAACGAGCTCTCTCACCTTTCACCAATCTCTCTCGACTTTACCTCCTAAGGTTGGTTGACCTTTAAAGCTGCTCTTTCACAGATTGGGAAAATGCGACTTTTTATTTTTTTTTATTTATTTTTTTTTTTTTTTTTTTTGTAAAAGTAATCAGAAATTATGACTTCATCGTGTAGAAAACTCTACAATAATAAGATTCGATCTGGTAAGGCAAGTAAAAAAGACAGATATTCCTGAATTTAGCGGAACTCCATTCTGAAGAAATAAAGCGGCTAATAACGCCAAAAAGACTATTCTTAAATTTTCAGCCAACTATTTCCGCATTCAATTTGGTCTGTTTGTCCCATTCTAAGAAATGTCAAGATCGAAATATTTGTCAATTTGGAAACTTCATATCGATACATGCGAAAAATGAAACATTATACATAAAAATTTACATTTTTGTAATTTATAGACTGGATATATATAGACTGATTCCGTCACTGACCTTGCCGCTTCGAACATTCAAGCTACATTTTTTTCAAATGAGTTTTTGTTAGTGCCATGCCCATCTTAAAAATTCTAAAATTTCCGAATCTAAGAACTAGTTTTGTCTTTTGAGCTCGGCTGTTTTCGAAGAAAACCCGAGGTATTATGATCACCTTGGCGTCGTTCGCGTTGTCGTTGTCGTTGGCGTGGGCGTTGGGGTTGGCAAGACAAACTTTAACCTTGGTCATAACTTTTGAATGGGAAGTCATAGAGCCTTCATATTTCACATGATTATTGCTTGGGACAAGACCTTTCTATAAGTACCAAATTCAAGGTCATCAGTCAAGGTCATTTTTTAAGGTCAAATTTCTTTGAAAAAATTAAACTTGGTCATAGCTTTTGAATGGTAAGTCATAGAGCCTTTATATTTCACATGATTATTGCTTGTGTCAAGACCTTTCTGTTTGTACCAAGGTCATGGTCATCAGTCAAGGTCAAGATCATTTTTCAAGGTCAAATTTCTTTAAAAAATTTAACCTTGGTCATAACTTCTGAATGGTAAGTCATAGAGCCTTCATATTTCACATGATCATTGCTTGGGACAAGACCTTTCTGTTGGTACCAAGTTCAAGGTCATCAGTCAAGGTCATTTTTCAGGGGCAAATTTATTTGAATAAATTTAACCTTGGTCATAATTTTTGAATGGTTAGTTAAAGAGCCTTCATATTTTACACGATCATTGCTTGGTACAAGACCTTTCTGTAGGTACCAAGTTCATATATTTGCATCTGCCTAAGAAATAATTAACAGCCGATCGTTGGCACCCGCTTGCGGTGCTCTTGTTTCTTTGAAGAACTGTGAAAGAGCAGCTTTAAAACTCGTCAGAAATTTGTGGTTTAAAAACTTGTTCATAGTCTATTCTAACTTGCATGTCTTATTTAGTAGAAGTGCTAAATTATCTTTGTTTAATTATTTTTTATCACATTTTAACAGTCATCAGCTTTACCATTTTAAAGTGAAGCTACGTATAGTATAAAAAATCAACAATCGAACAAATTTCAAGATTGTTTGTAAAAAAAACCTCAATAGGGCTGTCACACCTGAACGTTTCAGCCAGCGTGTGCAGAACGTGTTGGATTTTTTTTATAAGGATTTTGTGCATGCACAAAATTTCTCAGCGTGTTGAAACACGCTCCGCACACGTTTCGAACACGCTTAACACCCTAGGAGCTCGTTCAAATATGCTACGGACACGCTAGAAACACGTTCGCCCAAAGTTTAACGTGCTTATAGCGTATCTCCAGCGTAATGGGAACGTGTGCATAGCGTGTCTCCAGCGTACTGAACGTGTCTCTAGAGTGTTGCAAGCGTGTTCATAGCGTGTTCCTAGCGTATGACAGCGTTTTAGTATTCAGCGAAAATGTAAAAGTTTCGCTGCGTATTTGTCTTGAAGTTCTACCATAAGCTTATCGTAAAAATATGTATATGTGTATGTACGTACCTATGTATGACCTTTTTATATGTATATATCTGTATGTTTCCTCATGACAAGTCGAAGAACGACTTGAAAACTCGATTATAAGTAGCATTCTCTTTAAGTTGCTTGTCTTCTCTTCCATATAAATGAGTCTTACTTAAAAGATATTTAAATACCTCATTTACGGATTTTCTAAATTCTTTAAATTATCGAGGTGGAGCATGTAGTCTAAATGTGTATTAAACATTGCGTTTATAGCTTTTGCGTCTGCTCTTTGTCAGGATAATAATACGTTTGCGAAAAACTTTTCACATTTACCAAACATTTATTCGTCTTATTTTATCGTTATCAATATACCAAAAGACAAGTACATCGCTGTACTTAGTGGACATAATACAAGACGTGTTTTACTCTATTCTGTTCTGTTCAGAATATCTGTTTCTAATATATGTACTTCAAGTTATAAGTTTTAATATGCATGTTTTAATATGGAACAAGTGCCAGTGTATTTTTCTTGTTTCTCAAACGCGTTATGGCCCTGTCACACCTAAACGTTTTGGCCAGCGTGTGCCTAACGCGTATGAGAAAACGACCATGTCCGTAAAACGTCGGCATACGCTGACCTTCATTTTCTTTTTGTCAATTCACGACGCGCTTGTAGCGTGTTCATAGCGAGTTTGATCGTGTCAGCAACGCGTGAGTAACGTGTCCAGAACGTGTTGATAGCGCATGTCAGCGTATACCAACGTTCTTGAGCGTGTGTCCAACGTTGTCGTAACGTCCTCGGAACGTGCTTAGCGTGTTTGTAATGCGCTGCTAGCGTGTTATAACGTGCTTGCAGCGTGTTTTGGATGTGAATATAAATTCTGCAAGAAATTACCACTTCAAATGCATTCTTTTAATATATAAACACGCCACTGGCGACTACACATATTCAAATTATAAGTATGTTGGTTCATGTAAAAGAAAAAAAAAGGAAAAGGCGAAAAAAAAAATACACTGGCACCTGTTACATATGAAAACATGCATATAATAAACTTATAAGATTACAGGTTTATTAAAGCTTCTGGTACTTTTTACTCGAAAAATGTTGCAAAGGGATAAGGAACTACTTGTCATAATGCACTCCTTTCTTCCTCCATATGCTCTACCATGTAGGATGACTTTATCTCAAAAATTTTGATTCCCGTCTACAAAGTATTTCGCTAACGTATTGTTATTCTGACCAACGAGCAGACGCACTTGTAAAGCTATGAACGCAATGTTTAATACACATTTAGGCTACATTCACCACCTCGACAATCTAAGGAATTAGAAAATCCGTAAAGAATTTAATTGGAAGAAAAGACAAGCAGCTTATAAAACACATAACATAACATAAGTTTAATTCATAGGCCTATGACTTAAACGAAATCGTTCATCGTCAAATATAGAGAATGCTACTTATAATCGAGTTTATAAGTCATTCTTAGACTGGTCATGAGGCAAAATACAGATATGAACATTCAGTACGCTGAAGACACGCTATGCACACGTTCCCATTACGCTGGAGACACGCTAGAAGCACGTTAAACTTTGGGCGAACGTGTTTCTAGCGTGTCCGTAGCGTAATTGAACGAGCTCCTAGCGTGTCTCTAGCGTGCTGAGTGTGTTCGGAACGTGTGCGGAACGTGTGCGGAGCGTGTTTCAACATGTTCGGCACACGCTGAGAAATTTTGTGCATTCACAAAATTTTATAAGATACTCAGCGTATCGCAACGTGTGCCAACGTGTTACAGCGTGCCGATAGCGTGTGCGGAACGTGTCCCTAGCGTACTCAACGTGTTCACAGCGTATTATAGAAAATCCAACACGTTCCGCACACGCTGGCTAAAACGTTAAAGTGTGACAGCCCTATTAGGCAAACGCTGGCTTAAACGTTGAGGTGTGACAGGGCGATAAACGAGTGGTGTTAATGTTAACAATATACGGCATGTACATTTCATTTTCAATCATAGGTCTAATTATTCGACGCATTTGTCGTGCTTGTCTTGTCATATGATATCTCAACATTTAATATTAAGTAATTAAGTTCATGATTTTTAGTTTTTGAAATTTATAAAAAAAAACTACAAAAAATGTACTATCATTCCTTCGGTGTTTTTCTTGAATCATCAACCCACGTACTTGTACAATTAATGTCAATGTAAAGTGTTTGAGACCCAAGTCTAGGGACACGAAAAAGCAGTATGTTCAGGTCTTTTATATATCAAAATGAAGCTATTTATGAGCTCAAGCAGTTAAGCAATATAAGACTTCCATATCTATTGCCGCGGTAGAGCCAAAATATTTAGGAAAAGGGTCATTTTGTAAAAGTGACTGCTTGAGTGTTGGATAAAATTGGCTAATATTTGAACAAAGAACAGTCTAAAGTACTGCTACAACCGTTGATATAAAAATCGGGCCAAAGACGTAGTTCTGCAAGCAAATTAACTTGACTTACTTTATAAACACATGTGTCATATATGTCATTCTAATTTGATAAACGTGTAGATCTATGTAAGGTATGGTGTGTTATCATAACGTAAACGAACATTAATAATTTATATACCTGTAAAGTTGTTTTCTAATATATCAATTTCTATTTCACAAAATTCAAAATACATAGTAATTTATTAGAACTATAATTTATAAAATTAAAAAAAAACACTATAATTTGAAATAAATCGCAGGAAATATTTCACAATATGATGGTGTGATGATGCACCATACAAAATATCTATTTTAAAAACAGACCAAACCGGTTTGACATGTATGTTGAAGAAATAATAGGAACTTGTAACAAAAGAGCCTTTTGAGACAAAGTTTTACGCCTAAAGTTGTAGTAGTATCTAGTAGGAGCATTTGTCTACATTCTAATCAAATTTAGGCAAATTTTATCCAGTCGTAATGAAGTTGTTGGTTTGGCTATTCTGATATGAGATTGGGCCTCTCATGTTGAGCAACTGCTTGTGCTCGTCTACAGCTTCAATTATGTATATTGTTTGACAATGGCCTTTTTGTAAAAAGAAGCAGCATCAAATTTGGTTCAAAAACTCTTTACATGAACCTTAAGAACCGATCATTTATGGAGATCTTTTTGGCGTGTTATAATTTGAAAACGAAACGCAGTAAAACTGGCTTTATTATCATATTGTAAAATTCCCATTTTTAAAATTTCGGTAATTTGTTTTTTCGCAAAGTCATTTTCAGTAATGTTTGTGACGTCATGTAAGCCCATCTGCGAAATGATGCGTTATCATCGCTACGCCCTTATTATTCTCCAAGTCTAGTGTACAAGAGCCGATCGATAAATATTAGTTTAGTAATAAATTTAAATTGTTTTACGTGGTCGTCGTTACAGAACTGAAATGTCGTAAGTGCCTATACCATGTACTTCTATGACCTAATCTATGACGAAATACTACGTTATTATCTTCCGCTAGTATTGTAAAGAGATATTATTGCATAAAATTTACGTTTTCGTGTCGATGTTGCCATACGTTGATGGACAAAGGACGTGCATTAACGGAAGAAAACGTGGGTAAATAAGTTAATTCATGTGCCCTTAACGCCCAGCTTTTTTCGCTCAAATATCCTCAGTCTGGGCCTATACTCTTTATCAGTTTCTCTGTCTAACATTAATGTGGAGCATGAATAAAGACGTAGACCCCATTCCCGCGTTAGTTTTTGTGATGTCATTAATTAACCAAGCAACGTCGGTATAAACAAAATCGACAGCGTCAATTCACCTTTTTTATGCGTTAACATTTGCAGAGACCCTCAAAAGGCTTTAACGCCTTCGTGCTTCGCACTCGAGAGTGAAACCATTTTTCGAGTCTCTTCAAATGTTAACATCCTTAATTTACCCTATAAAATACATCAACAGAGAAAACAGAAGTCATGTGGATCATTAGGGGTGGTTTATCATAACAGAGATTGCTTGTATTTTAGCTCACCTAAGCACTGCGCTACGACGGCGGCTGCGTCATCGTCGTAGCTGTTCTGGATTAACGTGTTAGCCTATACAATATTTTTGCAATTACGACATGAACTACTTTGGCGTAATGCATGACGAAAATAATACACCATTATTATCCGCTAGCAAACTAGAAGGAAAATTACATCATCCAAGAAAACACGAACCATGTCTTTTTTTCATAAGGGTTAGTCTACCGTAATTGTAGAGGAGTGTGTTGTGACTCAGGTCAAGTAGTTAAGATAGAAATGCGTCAATTAAATTTTTCAAAGCATTAAATCTAATTATTGTCTTTAAGCAATGTTACGGTTAGCTTTTTTTGATTGTGTGTCGCCATTTTACTTTCTTTATCTTTCAAACAGGTCTAGACCGAAATTTGACATTTAATGCATATCTCATCACAATGAAATGCTTTCTCACGAGTTACCCGTCCACGTAAGGTACCAATAAATAAAAATAACAAGCATCCACTTTTAAATGTAATTATGCATGCATTGAAATTGCAAAGCAGAATATGCGTTGTTTCAACCATTCTGCTTGTAATTTACAAACAAGATAAATTCAACTCCTTGGCAATTCTAGCATGTTTCTTTTCTTTTTTTTTTAATATTTTCAGATTTCATCTGATTGCATAACGCAAAATTATCTTGGACTAGTCCCAAGTCTATTATAATATGCAATGTTTAGACAATGAGGCTCGATTGCATAAAAAGATACATTTATTATAATCCCGTGTTAGGCCTCAAACCAGGCCAGCATTAGAGGGGCAAAAACTTGTACAAGAATATATGAATTTGACCCGGCTTTACAACTACATTCAGCTGCAAAGCGGGGTAAACTCTCTAAAATTTCACAAACGTTTTTGAATTCTAAACTCAACGCTGTTTTATGCCTTACAGCGGGTTCAATCAACATCTTGTTATTTCATTATTATTCGGAAATACAGTTTTGAATGAGTACTGTTAGCAGCATCATTAAAGTGATATTCACTTCGACCGTAACCTTTCTTAATCTCCCGCTCAGAGATCTAACCATTCATTCCAATAATTCACTTAAACCATTCAAAACCGCTCAAAATTATAGGGAAAAAAGACACTTCGAAATCGTGTCAAACGCTCGATATTGTACGTAGAATTACATCACTTATCTTAGCGACACTATGTTACTTTAATTTAATTGCATTCAGACTTGTTATCCCAGTTATTCCTTTTCACTCTGAAATAATTTGATTTTAGTTATGTTCATCAATAGCAGTGCATTCTGATTGGCTGAAAAATTGGTTTTATTTCCCCCATGAAAAACATTTTGATACGCAGCTACTTTTTAAGCTTGCACACAAAATAGCTCCATAATGAAAATATATTTTCATGAAGAAATTTTAATATTTTCGCTTCAAAATATTAAATTATAAGACAAGAACTTCCGCAACATTTTGGAAGTAATGAACTTGGACAGTTTAACCGAGGTTTCTTTATGATTTTCATTTGGAAACCTCGGTCAACATTGTGAAAGATATTAAGATAATGACTTCTGAAATGTTTCGGAACTATTACCGTTCCACTACCTTAATAATTAATAATAATCAAATTACAAAAAAATAACATCGTAAAATTGACAAGGTGGATGACAATGGAATGAAATTGAATGAGTGGGTGTGACGAATGAAATTAAGGGGAGGTAATATAATATCCTTAATGTCTAATTTGACGAAATAAGCGTCATTTTGTTAAATGAAAAATCTATGTTTTTGTTTATGTTTCTCTACTGTTCAATCAGACGCTTAAAAATCCACGCTAGTCAAAACGGTTGATGAATTATTATTATGTTTTTAACTACAATTGTTTTGATCTTCTTCGGAGTGATTCTTAACGATTTTTGAGTGCTCTTTGAATGATGTGAGTGTTTGGTAGGATGTATTTAGCGGTTACTGATTTGGACTAGTTTCGATCGAAATGAGGGTCACTTTCACGTTCTTAACTGTATAAAAGCGATGTACAGTAAGTAACATCGTGAACTTGACATTCATCTCTAGCAAAACCATTCTTAATTGCTCACTCCGAGCTCCATTCATTCATTCCAAACACTCACTGAAACCATTCAAAAACGCCCCCAAAATCGCTCATTATACTGGATAAACTACTACATTCAAAACGAAAATCGGAAGACAAAATCCCTTACACGCAAAGAGCAACAAGAACTTTTAAAATAAAAATCGGTAGATATCGTCCACGATTTCACTTACATAGTTATTTTTTGGTAAACGAATGATTGATTTGTGAAGACATAGAAAACTATTCACAGAATCTGTATGCATATCTTTTTTAAAGGGAGGCAATATATATCACTAATTTTGTTTCATCCTGAACATATAGCGAAATTGGTTCACCTCCCTTGAATTCCTCTCAAAATCCGCTCCACACGCTCAATCAATTTCAATCCAAAAAGTTTGCAATATCAATCAACTTATCAATTTTACGATTTTCTTAACTGTACAAGAAATATTGACATGGAGCGACCGATACATCGCACGCTGCACGTCGCAAAAAGACAATGTACTTCAAATATTTTCACCTTCTTTTTAACAAATAACCTAAAAAGACGAGAAGGTTCATTAAACCAAGGTTATGTTGTAAGGTGGTGAATTCTTATTTCAAAATTAGACTAAAAAGAAATAAGATATGATAATAAATCGGTCAGTGATAAAAACCAACTACATGTACGTAAATAAGAACAATTAGGTTTAAAATGCAGTTTAAATGAATTGAAAACGCAGGATTAAAGTAGGTAAATTAATTGTTACACTACATGTAGATTGCGTTTGAAGTAGGTCTTTTATCTTTTTATCGAACAAAATGACTGTCAATGATCGGTCAGGAAGGTTTATTCATCCAAGGTTATGTAAGAGATGCAAGACTTATTAATTTGGCTTTATGCTAAACTCACATAAGAAACAGTGACACCGACACGTTTGTGATTCCTCAATGTCATCGGCCGTTTTTTAAAAAAAATAACGTCGGCCGAGCCGACTATTATCAAGACAAAATGTCTATTTAGCAGTCACATTAAACCGGATCGATTATCGGTGGGTTTTTTTTTATTTTTTTTTGTCCATTCGAAAATGGCCTATGAAACACGTCGTGCCGATGATACGCTGGCGAGATGTCGTCGGCTAATCGGTGATGCATCGTCGACTTGTCAATACTAAACGGAAAT
The DNA here is from genome assembly GCA_948146395.1 of Fragum whitleyi. Taxonomy (NCBI): domain Eukaryota; kingdom Metazoa; phylum Mollusca; class Bivalvia; order Cardiida; family Cardiidae; genus Fragum; species Fragum whitleyi. The sequence continues at coordinate 7,209,243 of OX411557.1, forward strand.
TAGAAATGAAACGGTCAGGACAGAGGTTTGCGATGTGAACAAAATCGACCGGAGCCTGGCAATATTCCGACCGATCGCCGGAGAAAAGTCATCGTTGCAATATTGGCCTCCGCAAATCTCATAGACGTCTCAAAAGAACTCTGCCGTGGTCGGCAGGTTTTTGAAATAAAACTCACCGACGCGTCGCCGATATAAGAGAAATCCATTATTGAAACGGCCGATTCACCGATCAGTCGCGAAAAGTCGTCGATTCTATCATCGATTTACAAAAAAAAAAAGATAAAAAAAACAACCTCAGCGACGCATCGCCGTCACGTTAATGTGACACTAGCCTAAATAAGTAAGATGGTTACAATGGGGTGTAATTAAGTTGAAAAACTAGATTGAAGAACCGTTTATTCAAAGTACTTTTAACCGGAGACAAATGGTTAGTCTAGTTTACATTTAAAGTAATTCTATTATCTTTGTATGTAACCAAGTTTAGGTCAATAATCGGCCATGAGGTTTATTTATTCAAGGTTATTCAAGAGATGCTGGATTTATAAACTAGATCTAAAACATTTTAGATATGTTACAACAGGGTATACAGCTATTCATTTTTAACGACTGGGGAACGATTTCTTACAACTTAGATAAATCTCTCTCAATTCTGCCTCCCGGAAAATCTTCTGGGAATTGAATCGAATGTTTGGGCGAATGACAGAACCAAGATCGATAGCCGCACCTAAGTATCGAACTTCGGACCTGTTTGGGCAAGAGGCCGATCTTCTACATCTGAACCAAGGACAAAATTAAATGTTATGACATGAAGGTAGGTACGGTTAGTTACATCGTGAAATTGACATTTACCTCAATCAAAACCATTCTAAATCGCTCACTCAGCGCTCCAATCATTCATTCAAAACACTCACTCAAACCATTCAAAAACGCCCAAACCCATTGAAAAATGTATAATCAACAACGTAATTCAAAATAATTTTAATTGAGAAAAATCGCGATTTCACTGACGTAATTCAAATTGTTAGCACCTCATAGGTTCTTGAAGAAATGGGAAGTTATGTATAGAACTTGTTTGCATTTTTTATCAAAGGAAGGTAATTCATATCGCTAATTTTGTTCATCATGAACAAAATTTGCGATATAGGATTACCTCCCATTAAATTCACTCAAAACTCGCTCCTCACACTCATTCAATGTCATTCCTAAATCATTCAAAAATCGTTCACCATGTCAATTTCACGATGTTGTTAACTGTAGCAGAAATCAAAGTTCAAGAAGATACCATAGGAATTTCGGAGGATGAAAGCAACGATCATTCACTGGGAGGGCTTAGTTATCGCCGTTAGGGAAAAAAATCCTTACAAAGTATTTATATGTGGCTTTCACCCAGAAACTCTTTCTAGTTTAAAGTTAGCCACTCTATTCGTATAATTATGATTTATTTCCATCAATCTCTTTTATATCCCGACTATTTTCCACGGCTGTTTTCGATGAAATCCGAGGTATTGTGATCACCTTGCCGCTGTTCAAGTTTACCTTAGTCTCATCTCTGTTGTTATTGAAGATATGTTCATGAAACTTGGCATGTGTATTCACCATCACAAGAGCTATCCAGGCTGTCAAGGGGCTTACTCTGAAAGCATTTTTGTTTAAACTTATGCCCTTTTTTCGACTTAGATATTTTGCATTATTCAGCACCTGAGGCCGAGCGTTGCACCCGTATGCGGTTATCTTGTTTAAAGTTACGATACTTAGCATGTTAGAATGCATTGCATGGGCAGGCGGTATTAACCGACTGCGTATTGGGATAGAGGCAGTGTAATGCAGTTTCGAAATGGGCCAAACTTCGAGATTTCTCGGATAATTTCGCAATCTTCCAAAATCGTAGGAATCAACTTGCGGAGAAACTTGGCGTAATAAAAGCGTCTTAACGATGCAAAAATGGTTATAGTCGGTTATCCCGAAGTGTCATGACGTCGTTCGGGGAAAGCCGAAATCAACGTTAATAATGAAAAGAAAACGTACAGGGGCTAGACTGTTTGTGATATCATAGAAATCGGCATGTCTCATGTTTTTTTTTTCTTTTTTATTATGCCTCTTATATTTAAGATTGCTGGCAGAAGATAGTGACGTGGAAAGTTTGTAATTTATTACGTCATTCAAGAGCTTCAAAAACGTTAGTTTAGGCAGCAACGGAAATATTGGTATTGCTACGACGATACTTTTCATACCAAATTGTTAAATAATTTTCTTCTGAAAAAACGACACAAACTTATTACCTCTTGATTTATAACTGAATACATTACTCATTGAACTTTTTTTTTTTTTTTTTTGCTTCGTTCTTTAGTTCCAACCAGCTCGCCATAGAGAAAAAACGCGCTCGTATTTTCTTCAAGTTTGATGCGTATCTCGTCATCTCCATTTGCTAAGTCGGTAAAGCAATAGACTCCAAAAGCAATAGACTCCAAAAGCAATAGACTCCAAAACATCTTAAGTTCGATATCATTGGTTCTAGTTTTGGGATGGCACATTAACAAACGACATGTCATTGTCTTTCGGGCGAGACGTTGATACGTTAAACCAATGTGTTAACCCTTTCCTGTTTTACAAAATTTTGGACCTGTCCAAATTCAAAAGTTTTGCATACGAAAATTTAAAGTGGATTTAATCTGAAAAATAACCATTCAGTAGGATAGAAAATAGTGTGGAAAAAGAAGAAATTGCTTGTCAGAAGCAATTTCTTCTTTTTTCACAATGTTTTCTCAATCATAAAATAACTGGCACGTAAAAAGCAGGGATTAATCAGCAAAGGGTTAAATAACCATCGCGGATCTTAGCAGTATTTCGTCACGTATCTTTACACTATCCTCTGCAACAACTGTCCGGCCTTCGGGACGTCACTTTTATGTTACGGTAGGGACGATAAAAGCGTACATACACAAACACAGTCGTCGTCGAGTTAATAATTGAAACTTACTTTTGGTGTCGTTCATCTTTTTTTTTAATTTATTCCATTCATTTCAAGGCACTAACATTAAAGTAAATATATCTTATTTGTACGACTGACGACCTAGTAAGTAATTGAACCGTATAATCCTTGTCATGCTGCTCATATCATTTAGAAATCCTTGGTAAACAGTATAGTCTAAGATCAGCCTGCACAAATGTGCAGTCTGATCATAGCCTAGACTCTCTGCTTTGTACATAATTAATTGAAAAAATGTTAAGCCTTGGGGTTGAAATGTATAAAACTTTGACAAATCATTTGAAGCAAGATTCACATTTAGCAAGATAAGGATGAATAAATCTAGTTTTTGTTACCTCGAGATGTTAATTTAAGTCCATCTTCATGGTGTAGTGACATTGATATGACAAACTATGTTTAGTAGGTATATTTACATTAGTGAAGCATTCAACTATCTTTCTCTTCAATCCTTACTTAATATTCAAGCGATAACCCTTTTGATGTTGAGTAAAGACCTTGAAAAAAATTGGATTTAAATTAACCCGATTAAAGGGGCTGTCACACCACAGCGTATGAGAGTAACTTTGCCTGTGTATGAAAAATTGATAAATTCTGCTTATATGCACAAATTTTCAGCGTATAATCATGGGTCTCCGCCGAATTTCCATCCTAGACGATTGACCAGCGTATGCACACCGTACATGAAAATTATGGCCAGCGTATACGAAACGAAGACCAGCGTATGCGCAGCGAATAAAAAATGTACAGGGACGTTCGCTAGCGTATATTGAATGATTGAATGGAGTTTAACGCCGCTTTCAACATTTTTCAGTTATATAGCGGCGGTTTGAGCATCTAACAATGGATTCCTGGTAATTCTCTTACCAGTAAAACCATCACATCCCTTTCTAGCCTCCAGCTGCTATCTCACATAGGTCTACGATTATCAACCCATTGGTGGGAGACACATAGTCGGAAAGAATGGGTGCCGCCGTCGGGGATCGAACCTGGACCTCTATATTGACAGTCCGACGCGCTACTAACCGCACTATGACGGCGGCTGTCGCTAGCGTATGACACCATTCAGGTACAGTTTATCAGCGTATGAGTAGCGCTTTTGCAGCGAACGAGTAAGTTATGGATAACGTATGTTAGCGTATGAATAGCGTAAAATGAGTATCTTATGGCTGAGATATTTCTAAGTTCCTTCAGTCTTACGGTAGACATCGCGCCGGAAGATATTTTAAGAAAGAAACAAGACATAATACGTTGGCCTAAGACGCTCTCTTAGAAAGCATGACAGTTCATTACCAGAAAGAATTAAAGCCAATATATATTTGTAAAGAAAAGGCCCTCTCTGTGTCTCTAAATTGGTTATACTTGCCATATCTGACCAACTAACACGGGCAATGATCCTAAGACCATTCTGAACCATTTTAAAGCGATTCCGTACTTTCTCGGGGAAGCTACTTGTGGTTTGAAAACGATGAATATTTTTATCTTATTCCGGTTAAAGCTTAAAAGCTCTTATTTACAAGATACGGGAGAGATCTGCATTTTTTTCGAAAGGGAACAGCCAGACCTCTTATTAAAGAATAATCATTCTACGAAAGGTTAAAGGTTAAATTGAAAGCTGGACTCTGTTATTATAAGGAAGCTAATTTGAAACTTGATACCTGAAGGATCTGACCATATTTCAAAAGGAATCATCCTAATAAACGAAGGTTCAGTAATTCTGCATATATTTGAAGAGAGTCCAGCAAAAACTGTAAATTCTTGTGCGCCCTTTCCCATTATACTTAATAGACCGAGTCTAATTTCAAAAGGAAATGTCCTTACTATAGCATATTTATCCTGTATAAGTTTGCAGACAATCAATTTAGAGGTGTTGACTTTATTACCAGATAAAGTAGAAGGCAGACAGACGCAATGGTAGACGGGCGGACGAAAAACGCGTCAATGCAACTGCTCTTCTGACATTCGTACAATAGAGAAGGAAATTGCCAAGGGGTTTGGGGGCAGGGTAACAAACTGTTGCTTCTCACGCTAATGGGGTCAAAGCGGTTCACAAGACTTATAAACACAACACAAACAAATTTCTGAAGGTATAGTGCGCAGGTGTCGATTTTTCTCCTTTTAATTGCGGTCAGGCGTTTGATTCTGCCCCCAAAAACTCTCTTAGGGAAAACAAACAGAACAAAAGATCAAATAGTCTCCCAACAGAGGAGTTGTACTTGAATTACAGCTTAAATTTTAATTTCAATCCAGCGTATGGCCAGCGTACTTGACTTATGAGTAACGTACCTCTGCCGACACTCTAGCGTATTGAACGTATGCATACCGTATGACTAGCGCTTATTTCAAACGCTGGCATACGCTGAAGTTTTTTTTTTTTTTAACATGTAAGAAAATATTTTTGGGCTTCTGCGTAACAGAACGTATACCATTGTACATGTAACGTACGCGAGTTTTGAAAAACGAAAGCTTAGCGTACATCAGCGTATGCGAGCAGAATTTGTATAATGACTATGAATGTTAATGTACAACATATTTGAACAAGAAAAAAATCATTTGGGGAAAAAAATGACATATTGTGCAAAGTGCAAAGGATTTCCCCACGTGATGCGATTTAAACCAATCAGAATTCTTTATTTTATTGGATTGCAATTATTAATAGTAGTAGTAATCAAAGTGAGATTATTAGCATAGATCAGCTAAAATGATTCAACTGATTGCAATATCAGACTTATTATAATTAGTTAGGTCGTGAAATTGACTCTAATTCCGATCAAAACCATTCTAAATTGCACACTTATCGCTCCATTCGTTCATTCCAAACACTCACTTTACCATTTCAAACACGCACAAATTACTAAATAGATAAGAGAAAGACTACATTTAAAATAATAATAATAAATAACAATAATAAATACCCACGATTTCACTGACTTAATTAAATTGTGTAAGGTTCTGATTGGTTTGTGAATAGAAAGGAAACTATTCATAGAATTTTTATGAATATTTCATAAACGGGAGGTAATGAATATCGCTAATTTTCGTCATCCTGAACAAAATTAGCGGTATTTGATTACCCCTCCACCCCACACCCGTATATTTAATCTCGCTCCACCGATTCATTCAAAACTCTTCAGTCATTCCGCTCGTGAATTAAACCACGTAGTTAGCTGTATTCATCTACCGTTTGATGCACATCTAAAGGCATGAGGCCTCTTACTAAACGATCATTTTAAACAAAAACTCAAAAAATAAAGTTTCTTCTATAGCAGTATCTAAATATGGAAATCTGTTATGCCTCATCTCTTAGGAATCGTCTTCTGAAGACGAATCCATTGCAAGGCAGAATCTAACAATGAATGAAAACACCAGATACGATTTGTGATTTTGACTTACGATCGTTTTTTTCGTAAGAAGCTAAGTAAAATGGGCCCCTGGTCCCACTGTACTTACGGTTGCCTTTGGGCTGTAAAACGTATGAAAATCATTACATCTGTTGAAAAGACGCTTTGCATCTGTTCCTTACTCTTTACATACGCTTTGCATACGCTCTGACCTTCGAGCCTCGTCCAATGTGATTTCATTAGCGCAGAAAGTTTTTGGGTGCACAAAATTTGTAGAGCGGGTAGACTTTGCTATATACGATGTGAATGCGAAACAAAACGAGGAACAAACGCTTCCTATCCGAAAGCATCCGTTATACTTCCGCTGTATCCGGAAATCCATCCGTGGGGCACCCTTTAAACTCTTATCAGCTTTGAATGAAAACGTACATAGGGGGGATTTATTAGTTTTAAGAAAAGGATATAAAAGGGAAATAATAAGGATATTTAGATATATAAGCGTAGAAAAAAATGATCCGCGCAATGATAACGGCAAAATTTGCGAAACTAGAACGGCACATTTCGGACTCTTAATTAATGTAGCTGGGATGTCGGTGGATGCTCAGAGGAAGTCTTGCGGATAAGATAGAATGACAGCTAAGAAGAGGTTACCAGGTATAATTATGTATATGAATAGCGGGAAGAGCGGATGCATAAAACATTTGAGGTATAGATAACGTATGCTCAGCGCAAATAAAATGTATAAAACGTGGATCATTAAATTTTACGTGATACATACGCTTATATACCTAAATACCCCTTTTACTTCCCTCTAATTTAATTAATATATACCTGATAATTCCACCCTTTGTGCGATTTCATCGGATTCGGATTAAAGTCCCGGTTGAAATCAAGATGGACGGGCGCTCGACGGACAGAGCTTTTGCAAAGCGTATGTATAGAGCAAGAAACAGATGCAAATCGTCTTTTCAACGGCTGCAAAGATTTTTCATACGCTTTTCATTCCCAATGCGTCCGTAGGTGCAGTGGGACCGGGCCTCAATAAACTTTGTTCAACCTCACAGAGATTAACAACGCGTGTTAACTTTTTTTTATCAAAGGACCAATTGGAGTCAAATAAATAAGGTATAGTTAACAACATCGTGATATCGACATTCTTCTCTAACAAATCCATTCCGAATTACTGGCTCAACGCTCCGTTCATTTATTCCAAACACTCATACCATTCAAACATGCTCCAACTCACTGAATAAGATAGAATCATTAAAGTAATTCAAAATTATTAAAGCTAGAAAAAATAGCTATTACACTAAAATAATACAAAGTGTAAGTATCTGCTAGGTACTTGAAGAAATAGAAAGCTATTTATAGATTTTGTATGCATACTTTATTAAAGGGAGATAATAAATATCGCTTATTTTGTTCATCCTAAACTTAATTTGCGCCATCGGATTACCTCCCATTAATTGCACTCAAAATTTGCTCCACAAACCCATTCAATTTCATTCCAAAATCATCCATCTTGTCAATTTCACGTTGTTGTTAAATGTACAGTCTCATTGAAAATTAGAAGAATCTTGAAGTCCTATACAGACTTCAAATATTTGCTGCTGTTTTACTGAAGGTTCTAGGATATAATGGACATGTAAATTTTCCTAACAAAAACTAACCCTATTAACAGCATTAGATTTCCCATGCCTATTTGCCGCACGGACTGAGAGAATACCAAATTAACTTCCGTTATTTTGACAAGAGATAAGAAGAATTTACCGAAATCACACTGGCTCCACTTCCACGCTTTTCGAAGATAAAAACATATATAGTGAACGAACTTGACATAGTTTAATTGAAAAAAAGAGAAATTGAACCTGTGCATACCATTTTCAATAATTTGAAACGTTCATAAGGTTCAAACATCGAGTAGCAGTGACAGCCACATATCGTATGATGTCTTTTTTCACCCTTTTTTTGATTGCTAGCGGAAAAAAATACGTATTAAGTCAGTCAATGATAAAGCCTTTACTGTTCTTAATGTCGTAAGTGCATGTTAATTTCGATATTTAGTAGTGTTACCTTGAACCATTCGGATCATCGCCCTGACTTTTCCGTAAATTGGAAAGTACCTCGGACATAAGTGTAGTAATTTTTGGTCCATTTTTAGGTAATTCGGCTCCTGGTGGTACTTTGGTGAATACGCTTGAAGAAAAAGAAATTCCTTTAATGCTTTCAGATCGTCTATAAAGATTATTTTTGCAAATCATGAATTGAAACTAAAACGCAGTAAAACACTGTGTTTTGTTTTCAAATCAAAGTATGCCCTTTTTTTGCCTTACGTCGATTTTGTTTTTTGCAGCGTCATTCTCAGTTATATTTGTTACGTCATATAAACCCGCGAGCGCAATGACGAGCTTTCATGGATGCTCCCGTATTATTCCGTAGAATCGCCGAGGGTTCCCGATTGACCATGAACGTGAATGTTTGGTAAACCGAAATACAATTAAGTCTTCCGAAGCTTGCCGCTATCGAACCTCTTTCAAAATTTCTAATTAGGGGGTAGTATTATCCATGATTTATGCCCTGGCAGGGCGGAGCCTAAGTAACGAATCGTTGCACTTAAGGTTAAGGGAAATCAGCTTTTATCTAAAATAACCTTCTTCTAAAGAGAGTCGAAATAAATAACATGAGACCTTAAATCTCGGATTGATAACCAAATCCTCGTAACTTCAGCTTAATCAAGCTGAAGTTACGAGGTATTGGTAACCAAACGATGAAATGTGTTCACTCTCTCAAAGCACGGGAATCCTTTAGGTTTTGGGATACAGTTATTGGCACGCGTTAACGATGATTACCGACTAAAATTTGAAAGAACCCATATTATTGAAAAGTAAACTAGCCAAAATACGTCACAGTTAAGCCCCGCCCTGCCAGTTCATTAATTACGCAGAATAACCTTAAACAAACTAATTTTTACATACCATTAAATTTCACTGGTGTTTAACGATGTTACCGTAAAATGATTGTCTATGATTTTGTATTATGAAACATTGTTGACCTGTCGCTCATTTAATATTCCTGTTGACCTTCATTGATATTCGGAAACCACTTCCTTATATAGATTTAAAATACGCGAACAGTACTTTTAATAAACAAAATATACACGTATGTGATTAAAGACTTGACACAGCTCTGGGTGTAAGGTTCGGAACTTGCAATGTAGAGGTCCGAAGATCGAATCTCTCTCTAGCCTTATCTTTTTTTTAATACGATGTAACTTTTAATGGCTTTCATTCAAATATTTGTACAATAAAAAAAAAGCACGACACAGTTTACTTAATTTTGTTCATCGTTTTGAGTGGGTGATCCGTTTGATATTCTTCATCAAGTAATTTCCTATTGCTCAGTAGCCTACGTACAATAAAAATTATATAATTAAAAAAAATAAGGATAAATACAGGACAAATCTATACATCTCCTAAAAATAAATTTAAACAAGAGCACCGCAAGCGGGTGCCAACGCTCGCCTGTTAATTATTTCTTAGGCAGATGCAAATATACGAACTTGGTACCTACAGAAAGGTCCTGTAAAATGATCATGTGAAATATGAAGGCTCTTTGAATAACCATTCAAAAATCATGACCAAGGTTATATTTTTTCAAACAAATTTGACCTTGAAAAATGTCATTGACCTTGACTGATGACCTTGAACTTGGCACCTACAGAAAGATCTTGTCCCGAGCAATAATCATGTAAAATATGAAGGCTCTATAACTTACCTTTCAAAAATTATGACCAAGGTAAAAATTTTCTAAAAAACTTTGACCTTGAAAAATTACATTGACCTTGACTGATGACCTTGAACTTGGTACCTACAGAAAGGTCTTGTCTCAAGCAATGATCTTGTGAAATATGACGGCTCTATGACTTACCATTCAAAAGTTATGACCAAGGTTAAATTTTTAAAAGAAATTTGACCTTGAAAAATGACCTTGACCTTGAATGATGACCTTGAACTTGGCACCTACAGTAAGGTCTTGTCCCAAGCAATAATCATATTAAATATGAAGGCTCTATGACTTACCATTCAAAAGTTATGACCAAGGTTAAATTTTTCTAAAGAAATTTGACCTTGAAAAATGACATTGACCTTGACTGATGACCTTAAACTTGGTACCTACAGAAAGGTCTTGTCCCAAGCAATGATCATGTGAAATATGAAGGCTCTATGTCTTAACATTCAAAAGTTATGACCAAGGTTAAATTTTAAAAGAAATTTGACCATGAAAAATGACCTTGACCTTAGCTGATGACCTTGAACTTGGTACCTACAGTAAGGTCTTGTCCAAGCAATAATCATGTGAAATATGAAGGCTCTATGACTTACCATGCAAAAGTTTTGACCAAGGTTAAAGTTTGTCACGCCAACGCAAACGCACACGCCAATAACAACGACAACGACAACGCGAACGACGCCAAGGTGATCATAATACCTCGGGTTTTCTTCGAAAACAGCCGAGCTAAAAATGGATAAAGAAGTCCGTAAAAAGAATTTATAAAAGTAACGACAAGCAATGAAATGTATCGTACGAAAGTAAAAATATTAATCATTAGCATTAAATCTCAGGAACGAAAGAAGATAGTTCAATTTAGTCACGTAGATGCTGCGTTAGAGAAACAAAAAAGGGCTAGGTTGACGTTCAATGTCTCGTGACCTCAGCTTGAATAGGTGAAAACAGCTTATTTATTTGCCTCTTATAACAATGATTGTCCACGGTTAAATCATTTTTAGTGAATATTTATTTTTTTCCAAAGACATGGTAAATTGAAGATGGTATATTGGTTAATTGAAGAAGAGTATTGCTGGTGTGTTGGTTAATATGTAATTATCTACAAAAGTTTTTGTGAAGCCAAACCGTATGAAAACGCAAATTTATACGAGGAATATACATGTTGGTCGTAGGTAGTTGTATCAATTAAGAATAACGATTCAACATTTCAGGTTGAATAGTATTCAATTCTCTAAATACTGTTATTGCTTGTATGAAATATTTTTCAGTTCTTTGTCAATTTCGGAACAACTGCGACATCTATAAATCAGGACACAATCATCTTCGATTAAAATTAATCTATATCAATACTTTCTTCAATAAAAATACTTTCCCACAAATAAAAAATGGTAACACGTCAGACAAAAAAAAAACAATCTGGAAACTGATTGTTAACTATGTTGGCACATCATTAGAAATTAGAAATTATATATGTTTAACAATAACGACACATGATCAAAATATACAACCATATTATTGCCTTGTGAGAAATTCGAGTTGGTACAACAACAAATGGCTATTATTTAAAAAAAGTCAAACTAACCTGTCACTGCAGCTCATAATCAATTAAAAAATATAACTTCCAAATTAAAGTACACCCTCGTTAGTTTCATAGAGATGCATTTTTATTCTGAGAATCCTGTATTTAACCAAGATAAAGATGTAGGGAAATATTTTTTTAAAAGAAAAGATCGTACGGTACATTTGATATTGTACGTTTTTTACGACGAATGTGAACACAAAATTGTGCTGTGCTCAAAGTATTTCCAAACCTATCACAAGACTCGCTGATGTCGCTGCATGGTAACTGGGCATCCCCTTTGGAGACGATGACATCATTCACTTAGATCTACTGTGCACCTTACGACCGTCGCATGTCCCCTTATGGTGATAGCGATTACAATAGGATGATGCGGTAAAGATTTTCAAGCACAACACCGTACATTGATCGTCTGATGACCGCCTTGCGATTGTTGTACTTCTGTCCAAAGAATTACGTGATCACCCATGGCGTCCGGCGACCGACGTCCGACGGACGGGTGGCATTCACTCCTTTGTCCGGAGCGTCCGATTGACTTGAAACTTGGGAGTTATGTTCCTCTCATGATTACGGACTGAAGTGTACAGAAAATGTTACTCTACATAGCTTAATTTTCTAATTATTCTTTTTGGTTTTTTTTCATACTTTGACAACCAGCATTGTAACGGGCCTTTGTGTGAGATTTTGCCAACTTCTTTCAACTTATTTTTCTTTAAAAGGTCTTTGTTTTCCGTTCTAACTTGCACTGATTGCACAGACACAGTTTGTCGCCTTACGGTCTACGCATGAGTTCTTAGTTACGGTTCCGTAAGTAATATAAACAATACTCTAGGTAAAAGTTCTTCTTTTCTTTCACAAAATCAGACCGAAATTAAAACTGTATTTGCTGTAGTCTGTCAGTTCGAAAGTCGTAAAGGCTAGTCACATTAGATACTTTTCGAAGACTTAGTTTTGTTCCGTGCAGCTTGTCACATGTATGCTGTAAAAGATAATTTTGCCTGTTAAAAAAGTAAACATACATCTTGACTGACGGCATAATCCTATGTTATATTTGCATTTAGTTTTAAGAAAATAGAATTAATTCTTTAAAATGATATACTCTATTTTGATATTTCGGCTAATGCCTTTTACAAAAAAATACTACATGGAAATATCACAACTACATCTTTACATTCTTACTGTGCGGTTATATCAAATGTTTCTATTTGACGTCGCCGCTGGAAACATGACGTCATTTTGGCGTAATTAATGTAACGTCATCAGGAGAAAATTTTCAGTAGTATATAATTACGTTTAAATAGCATAATTAAATACTTTGCTTCCAAATTAAATCTAATGTAGGCTTCTTAATACTTTCATTTTGTATGGACCATCTCTGCGTTCAAGATGAAAACTATGCGAAGCGTTTTGGAACAGTTTACCCGCTTACATGTGTACTCATATGTTAATCCGGTTTTAAACTTCTTTAACTTCCTAAGCGTTTTTTTACGACACAAGAATATTTCTTAGATAGGTACAAAATGACATCTACATACCTGTTCTTGATTTCCTTCTCTTTCCTTCTCTTTCCCGGACTCCTCAAAAAATTCATCTGCCAATCTAATTCTAACTTTTTCCTGCAAAGGAATTACATAAACTGATTTACTAATGTAATTATATCTTTCCTTGTTCGAAACAGCAAGTCTCAGGCTATTTCAATCAATTATATATGACAGAAATTCGCGATTTCCCTGATAAAACAAATCGCGTTTTTATAAAAGATATCACAAATACGTCAATCTAGTTTCAAAAATGCCTTCAAGAAACCAACACACTATCTTCAAAAAACCATCGCCACAGAGTCACGCTCATAGAAAAACATACACCTTTCATCGATATAAAATCGATACAGAAAAAATTAAAAGATGATATTTAAAAATAAGAAAAACTTACCAAATTGACAGCCATGCTTTCAATTGTAGTGAAGCAACGTGTATGAGACAAAATCCCGTGCAAATCGAAGAAAAGCATTTTTTCCCGCTCATTTGCAATACAGAATCATAGCAAACCAACATACAAAATCATAGACAACCATTTTACGGTAACATCGTTAAACACGAGTGAATTTGCACATCTACAACTTATACAATTCTGGATGTGGAGTTTAGTGCTGATATGTTTGGTTTACTTCCGCCGTTACTTGTGGCACCGATTTTGCCAACGTCAATAGGACATACGTCGACAGAAGTTCCACAACAGCCTTGTGATCATGATGCAAAAACGTATGCAAACGTTTCATGACGGTACCCCGCATTGCATGTGAATACATGTGCAAAAAGGGGTAAAATTTCCCAAACGTTTTGCGAAAGTTCTATCCTGAGCGCCGGCTTGATCTTGTATTAAGAATTATTCAAACATTCGTTTATTGTCGTGCATTTAAAGAAGCATCATTGACATATTTAATAACTGACCCGTAAGCGAAAATGGGGTATCTTGGTACCGCTAAGAGTTTCGATTCTAGTGAGTTTGTGTGGAATGGGCAGGATAGTATCTTTGAGCCTACTTCAACATTCTAAATCTAGATTATCGTTCTCCTCTAGTTTAAAGGTTTTTTTTTACAATTTACAAGGTCAATGTCATCTTTCAAGGTCAAATAACTAAAATACATAACCAAATACCTTAATATTGCCAGTATTTTCAAGCCTATTCAAGATAAAATGCTCATATTTGGCATGATGATAGATCTCAATAATACGCATCTGCTGATACCAAAGTCAAGATCATGTGACAAGGTCAAGGTCTTCTTTCAGATTGTAATAAATCAAAAATTAAACCCAAAAACTTTACATTGCCAATATCTTTTAGCCTACCCAAGATACTAGTCTCATATTTGGCATGATGAAAGATCTCAGTGATGTACATCTAAAGGTATCAAAGTCAAGGTCATATGTCAAGGTCAACATTTTGAAAAAAATGGTGATACGGGGACATTCGATTTCACAAACACATTTTGGTTTGTTTTTTTCAAATAATTATTTGACAAGAACATATTTTTTATTTGGTATGGTCTTGGGCAAATCGAGACTGAAAATAGCAACTACTAGCGTGACGCGCTCGTGTAGCACCTGCATAAAAACTAAGATTCGTGTAAAGTGTTTGAGACCCAATTTTAATGCCACTTCATTTGCAAAGAAAAAGCAGTATGTTCAGGATACTATATATACTATATATCAAAATGAAGTTATTTATAAGCACAATCGGTTCAGCAACATAAGACTTCCAATACTAAAACAGTATAACCAAAATATTGTGGAAAAGGGTAATTTTGTACAGAACAAGCAACTGCATGTCGGTTGGGTGAAATTGGCTAATGTTTCAACAAAATTCAGGCCAAAGTACTACCTAGGTATTACTACAACTGTTGGTATAAAACTTGGACCCAAAACGTAATTATACAAGCAATTTATTTTGACTTATTCTATAAACACGTATGTCACATATGTAAACGTGTATATCTTTGTAAGGTATAGTGTGTTCTCACATCATAATTAGACATTAAGAGTTTACGTGTATATATTGTGAAACATTGTTGACCTGTCACTCATTTAATATTCCTGTTGACTTTCATTGATATTCGGAACTTACTCCGTTATATAGATTAAAATAAGCGAACAGTACATTCAAATAACAAAATATGCCCAATTGTTATATATGACCAGACACAGAGCTATAAGTCGAAGTCAGGAACTTGCAATGCAGAGGTCAGAAGATCGAATCTCTTTCTCATCTTATTTTTTTTTTTTTTTTTTTTTTTTTTGTTAATACGATGTATCAGTTTGATAGTCTGCATAAGAGATTTCCTAATGATCAGTAGACTACGCACAACAGAAAATGTTGTTTTAGAAAGATACAGGATAAACTTATCACACTCCTAAAAATTAGATAAAAAATGGATAAAGAATTCTGTAAAAAAGAATTAACAGAAGTAACGACAAGCTATGAAATGTATCGTACGATAAGAAAAATAGTAATAATATCATAAGCATTAGATGTCATGAACGAAAGAAGATAATTCAATTCAGTCGCTTAGGTGCTGCGTTAGAGAAACAAAAATACTAGTTGGAGATAAAAAATCTCGTGACCTCAGCTTGAATATTTGGCAACAGCTTAATAATTGAATGAAAATTAAAGTGATGAGAGATTAGGTTAAGAAAAAAACTATCAATATAGAATATTACAAACAAGAAATTCAAGAGAAGGTAAAAATGTCCCTTTATTTAATAATAAAACTAAAGTTAAAACAATTAAGAATAAAATAATATATCCGACTGCGTGCGTATTCGAACCTGGTTTGTAATTTCAAGACTCTTATTGGCAAACGGTTAAGACCACTGCGCTACGGACCCAATTATAACAATTGCAGTATTTCATTTGGTCTTAAAATAAAATTATTTTAATAACCTCGCGGATATTAACGAAAGTTTACGAAAAATAATGAGTGACAGGTCAACAATGTTTTACAATACCTGAAAGTTTGTTTAGCAATATATCAATTTCTATTTCACAAAATATAACTTGATTGTTATTTATTATAGACGATTGACTTCAAAAAACTAAGATTTGATATTAATCCAGCAAATGATGTGACATTATCATAGTGTGAGGTTTCACCATACCTACCAGATATTTTAAAGCAGACCAAACCGGTTTGACGTGTATGTTGATAAAACAAATAGAAATTGTTTGTTTCAAAAAAGCCTTCTAGAGGCTGAGTTTTATATCTAAGGTTGTAGTAGTACGTAGAAGTTACATTTGCCTACAATCTGTTCAAATGTAGGCAAATGTTATTTAACCGTAATGAAATTGTTGGTTTTGAACAAAATATCCCTTTCCATGATGGTTTCGATATTCTGTTATAAGATGGGACCTCTTATGTTGTGCAACTGCTTGTGCTCATCTACAGCTTCAATTTGATATTGTCTATGTGGGCGAACTGTCTTTTTTGGTAAATAGTAGCAGCATTAAAACAGGTTCAAAAACTCTTTACATGAACCTTAAAACTTCTGTTTAGAAATGGCTTTTGGTGTCCCCTCGAACTTGCAACCCAATATTGACACGTAGAACACGATGTTTTATTAAAATTTCCTTTGCTCTTAAATTCGATACGGTCTAGTTTGAAGGAATTCAACAATTTTATTCCCTGAATTGCCTTCAAATTGTAAAAATCAGGAGAAATGGAAAAAGTGAAAGCGCAAACTTAATTCTGGATCTCAGTATATCAAATGACATATATACTGATTTTAAAAAGAAAGTGTGCACGCTCACATTTTGATTTTCTTTTTTTGCACAATTTTTTGGAACTCATTCTTGTAAAATGAATTGCATGCTTTAAATATGAACGAGGAAAAACTCCAATTTTGGTATACTGAGGACACATGGTCAGTACATATGGTGTAGAGATTTGTCATTCTAAATTGTCTTTTCCAGAAAGGAAAATTTGCCCGTATGACATTACCAAGTTTGACTATGGACTCCCTACCATTTCCAAACAGAAGACTGAGTTTATATTCGACGAAAGCATAGGAAATCACTACGTTGATTGGTCAGTGACGCCAGATCTAACAGTGCAAAGCCATGCTACTGTATTCATTGGTACTTAAAAGAGTACGCGCAAGCTGATACATGAGATTTTATTTTAACGTGATTGCTAATGTGATTTTATGGAGAGTATTCTTTGCACTGGGATTAAGTTTGCCCAACCACGAAATTTGTAGGTCAAACTACATTGTTGAATAGTGTTGACTTTTCATTCAGATATTAATGTATTGCAAGGTAACTGAATGCGATTCCAGAATAGTTATGATATGACCTACGTCGCGGGAGTGAAATAACCCTGTTGAATATTTTTGATATTACACGGGTGTTATAACACTAGTGGAATAACTATGTAAATGAGCCCAAATGAACGCTTTTTTGTAATCGCGAAAATGACGTGATAATGTACGGTATTTGTGACGGTATGTTGTGTAAGTTCTGAGAATTCTCGAATTCTAGAAGTGCACACTTTCTTTCGGAACTGAGTATATTATCATCCTTCAATAATAAAAGAGAGAAAATCTCCGAAATAAAAACATCATTTTGAGAAATTTATGAAAATAGCTCACTAAAAAATTTCACTATTGAAGTAAGCATTGAATTGGCTCTTTTCGGAAATCGCAAATTGAAAACGTAGTTCATAATAGGGGTTATAAGTTCAGAAAAGTAAGGTATTAATTCGTGCAGAAAGGGGTTAAAGAGATTTTCTGAAACTCATCAAATTGGAAAAACAACAGATGAATTATAACTTTTTTTAAACTTCTACACTATTTCAAATGTCAATTTGATAAATTACTTAAATTTGTTATAGGAATCCAAATGAATAAAATCTGAGATTTCGTCTGTTATTTTTCAATCATGTTACATTTTTTGTTATTTCTAACCCCCTCAATCAATCATTCTTTATTTTTCTTTTAATCACGATCGATTCTCCCCTCGAAATAAACTTAGATTTGTTACGATAAAATACCCTTTCAATTTACGATTCACAAAAGTTATGCTTCATACATTTTATGGAATAATTACAGCTACAAGAAATTATCCCGCAAGTGCAAAAATGATTGACCTGTTCCGACGGCAGTGATTTCAGATCGTGTTTTTTTTTTGTTTTTGTTTTTTTTTATCTTATAAGTAAACAAAAAGCCGTGTGATAACATTCCATATGATATTCTTTATGATAGCACACGGATATTTTAGAACAATGACATAATGCAGTTACTAAAAGAAACTTGAATTTCGGTTTTAAACATCGGCGAAAACAAGGCAAAAATAGGTTAAAAGATTAATAAAATTCATACTTAATGTATAGTATGAAAAATATCTAACTTGGTTGTGGGAATTGAGGCAGAGCCTCCACAATTATAAATTCACTCAACCTAATTGGATAGTTTTTTTTCATACAAAACACTCAAAGTTTGCTAAGCTCCCAACTCTTTCGCTGTCCTACAGGAGCTGATTTAAAAAGAAAAAAAAAACATTCGTGTTCGTGTTCAAAATTGTACAATAATGTATTGACAAGATATCTAATGTATACATTAACAAATTTGACTAACAATTTTCTCGCGAGACTCGTGAAAAATGAGGAACCCTGGTTTCTTACCTGTCCTTTCTCATTTTCTTCATGTACAGGTTTCGTGTAGATGCTTAGTTTCTTTTTTTCAGTAGTTCATTGACTTTTCAGTCGTTTCTCATGGCTAATCCAAATGTCAGACGACATTTATCTGTCGAACAATTGTGGCGTGCTGTAGGTGTGGTGGAGCAAGGAGCTTCCTACCGGGATGTTCGCATGGTACTGGGGTTACACCTTACTGTTGTAACCAGAGCTTGGGCACGATACCAACAGTATGGTAAACCTGAAAGGTGACATGTTGGAGGTAGGAGTAGAGCTACCTCCGTCGCAGGAGACCGTTTTTTGGTAATTCAAGTCCGAAGGAACAGGTAAGCTACGGTAACGCAGCTACGTTCCGACCTTCAAAACACAACGGGAGTGCGAGTTTCGACTCAAACCATACGAACACGGCTGCAGTGTAAAAATTGTTTTTCAAAATTTTGAACTTGAGAAATGACCTTTACCTTTAATTTGTTACCAACAGAAATGTATTGTCATAAGTAATCCACATGTGAAATATGCAGACTTTATCTCCTACCAATCAAAATACTCAAAGTTTGTTAAGCACCAAAACTTTTTTATACTATAATTTTAGGAAAAAATGAAACTTGATTTTAAGAATGTTGGAAATTGGTCGATTGTAATGAGTTTATCAAATTTTAAGAAGAAAATAAAGCTTTATAATGATAAGAAGAGTTTTAACGTAGACCAAACAGGGAGACCCTAGAAATTGGTAAGTTTTCTTGAAAATTGCAAAAATCGAAGTTGACCAAAAAAGTTATTCTTTCAATTGCATTTCGTTCAATAACGAGTATGAGAGCCGAAACTGTCAATAACAGCCTGAAAGCGCCTCTGCATACTTCTGATTAAGTTCTGAATTACTCTTTGGAATAACAGACCATTCTTCTCTAAGAATCTGGCCGAACTCCTGTAGTGTCCTTGGCTGGACCTGGCGAGCCGAAACTCGGACCTGTAGCTCATTCTACTTATGCTCTATCGGATTTAAGTCCGTTGAGTGATCCGGCCAGTCAAGACACGGAATGTCATCTTCTTTGCGATACTCTTTGACTATGCAGGCCGTGTATTGACGGGCATTATCATCCATTTAAATGAATCCATCCGCAATAGCACCAGCGTTAAATCTTACGTGGGTGTTGAGGATTTCAACGAGCTGTCAGAGTACCTCTTTCTAAAATAATAAAGTCAGTCCGCCCATCCCAGCTGATGCCATCCCAAATCATGAGTGACCCACCCCAAAAACGATCGTGCTCAGGAATGTGTGCTACATGAAACCTCTCCCGGCCTTCTCCACACCCTAGTCCGCTTACCATTGAAGTCCAGGCAATACATGTTACCATCCGTGAATAGCACGTGGCGCCAGCGTCTTATGGGCCAGCCAATGTGGTCCAATGCCTATGTTTACCGACACCGACAATGAACTCGGGACAACGGAAAACGAATACATGTTTTTTTGACCTAGGGTTATGCTCATGCAGTCATGTTCGCTTGGTTTGAGTCGAAACTCGCAAGTTGGGTCCTTATATCTGTTTTTCATAAAGATTCAAATCAGAACCGATATATTTCTAGTGATAGGGGACGCGTCTTTTTCTAGGATCGTAGAAAGAGACGTTAATTGAATGAATTCAGTCACGAAAATGGTCGCTGTTATATTAACCTTTGTAACTCATGAATAGATATCATTCAATTATCTCAATCGTAAATAGGTTACCCACTTACATACGTCATTGAATTCTTCAAGAATATTTATTGTAACGTTTCATTACAAATGTAAAAGAGAAAATTCTGCTAGATTTGTATTTTTTATTTTCTTTGCTTAAGTTTATAAAATTTGTAGCTTTAGAATGGTTATCCTACCCAAATGTTTAAGTCGTTTTAGTTTGTAGTTTTATCATATTGAATATTATTTGATCCTGTGCGTGAGATTTCCAACAATTACAAGAATGCGCAAAGCAAAGACTCTGACCAGCCTGTGCATCCGCACAGTCTGACTAGAGTCTTTACAATACGTTTAATAGATAGATTAAGTCTCAAAGTATCTTTAAGCCATCAGGTAACTTCATATTTAGATTTTGTCATTTGTAACAATTTACCATTTGCGTGAATCGGGAATCTGTCACCACCATTTACACCCACAAAGTACATTTACAAGATTTTCTTACTTTCAAGATACACTTTGAGCCCTTTTTATCTACAAATTGCTAAAACTCTGGTCAGACTGTGCGGAATCAAAGGCTAGCTAGTGTGTTTCATTTTGTACATCAGAAATTATTAGAAATGTCACACATAAGCAAACATTCAATAACATTGCCGATTGGTATACTAATCCTCGAAAATATAGGTTAAATATTATGATATAAAAAGGTTTACGGGTGAAGACGAATTCTATAGAGTTTTTTCTGTCGCTGTAAAAGATATTCTGTAAATATCGCTAATATTTCTTCATCCTAAACTTAATTTGCGCCATCGGATTACCTCCCATTAATTGCACTCAAAACTCGCTCCACAAACCCATTCAATTTCATTCCAAAAATCATCAATCTTGTCAATTTCACGTTGTTGTTAAATGTACAGTCTTATTGAAAATTAGAAGAATCTTGAAGTCCTATACAGACTTCAAATATTTGCTGCTGTTTTACTGACGGTTCTAGGATATAATGGACATGGAAATTTTCCTAACAAAAACTAACCCTATTAACAGCATTAGATTTCCCATGCCTATTTGCCGCACGGACTTAGAGAATACCAAATTAACTTCCATTATTTTGACAAGAGATAAGAAGAATTTACCGAAATCACACTGGCTCCACTTCCACGCTTTTCGAAGATAAAAACTTATATATAGTGAACGAACTTGACATAGTTTAATTGAAGAAAGAACATTTAAGTCTACATTTTGGAAATCAACCCCTAATTCAAAATGAATGAATGAATGAATGTTTGGTAAAGCGAAATACAACTAAGTCTTCCGATGCTTGCAGACATTGAGTCTCTTTCAAAATTTCTAATTAGGGGGTAGTATTATCCATGATTAATGCCCTAGCGGGGTGGAGCCTAAGTAACGGATCGTTGCACTTAAGGTTAAGGGAAATCAGCTTTTATCTAAAATAACCTACTTCTAAAGAGAGTCGAAATAAATAACACGAGACCTTAAATCTCGGGTTGATAACCAAATCCTCGTAACTTCAGCTTAATCAAGCTGAAGTTACGAGGTATTGGTAACCAAACGATGAAATGTGTTCACTTTCTCAAAGCACGGGAATCCTTTAGGTTTTGGGATACAGTTATTTGCACGCTTTAACGATGATTACCGACTAAAATTTGAAAGAACCCATGTTATTGAAAAGTAAACTCGCCAAAATACGTCACAATTAAACCCCGCCCTGCCAGTTCATTAATTACGCAGAATAACCTTAAACAAACTAATTTTTACATACCATTAAATTTGCACATCTACAACTTATACAATTCTGGATGTGGAGTTTAGTGCTGATATGTTTGGTTTACTTTCGTCGTTACTCGTGGCACCGATTTTGCCTGCGTCAATTGGGCATGCGTCGACAAAAGTTCCGCAACAGCCTTGTGATCTTGATGCAAAAATGTATGCAAACGTTTCATGATGGTACCCCGCATTGCATGTGAATACATGTGCAAATAGGGGTAACATTTCCCAAACGTTTTGCGAAAGTTTCTATCCTGAACGCAGGATTGTTATTGTATTAAGAATTATTCAACATTTCTTTATTGTCGTGCATTTAAAGAAGCATCATTGAAATATTAAATAAAGTTTCTATCCTGAACGCTAGCTTATTCTTGTATTTAGAACTATTTAAACATTCCTTTATTGTCGTGCATTTAAAGAAGCTTCATAAAAAATTTAAAAAACTGACCCGTAAGCGAAAATAGGGTCATCTTGGTACCGCTAGGAGTTTCGATTCTGGTGAGTTTGTGTGGAATTGGTGGGATAGTACCTTTGAGCCTACTTCACTATTCTGAATCAAGATTTTCGTTCTCCTCTAGTTTAAAGGATTTTTTTTTTCAATTTACAAGGTCAATGTCATCTTTCAAGGTCAAGTAACTAAACTACATAACCAAATAACTTAATATTGCCAATATTTTCAAGCCTATTCAAGATACAATGCTCATATTTGGCATGGTGATAGATCTCAATGATACGCATCTGCTGATACCAAAGTCATGGTCATGTGACAAGGTCAGGGTCATCTTTCAGATTGAAATAAATAAAAAATTAAACCCAAAAACTTTACATTGCCAATATCTTTTAACCTATTCAAGATACTAGTCTCATATTTGGCATGATGAAAGATCTTAGTGATGTACATCTAAAGGTATCAAAGTCAAGGTCATATGTCAAGGTCAACATTTTGAAAAAAATGGTGTTACGGGGACATTCGATTTCACAAACACATCTTGTTTTTTTTTCAAATAATTAATTGACAAGAACATATTTTTATTTGGTATGGTCTTGGGCAAATTGAGACTGAAAATAGCAACTACTAGTGTGACGCGCTCGTGTAACACCTGCATGAAAACTAAAATTCGTATAAAGTGTTTGAGACCCAATTTTAATGCCACTTCATTTGCAAAGAAAAGGCAGTATTTTAGGCATATTATATATCAAATGAAGCTATTTATAAGCACAATCGGTTCAGCAATATAAGACTTCCAATACTAAAGCAGTATAACCAAAACATTGTGGAAAAGGGTAATTTTGTACAGAACAAGCAACTGCATGTCAGTTAGGTAAAATTGGCTAATGTTTCAACATAATTCAGGCCAAAGTACTACCTAGGTATTACTACAACCGTTTGCATAAAACTTGGACCCAAAACTTAATTATGCAAGCAATTTATTTTGACTTATTCTATAAACATGTATGTCACATATGTATACGTGTATATCTTTGTAAGGTATGGTGTGTTCTCACATCATAATTGGACATTAAGAGTTTACGTGTACATATTGTGAAACATTGTTGACCTGTCGCTCATTTAATATTCCTGTTGACCTTCATTGATATTCGGAACCCACTTCCTTATATAGATTAAAAATAAGCGAACAGTACATTCAAATAACGAAATATACCCAATTGTTATAAATGACCAGACACAGAGCTATAGGTCGAAGTCAGGAACTTGCAATACAGAGGTCAGAAGATCGAAACTCTTTCTCATCTTATCTTTCTTTTCTTTTGTTTGTTTTGTTTTGTTAATACGATGTATCAGTTTGCATAAGAGATTTCCTATTGTTCAGTAGACTACGCACAACAGAAAATTTTGTTTTAGAAAGATACAGGATAAACTTATCACACTCCTCAAAATAAGATAAAAAATGGATAAAGAATTCCGTAAAAAAGAATTAACAGAAGTAACGACAAGCTATGAAATGTATCGTACGATAAGAAAAATAGTAATAATATCATCAGCATTAGATGTCATGAACGAAAGAAGATAATTAAATTCAGTCGCTCAGGTACTGCGTGAGAGAAACAAAAAGACTAGTTGAAGATCAAAAGCCTCGTGACCTCAGCTTGAATATTTGACAACAGCTTAATAATTGAATGAAAATTAAAGTAATGAGAGATTTGATAACGAAAAAAACTGTCAATATAGAATATTACAAACAAGAAATTCAAGAGAAGATAAAACTGTCCCTTTATTTAATAATAAAATTAAAGTTAAAAACAATTTAGAATAAAATAATGCATCCGACTGCGTGCGTATTCGAACCTGGTTTGTAAGTTCAATGACTCTTATTGGCAAACGGTTAAGACCACTGCCCTACGGACCCAATTATAACAATTGCAGTATCTTATTTGGCGTTAAAATAAAATTCTTTGAATAACCCCGCGGATATTATCAAAAGTTTACGAAAAATAATGAGTGACAGGTCAACAATATTTCACAATACCTGAAAGTTTGTTTAACAATAAATCAATTTCTATTTCACAAAATGTTAATTTGATTGTTATTTACTATAGACGATTGACTTCAAAAAAATAAAATTTGACATTAATCTAACAAATTAGGTGACATTATTATAGTGTGAGGTTGCACCATGCCTACCAGATTGTTTAAACAGACTAAACCGATTTGACGTGTATGTTGATAAAACAAATAGAAATTGATAGTTCAAGAGAGCCTTTAGAGGCTGATTTTTATATCTAAGGTTGTAGTAGTACATAGAATTTACATTTGTCTACATTCTGTTCAAATGTAGGCAAATATAGTATCTAACCGTAATGAAATTGTTGGTTTTGATCAAAATATCCCTTTCCATGATGGTTTCAATATTCTTTTATAAGATGGGACCTCTTTTGTGCAACTGCTTGTGTTCATCTACAGCTTCAATTTGATATTGTTTAGCTGGGCGAACTGTCTTTTTTGGTAAATAGTAGCAGCATTAAAACAGGTTCAAAAAATATTTACACGAACCTTAAAACTTCTGTTTAGAAATGGCTTTTGGTGTCCCCTCGAACTTGAAACCCAATATTGACACGTAGAACGCGATGTTTTATTAAAATCTTATTTGCTCGTTAATTCGATACGGTCTAGTTTGAAGTAATTCAACAATTGTATACCCTGAATTGCCTTCAACTTGTAAAAATCAGGAGAAATGGAAAAAAGTGAAAGTGCACACTTAATTCTGGATCTCAGTATATCAAATAATATATATACTGAGTTCAAAAACAAAGTGTGCACGTTTACATTTTGATTTTCTTTTTTTGCACAAATCTTTTGGAACTCATTCTTGTAAAATGAATTGCATGCTTTAAATATGAACGAGGAAAAACTCCAATTTTGATAAAGTTTGGTATACTGAGGACACATGGTCAGTACATATGGTGTAGAATTTTGCCATTCGAAATTGTCTTTTCCAGAAAGGGAAATTTGCCCATATGACATTTCTAAGTTTGACTTTGGACTCCATACCATTTCCAAACAGAAGTCTGAGTTTCTATATAGACGTTACATCTGTGTAAACATTGAAATTACTACGTTGATTGGTCAGTGACGTCAGATCAAACAGTGCAAAGCCATGCTACTATATTCATTGGTACTTAAAAGAGTACGCGCAAGCTGATTCATGAGATTCTATTTTAACGTGATTGCTAATTTGATTTTATGGAGAGTATACTTTGCACTGGTATTATGTTTGCCCAACCACGAAATTTGTAGGTCAAACTACATTGTTAAATAGTGTTGATTTTTCATTTAGATATTAATGTATTGCAAGGTAACGAAGAATAGTTATTATGATATGACCTACGTCGCGGGAGTGAAATAACCCCGTTGAATATTTTTGATATTACACGGGTGTTATTACACTAGTGGAATAACTATGTAAATGAGCCCAAATGAACGCTATTTTGTAACCGCGAAAATGACGTGATAATGTACGGTATTTGTGACGGTATGTTGTGTAAGTTCTGAGAATTCTCGAATTCTAGAAGTGCACACTTTCTTTCGGAACTGAGTATATTATCATCCTTCAATAATAAAAGAGAGAAACTCTCAATCTCCGAAATAAAAACATCATTTTGAGAAGTTTATGAAAATAGCTCATTAAAAAATTTCACTGTTGAAGTAAGCATTGAATTGGCTCTTTTCGGAAAATCGCAAATTGAAAACGTGGTTCATAATAGGGGTTATAAATTCAGAAAAGTAAGATATTAATTCGTGAAAAAAGGGGTTAAAGAGCTTTTCTGAAACTCATCAAATTGGAAAACAACAGATGAATTATAACTTTTTTTTTTAAACCTCTGCACTATTTCAAATGTCAATTTGATAAATTACTTAAATTGGTTATAGGAATCCAAATGAATAAAATCTGAGATTTCGTCTGTTATTTTTCAATCATGTTACATTTTTTGTTATTTCTAACCCACTCAATCAATCATTCTCTATTTTTCTTTTAATCACGATCGATTCCCCCCTCGAAATAAACCTAGATTTGTTACGATAAAATACCCTTTTAATTTACGATTCACAAAAGTATATGCTTCATACATTTTATGGAATAATTACAGCTACAAAAAATTATCCCGCAAGTGAAAAAATGATCGACCTGTTCAGACGGCAGTGATTTCATATCGTGTTTTTTTTTTTGTTTTTTTTTTTTCATCTTATAAGTTAACAAAAAGCCGTGTGATAACATTCCATATGATATTTTTTTATGATAGCACACGGATATTTTAGAACAATGACATAATGCAGTTACTAATTGAATTTGAATTTCGGTTTTAAACATCGGCGAAAACAAGGCAAAAACAGGTTAAAAGATTAATAAAATTCGTACTTAGTGTATAGTATGAAAAATATCTAACTTGGTTGTGGGAATTGAGAGCCTCCACAATTATAAATTCACTCAACCTCGTTGGATAGTTTTTTTCATACAAAACACTAAGTACGTATTATATACTAGTCAAAGTTTGCTAAGCTCCTAACTCTTTCGCTGTCCTAAAGAAGCTGATTTAAAAAGAAAGAAAAAAACCATTCGTGTTCGTGTTTAAAATTGTACAATAATGTATTGACATGATATCTAATGTATACATTACCAAATTTGAATAACAATTTTCTCGCGAGACTCGTGAAAAATGAGGAACCCTGGCTTCTTACCTGTCCTTTCTCATTTTCTTCATGTACAGGTTTCGTGTAGATGCTTAGTTTCTTTTTTTCAGTAGTTCATTGACTTTTAAGTCGTTTCTCAAAGCTACTCCAAATGTCAGACGATATTTATCATTCGAACAATTGTGGCATGCTTTAGGTGTGGTGGAGCAATGGGCTTCCTACCGGGATGTTCGAATGGTACTGGGATTACACCTTACTGTTGTAACCAGAGCTTGGGCACGATACCAACAGTATGGTAAACCTGAAAGGTGACATGTTGGAGGTAGGAGTAGAGCTACCTCCGTCGCAGAAGACCGTTTTTTGGTAATTCAAGTCCGAAGGAACAGGTAAGCTACGGCAACGCAGCTACGTTCCGACCTTCAAAATACAACGGGAGTGCGAGTTTCGACTCAAACCATACGAACACGGCTGCAGTGTAAAAATTGGCTTTCAAAATTGTGAACTTGAGCCGAAACTCGGACCTGTAGCTCATTCTACATATGCTCTATCGGATTTAAGTCCGTTGAGCGAGCCGGCCAGTCCAGACACGGAATGTCATCTTCTTTGCGATACTCTTGGACTGTACAGGCCGTGTGTGGACGGGCATTATCATCCATTGAAATAAATCCATCCGCAATAGCACCAGCGTTAAATCTAACGTGGGTATTGAGGATTTCATCAATGTACCAACGAGCTGTCAGAGTACCTTTTTCTAAAATAACAAAGTCAGTCCGCCCATCCCAGCTGATGCCACCCCAAATCATGATGGACCCACACCAATAACGATCGTGCTCAGGAATGTTTGCTACATGAAACCTGTCCCGGCCTTCTCCACACCATAGCCCGCTTATCATTGTAGTCCAGACAAAACATGTACCTGGATTCATCCGTGAATAGACGGGGCGCCAGCGTCTTATGCGCCAGCTAATGTGGCCCAATGCCTATGTTTACCGACACCGACAATGAACTCGGGACAACGGAAAACGAATACGTGGTCTTTTTGACCTAGGGTTATGCTCATGCAGCCATGTTCGTATGGTTTGAGTCAAAACCCGCAAGTTGGGTGCTTATATCTGTTGTTCATTAAGATTCAAATCAGAACCGATATATTTCTAGTGATAGGGGGCGCGTCTTTTTCTAGGATCGTAAAAAGAGACGTTAATTGAATGAATTCAGTCACGAAAATGGTCGCTGTTATATTAACCTTTGTAACTCATGAATAGATATCATTCAATTATCTCAATCGTAAATAGGTTTCCCCACTTACTTACGTCATTGAATTCTTCAAGAATCTTTATTGTAACGTTTCATTACAAATGTAAAAGAGAAAATTCTGCTAGATTTGTATTTTTTATTTTCTTTGCTTAAGTTTATAAAAATATGAAGCTTTAGAATGGTTATCCTACTCAAATGTTTAAGTCGTTTTAGTTTGTAGTTTTATCATATTGAATATTATTTGAGCCTGCGCGTGAGATTTCCAGCAATAACAAGAATGCGCAAAGCAAAGACTCTGACCAGCCTGTGCATCTGCACAGTCTGACTAGAGTCTTTACAATGCGTTTAATAGATAGATAAAGTCTCATAGTATCTGCAGGCCATCAGGTAACTTCATATTTAGATTTTGTCATTTGCAACAATTTACCATGTGCGTGAATCGGGAATCTGTAACCACCATTTACACCCACAAAGTACATTTATAAGAATGTCTTACTTTCCAAATACACTTTGAGCCCTTTTTTATCTACAAATTGCTAAAACTCTGGTCAGACTGTGCGGAAGCAAAGGCTAGCTAGTGTGTTTGCATTTTGTACATCAGAAATTATTGGAAATGTCACACATAGGCAAACATTCAATAATATTGCCGATTGGCATACTAATCCTCGAAAATATAGGTTAAATATTATGATATAAAAAGGTTTACGGGTGAAGACGAATTCTATAGAGTTTTTTTCTGTCCTGTGTAGATTTTATAGATGTTTATGTCGGTTAAATTGACCTTAACTTGACCCCTGAATAAAAATCAGAGAAATCCGTTTGGCTAAGTGTGTGCTTTTATAGGAATATTTTGTTTACGGAATGGCATGCAATCAATATTTTGTAAATAGGTAATAAATGTCCATTATCGACATATAGTCGATTTTTACCAAAGGACAGAATCGGGGCTTGAGTACTAAAGAACCTTGATTGAAAACCTATACAGGCGTGAAATGTTCTATGCCTTAGTTTCTAGGATAATAGACATGAAAAATATCCAAAGAAAAAAAATAAACCTATTAACCGCATTAGATTTCTCTCGTCTAGCTCCACACGGACTGAAAGAATACCTAATTAACTTGCGTTATTTTGACAAGGGATAAAGAGAATTCAGCTAATTGACAAAGGCTTCACTGCTGAAACAAAGCTTCAGATATTTACTGAACGAGTTTGAAATATACTTAGCAAAAAAGAAACTTGACATGACTTACTGAGAGTTGTAGTGTCGCTTTGAAACAATATCGAATAAGAAGGTTACTATTATATGAGACTTGAAAACAATATTTGTCGGTTGTTGGAAGGGTCAGCACCGGATATCTCTAACATGAGGGCTTTATTCGTGGTCAAATGACAAGGGGGTCGATTCCAAAAATCACTGGTATGAAAGAAAGTGTACTGGTGTTGTTTTAAGTATCGGTCATTTAAGGTTTCGTGCTTTAAGTCGTTCCAATATTATGAGTGACAAACGTTTGTGCCAAGCACCCATAGTTGTCTTGCAGTAATCATTCATTTGATGAAATAAATGAGAACATATGCGATGGTAACAACGCCTCTATATGACGTCACACTGGGCCTATCCCATCTCGACAGACACCTCTAGTGGTTGCGAACCGATGTTTTGTTCTTTTTTAATATGGGTTTAAACGCTACTTTCAATAGTTTTGAATTTAAATTTCGAAGGCTGGTGCACCTATCCATAGTTTCATAGCGTTCCTCAAGGCATTTCTTAGACGTATCACTCGCCCATTCTATGGGAGACAAATAACACTGATTACAATGACTTATGTCAATTATTGAATGAAAGATGGCCGAGCCGGAGATCGAACCCACGACCCGATGATTGAAAGCCAGGGGCGTTACCGACTGTCCTAACCTGTTTCGGCAGTTTTAAACTAAGATGTTAACATGTGAGTTGCCTGTCCCGAGTAGCCAAACTTAAGAACGACGTTGTGAAGAGACATGCAAGCTCTATGAATATCCATAGTCTGATTTCTGTCCTTTTTCGATTAATGTGACAAACCCGTTTCAATAAAAATGTGCAAAAGATTTTGTTTTTTCGTGCCAATACTAAGAAATATCTGTGACTGATTAACAAAAGGCACTCAAAATGAAGTTTGGGTAGCTCAACAAGAGTATGTGATCAAAAGCGGAAGTAGCAGACACACTAGCCTTGGCTCGCTTCATTAGCACAGAATCCTCCGGATGTCTCTGTAGTGAGCCCAACAAGCACATGTCAAAACAGTTGACCTACAGTCATTGTAAGTCATTCAAAACAGACCAAGAAGTGATTTTAGTTTCCTTTTGCTAATTATAGAAAGGGTGATAGGGCGCTAAAGCGCACTTTTAGGGTATTGTTTATTTTTTACAAGTTTGGCAAATGCTTATTTAAAATCCATGGCTGACTTGACCTTATTTCAAATAAGAAGGCAACTATTCTGGCTTAATTTTAAGACACTTGAGGAAAAAAATGGTGTGTAGCGTGAAAAGGGGTTTTCGAAATTTAACCCCTCGACCTCGTGTTTGACCCCATTTGACACAATTTCCAACTTGACCTAAATTTCAGATAGACAAACATTTTGGCCAAGTTTTTAGACAATTGAATTAAAGATGGGGCCTCTAAAATACACAAGAGATCCCCCGACCAAGTTTTAGACACGACTTGACCCAATTTCAATCTCGTCCAAGATAGCATGTCGACAGACATTTTGACCAAGTTTCAATTCATTTGGACCATAGTTATGGCCTGTAGAATACACACAATGTTTTTTCGAAAATGTGACCCTGTGACCTATTTTTCGACCCTACTTGACCCAATCACGAACATGTCTGAGGGCTTCAAGTTTCAAGACAATTGGACCCAAAAAATGGTCTCTGGAGTGCACACAAAATGTTGACGGACCACGGAGCTAAACTTGGCTAAAAAAAGAATCTCCATTTAGATCTACTCACTCAATTGTATTTGTACTCAATGTATGATTATTATACACATTTTATTTCCCCTAGTGATTATTTTTACGTTTCTCTATTTTCATGCACTTAAAGTTGTATCATTTATTATAGGAATGAGAGTCTTTTTCACTGCGTTTATTGGGGTATATAAGTGCCATTGCCTTAGCACATGGCAAATAACTTTAAGCGACGTGCTAAAGCAGTTGCTCTTTATACCCAAAATAAACGCAGTGTAAAAGACACTCGTCCCTTATTATTGCAATCCTCTAGATCGAAGAAACTTTTTTTAAAATACTCGGCAAAACATTAAATCTTTAAGTCTATTTTCTGCGCGTATATATTACGCAATCTATTTTTAGATCGTGTATTTTTTATCTCGCTATCGAAGTGAAATGTCATGGAGTAAAAAAAATAATACACAAATAAAAAACAACTTTGAAATTCGAAGAGATACTTATGACAAAAACACTTGTTTCTCACAAGTTAGTCTGTATTATTAAACAAAAACGGCGTGGTAGGTCTTAGTTGAGAGGGGTGCTTGATGGTCCTCGTCAAACTCGCTGTTTAATAAGTTAACGTCGCCTCAGAATCAGAACTGCATGCTTATAATCGTAAATTCTTTCGAAATTATCTTAATTTATAATAGATCAAATAGCAATATTGCGTTGATGATCGGGAACTACGTTAATTCAAGTTCCTACAACACAGAATTTGCAGATCGAAGGTCGGGGGTTTCCGGATAGACCTATTGCTTTTTATACAGAAATAAAATGCAGTGGATTTCTCCACGTGATGCGCTTTAAACCAATCAGATATCTTTATGTTATTGGATTGCAATTATCTAATTGTAAGCCATTAGCGAAAAAGGGGACTATCTTGGTACCGGGAAAGTGTTGACCCTAGTCACTTTTTGCGTTTTAGGAAGCATGAACAAGATCGTAACCTAGAGCTTACCTCAGTAGTTTCTGAATCAAAAACTATTATTCTTCCCTCCAAGATACGTGGTTAGCTTTTTTATCGAGTTCTCTTCGTTTGAAATATGCCTAGACCTTTTCAAATATTTATTTAAAATAAACCCCACAGGATCATTGCAATGTCAGAAGGATTGAACAGACTGACTAGGTTCGTAATTGACTCGTAATTTTGCAATTGACTGATTTTCTGAATCTATAAAGATCATTCTATCTTTCTGTGAAAGTATTTTTGAAAATTGTCCATCGGTTGACATCTACTGGAACCGATCCCTGACATTATCATCCGGTAAAAAAATAATAAAAAAATCCCCTAAATAAAACATCGTAAAGCAATTTCTGACAATTGCTTATTTTGATTATGCTTAAAAACGCCAGTCTTGTATTGGCTATTCGAAAAACATCTTTCTAAAAGAGATTATAAGTTTAGAAAAGATAACATATTAGTTCGTGCTACAACGAAAAGGATTTTCTGAAATTCATCAAATTCAGGATAAAAACTCAGATGAATTATAGCTTTTTTCAAACCTCTGCGCTATTTCAAATGTCAAATTGATAAATCGCTTAAATTGATCATAGAAATCAAAATGGATTAAATCTAAGCTTTCGTCTGTTATTTTTCAATTTTGTTACCATTTTTCGATTATTTCTAACCAACTCAATTAATCATTCTCTATTTTTTTTTAATCACGTTCGATATTTCACCTTCCAAATTAATAAAAAAAAAAAATACGAAAAAATGTCTTTTCAAGATACAATTCACAAGAATACATGCGGTAAACAAATCTCGGAAAAATTACTGCCTAAAGAAGTCATCATGTAAATGCATTAGTTATAAACCAGTTTCAGGCTGAAGTAATCTCAAAGACTGATCCGGATCGTTTCTTTTCACTTCTAGAAGAATTTCGCTACACTTACAGTTAGTTACGTCGTTAAATTGACTTTGAATCTGATCAAAACCATTCTCAATCGCTCACCTATCGTTCCAGTCAACTTATTAAAACACTCCCTCAAACCGTTCGAAATCGCTCCAAAATGACTTACAGGAGAAGATCAACAAATACATCTAAAATAATTATTGCTAGAAAACAACCACGATGTCACTGACTTAATTGAATTGGCAAGCATCTGATGGGTTTGTGAGAACAAAGAAAGCTTTTCATAGATTATGATTGTGCATATTTTATTTAAGGGGTAATAGATACCGTTATTTTTTTAAAGATAAACAAAATAGAGGTATTTCACATAAGTCTGCGCATGCGCGGCAATCGCTCGACTCCGCCCCTTTTACAAACGAGGGGGCATGCCATTTTAGTCCAGTAAAAATTCATAGTGAAATAGTATATTTCAAGCCACAAAATACTCGTCGTTATAAAGGTTATCAAAGTTATTTTTGCACATAAAATAAAATTTAGTTTTAATGCTTAAATTCTTCATGCCTATTTTTGTCATTTTTTTTATTTTTTGCCTTTGATTAACTTATCTTAATCTTACTCTATCTAGCGTGCCTGACCTATGAAGAGTTATTTTGATTTCTTGTTGGCAATAATATTCTGACTTTTTTAAATTGTATTATTAAAGTTTCTCTATGAACTATTTTTATTCATATATTATTCCTTTTTTATTCAGATCTTGTCATTAAGACCAGACTTGGTTAAAGTTCGATCCATGTTCTTCATGGTGTAGGGGCCATATATCTGATACCCATTTAGAATCATTAAAATATTTTAGCATAAGTGCCTTGTAGCACTGTTGTTTTTCATATTGCTTGATAAAACTTAAGTGTTAAAAAACATGTAGGGTCGTGTGTGTATGGTTTTTGAAAGGGTTTTTCAATATACCATAGACCCCAGATCAAAGAGCGGTCAAACACTAAAGCAGAAGTTACAACATGTGCGCTAAATAAACACTGTACTGGTGTCAATTAAGCGTCGTGCGTGACATATGGTATTACGTAATCGTATTTAACTTCTATCACATCTTCATGATGAAGATATATCCATAAAGGGGTATTCTAATTGTGCGTTCAATAATTCATGAATTTGGAAAATTAAATGGATTCGTAAGAGGTAAGTGTTTAAAAAAAGGTGCACAAAAAGAAAGATATTCAAGTGAAACTCAGAACTAAAAAATCATTAATTTTGAAACAGTGAAGTGCGCATTTTCAATGTATTTAAAAGCCTTCCAAATATAAGCATGTGTTCAAATTTGAAAAATTACCAAATGAAATAGCGACTCGTAAATAGCTGCGATGGAATTATTTCTCCCTTTTTTAAATTGTCTCTATCTCTCGATATGTTTCGTCTTTTATTTTTCACTAGAGTAAAACATTATGTCGGACTGTCAATCAAGAGGTCCCGGGTTCGATCCCCGACGGCGGCACTCATTCTTTCCGACTATTTGTCTCTCACCAATGGGTTGATAATCGTAGACCTATGTGAGATAGCAGCTGGAGGCTAGGAAAGAATGTGATGGTTGTACTGGTGAGAGAAATACCATGAATCCATTGTTAGGTGCTCCAACCGCCGCGATATAACTGAAATGATGTTGAAAGCGGCGTTAAACTCCATTCGATCAATCTATGTTGAACTTGCATTCTGTCGTATGTCGTTTTTGTTGTCTGGTTTTATTTTTATTGTTATTTATTATATTTTATTTATTTTTTGTAATTCTTTAGTTAATCATATACGATCGATTTGTGTCGAACAATAATGCAATTACTATTATGGAAAGTGAAAATGAATAGTCAAAATGAAAGAATTCCAAATAAACTTATCAAATCAAAGTGATTTCTCAAAACAGTAGATTTTAAGTTAAGGATATCTGTTTCGACCAAAAAATATGAATTCATCAAGTAGAAAACTCTGAAGAGATATCTCAGCGATTTATTCACCCAACTAAAATCAAACGCCGCTTTTTTCAGTATTTCAAATAAAAAAATCCCAAAGTCGATCGAAATATTTTCTAATGACATTTAAGTTTTGTTTTGAGTGATAAAAGTTTGATAATCTATTTCATTAATAGTTGAAATCGACTGATTCATCCTGATAAATTTCAATGAAATAAAGAGTGGAGAAAAGAAGGATGCCCCCTCGTTTGCATTGTTATGTCCCTTTGACTGAAGAGTACGCAAGGGAGATGATTACGTGAAATACCTCTATTAACAATATTTAATCACCCCTCTCCGTTATGTTCATTCAAAACTCACTCTACATACTCATTCAAATTCATTCAAAAATCATTCCACTTGTCAATTACACGATGTTGTTTACTGTTAATGCGTCTTTGCTCCACATTTTAATTTATTCCGTTTTAAGACCTAATCGACAATTACTGATCCGACCTTTTCTACAAATATGGTCTGTCAGGCGAAGTGGGACCATCGTGGTAGTATGATAAAGTGTCGATCCCAATAAGACAGCTCAGACTGACCAAAGTCGATTTTTTTCTACTCTGAATCTAGAATGATCATGTTACCTGACAAAGAATCGCTGAAATACGATCACCTGCTGACCTATGCTGGATTCAATCTCTTTTTCAAATAGTTATCTTACTGGATTCAGAGACATTTTTATTTTGCGTTTAGATTCATATTTTGCATTTCAAAAGAAAGAAAAGATCCCTAAAAGTCACTCTTCGATTGATTGAATTCCTACTCCGACGTAAAATCTTCGCCGCATTTTTACGGAAGGTTCTTAGATACATGGCCAAGAAAATTTTTCCAAGAAAATAACTAGCCCTATTAACATCATTAGATTTTCCTCGTCTATTTTCCATACGAACCGAATGAAAACCTAATCAACTTCCGTTATTTTCAAAAGAAGAATTCAGCAAAACGCCATTTGTCTCGCTACACACTGTACTTCAAAACTTGCAAGTGTTTAAAATCTATTTCTACTAAAGCTATTGCTTTGAAATTTTTGCACATGCTTCTGTGACCAAAATATCAGCCTCTAAACAACGATTCATTACTTTGATATTGAATTAAGCTTAATTTTAATCCTTTTCGGACTTAGAAATTCTGGGTTTAGTTTTGACGTGCAAATGTTGTATATCAGATTAATCTCTATTTCTACCTAAACTTTTGCTTGTAAACTTTTCACATATTTCTGTGCCAATGATATCAGCCTCTAGACAAAGATTCATTACTTTGATATTGAATTTAATGGGATTTTAACCCTTTTCGGACTTAGAAATTCCTGGATAAGTTTTTACGTGCAAATGCTGTATATCAGTCATATCTCTATTTCCTCTAAAGCTTTTGCTTTGAAACTTTGCTCATCTTATACCGCTACGTTTGTTCAGGACAAATAAGATTTGCGATAATTATAACACCCTTTAATAAAATATGCATATAAGTTCTAAAAGCTTTCTTTTTCTCCAAGAAAGCTGACAAGTGCAATTGTATCAGTCGGCGATCTTTTAAACTTGGTCAGAAAGTTGTCAGGTTACAATGATAAACACTATTGAAAATGGGAAGGATCCATACCTTATCATGGGAAAAGGGCCTTAAAGACAATTTTCTTGTTTACACTCGAGAGTCCACAATATGGTCCAATCTTCATGAAACTTTATCAGAATGTTTGTAAGGTAACAGGAATGAATCCTTGAGAAACTAGGAAGGATCTTCACCATATCACAGGAAAATAGGCCTTATCGGTAATTTTCTTGTTAACACTCTACAGACCACAAATATGGTCAAATCCTCATGAAACTTGATCAGAATGTTTGTCAGATGACAAGGATAAACCCCACGGAAAAAGGGAAAGATTATTTGATATCACGGTGGAAGGGGGGTTGATAACAGTTTTCTTGTTTTTGCTCTGAAGACCACAAATTTGGTCCAATATTCATGAAACCTGGTCGGAATATTTGTTAAGTTGATTAGGATGAACCCTATTTAAAAAGGGAAAGATTCATTTGATATCACGGTGGCCTTTATGGCAATTTTCTTGTTTACACTCTAGAGGCCATAATAACTATTGCTGGATAATCTGATAATTATTTATTAATACAAAGAAACAAAGGTGAGCGATATACGACCATCATTGCCCTCTTCTTAAAGAACCCAGGAAAGTCGTTCCAATAATACGGGTCCCTTTGGTTTTACGTTTCAGAATTGCTCAGACTGACAAGGTTCCTAACCTGTTTTGCATTTAGCTTATTTTTCGAATCCTTAATAATCATTCTTTTTTCTGTGAGTATGCCCTCCATTTGACAACTACTGGAACAAATGCCCTTTTTTTGATTATCAAGTCATTTACGTAATTTCCACATGGCCTCCTTTTTGCGTGACGGGTCATAAATTAAAAAAATAAATTTGTCACCCTGTAAGAATTGACAATTACTTGAAATATTTTCAAAGGCAAGCTTGGCTCTAAATAGGGGGCTTAATGTCCATGAAAGAAAAAAAAAGTTTTCGTGCCACAAGGGGAAACCGATTTTTTTTTAATCCATCAAATTTGGAAAAAAAACAACACAAAGACCAGATGGGTTATAACACTTTTCAAACATCAGCACTATTTCAATTGTCACGTTGATAAATCGCTTAAATTGATTAAAGGAATCAGAATGAAAATAATCGAGATTTCGTTTGTTATTTTTCAATCATGTTACACTTTTTTTTAATTATTTCTAGCCCACTCAATCTATCATTCTCTATTTTTTCTTTTAATCACGGTCAATAGTTTGTCTCCTAATAAAACCGTTTTTCATAACCCCCTAAAAATTATCTTTTAAATTTACTATTCACAGAAGTAGATGCTTCATTTTCTGAAATCTACAACTCTAGGAATCTGAATAAGTTACCACATTGACCGAGATTGTACGTAAATGTTATTAAAGGGAGGTAAGATATTGATGACTCCGTCCAATTTGCGCGAAATTAGCAAAGATGGATTACCGTCCTACTTTCATTACAAACTTGCCCCTTAATCTCATTAAATACCATTCCAAATTCATCTCAAAATCATTCAACTTGTGAATTTCACGATGTTTCTTACTGTATTTGCATCTCTTCAATTGATGAACGATACGCTTTCCGGCGGCACTCACTCTTTCCGACTATTTGTCTCCCACCAATGGGTCAATAATCACAGACCTATGTGGGATAGCAGCTGGAGACTACGAAAGGATTTAATGAGATATAACTGAAAAATGTTCAAAGCACCGTAAAACCCCATTCGATCAATTAATTCAATGATCGATACCCTGAATAAATAGAGGAAATTAAATGAGTGATCATGAAATACGGAATTTTTAAACGAGTCATTTAGAAAGAGGGACGACGAGTTTAATCAATTTAGACGTTTGTGAAGGCAAATTCCATATCTTCTTATACATGACCAGAATTTTTACAATAAAAAGACACAATTCCTGAAATTCCTTTATATGATTTTATCCGCTAAACATTATTAGTTTAATGGTTTCTTGCCGAGGTAAATGACGATAGAATCTCGGTTGAAAAAAATATGTCACCCGAGTCGTAGGGGAGGGTTGACACATTTTTTCACCGAAAGAAACCGTATTACGAATTTATTATACTTCAAAGATTTAGACTAAATAACTGTCTTTTGCCTGCTTAAGGCCTGGGTACTAACCGACCAGTATTCGCTTATGCGCCCCGAAAAAATGTAAACATGTACAAAGTGACGTCTATGTATTGTGATGTCACACTACACACTACGATGATGTTATATGAAAACGGTTCTTGATTGAAACCTGCGAGAAAGTTTGCTATTTAAATGAACGGATTGGTAGAATTTTAAGTCTTTTATTGGTATTTATATCATTTTCTTTTATTTGTATATTATCTTTTGACATGTTTTTTAACTGTAGCATAATGTGTATGTATCCGGGTCGTCTTATCTAGTACTACCTGGATAGTACTTTAGACTGTACTTTGTTAAAATATGGGACAATTTTATACAACCGTCATGCAGTTGCTTGTTCTGTACAAAATGACCCTTTTCCACAATATTTTGACCATACCGCTACAGCTATGACAGTCTTATGTTGCTTGTGCTTTTAAATAGCTTCATTTGGGTATATAATATACCTGGACATACTGCTTTTTCTAGGCAAATGAAGTGCACTTAAAATTCGGTCTCAAACCCTTTACATGAACCTTAAATATCGTAACATCAGTGTGTTTTCAAACCATAGAGAGCACTTCCGGCTACATATAGAGTTTCGTTTAAGATTGATTGTCTGATGCTTTTGTGTAAAACAGAATAGAAAAGACAATAAGATAATGTAGGTTTCCTTCTTATTATGTACCGATAATCGGTTCTCCAGACATCGTCATAGATAAAATAAAATGCGAACTGCTGTAACAAAAGGATCTTAATTAATTGCCCTATGATTTTATTCCTAAATACAAAAATGCCTAGTCAAATCGCAATTAGCAGCGCATCAGCTTCCAAATCTTCAAACGTGGGAGTGTCACGAATTCGAGCCTCGACGACAGCACATATTCAGGTACTAGTATTTGTCTTTCAATGGGTGGATATTCATTAACCTAGAGGGGGAGGGGGATCATCTGGGGACTAGATAAGGATGCATTGCTATTCCTTCACATCACCGGTACGGGTCGAAGCATACATGGACCGTATATTTTGGCTAATCATCGCATATTTTGCCAGTGTAATGATTGAAATTTATGCATAAATATGCTGGACATCCGGTAAAGTTTAAATCATATTTTTGCTGAGCGTAGGTAGGGTTTGATAACGACGAAGTGAGAAAAAATCGGACCTATGATATATTTTCTATCTATTCGTATTTAAAAAGGTACTTGACGCTGTCTGCATTTCATAAAGAGTCCTAGTTTCATGCCATTTTCAAAATGCGCCCTTGCTTGAAGGAGAAAAGTCTTTAAAAATAGCAAATTTAATCCAAGGGCAAATTATTTTCTTGCGAGGATATTAAGGTAGCAATGGACACATGGCGTCATTTTTTTCCGCCCAATGAATTTTTTTCTTGGTCACATGTGTTGTAGATTAACAATGTCTAGTCATTATATCAAAATTTGAAGGTACCTTTCCATGCTCGTTTTCATGCTAGAGTTATTTGCCCTTGAGTGGTATTGGCCATTTTTCAGTAAAACGTTTGTATTCGTTTAAGGTCTAGTATAAACTAAGTAATAGCTTATAGCTACAAAACACATACATTTTGATAGACCTTATACATGTACACAATGGCTGTTGCCAAAAAAAATTCTCTTTGATCAATTGCATTTGCACAATTTGCCATCAAAAGTTAAAAATGCACTAATTTTTGTAATTTTACTGGGTAAAAATGCCACGTAACCTATTTTATAAGAAATTACCCAATGAACTTTTCTTATTTTCCGATATGTTTAAACCCCATACTTTCCTTTATTTGGTGAAAAATTCAGCATACCTTTCCATGCAAATAAGAAAGTTTTTCGTTATTTTACAGTGACCTCTCCTAATTGAATGACGCTTTTAACTCATTATTATTGTTAAATTAAATGATCCAGTCATTCAATACGATTTTCACGGTTACCTAGTAGGGTATAGTTAAATTGTGCGCGAATCACTTTTTGAAAATAGAAGTTCCACGTATATCAATATATTTAACACAATCTCAGCCAGAAACTATTGGAAACCTTTAAGATATTGATACACTGGTTCACTGATGACAAAGATAATTCTAATCTAGAAAAGAAAAGATCAAATCAGACTAAATCTTTTTGTAAGAATTACGAGAAAATAAAACTGTGTGGCACGGGAGGATTACAAACAATATTAAACGTAATGGATTTCTGACAGGCAAATATGGGACGTTGTTATAAATATTCATGAAAAATTTAAACCCAAGGAATGTTAGCAGACACAAATTACTGTGAAATATATTATAAACACGCGTTGTCCTTTTCTTTTTTTTTTTTTTTTTTTTTTTACACTTGTGAGCCATCAGTGCATTAAAGTAGTGGAGCCGTAATAGTTCCGCAACATTTCGGACCCCATGAACGAGGTTTCCTAATGAACATCATTAGGAAACCTCGGTTAACACTGTTAAAGTTTTTTATCTCTAAAAGTTGAAAAACTATTACAGGTCCGCTACCTTAAGTGACGACTCCGTTAGACCGCGGGGACTTCCGAGGCTGACTTTCGGGTAAGAACATTCTACCTTCCTGTATAAGAATCTTAGGAATTCGTTCTCTGGTTGACCCATGCCAGAACCAAACTGTTTTGTAAGTTCATATTACGGAGGTCTCAGATGGCCTATGTTCCCGTGCCATTTCTGAAATCTGCAACCATAGGAATCTGAATAAGGTCACCACATTAACCTAAAATTGTATTAAATACATCACGATCCTTTTTTAAGGGATAAAAAAATTCAAGACCTATCGCAAGACCTATCGTAAGAAAATTTCAGCTCGTCTTTAGACAAATCGAATGAAATTATTTTCGCCTTCATCTACGTTGAACAAAAAGGAGCAAAGAGACAAGTGACACAATAAATAAATAAATAG
The DNA here is from genome assembly GCA_948146395.1 of Fragum whitleyi. Lineage (NCBI taxonomy): Eukaryota > Metazoa > Mollusca > Bivalvia > Cardiida > Cardiidae > Fragum > Fragum whitleyi. The sequence continues at coordinate 7,251,439 of OX411557.1, forward strand.
AACTCAAGTACTTTAGTTCGGATCAGGTCAAAGCAGTTTAGATATTACCCAAAACATTAAAGGTACGATATGTGTATCCCTAAAGGCCCGGTCACACAGCCTTCCGCGAGTTGATCACGAGTGTATCGCGATGAAAAACTGTCAAACGCGAAGAAAACGCGGTCACTAGTGAATGACACGTGAAAGAAAAGTGGAGGACTCGCGAATAACAAGTGCGCAGACGCGCGAAAAACTTTACACGCGCTCGTAGCCCGATTTAATTTTTGAGCAGCACAAAAATTAGGCGCGACGGCCATCGCGTGTCGCACAAGTGTTGTAAACGCGGTACAAACGCGGACGAAACGCGATAACACACGGTACCATCGCGGATCACAAGTGGACAACCAGTGGTCACTCGCGGGCATACGCAAAATTTCTTCGTGTGATTGCGTGTGTTGCACTTGTCATCAACTTGTGATCCGCTTGTCTACAGCGATCCTAGCACCTGTGATAGCGTGTGCTCCGCGTGTAAAAGGCTTTCTCAGGCTTTGTGTCACGAGTCATCCGCGGGCCATTCGCGTGTTTTCGCGTTGAATCGCGATTTAACCACGACTGATTCGCGTGTTGTCCACGTCCCAATCACGTTTGTACTATAAGTAATTTCTGCTATTAAAAGATTGCGTTAGGGCCAGTTTTCATTAGTTGTAATCAAGACGTTGAAGAGGCAACATGGATCCGGCACATCGTAATACTATGGTTATGCTGCTGCAGCAACATCAGAACCAGCTACTTCAGGTTCAGCAAGCCCTGGATGCCAGAAGAAGAGTGATGAGAAGACGAAGAAAAAGTCAGAGCCACATGGGTGCGCCAATGGATCAACCGCAGGCCACAACTGGGGCTGTATAACAGGCTGATGGTGGAGCTGGGAAACGAGGAGCTCCGTGCATTCAAGAACTTTATGAGAATGCCTCCGGTGATGTATGATGAACTGGTGGAAAGGCTGACACCAACACTGACGAAGGAGACAACAAGTTGGCGAGCTCCCTTGGACCCAGGCTTAAAGGTGGCCATCACTTTGAGGCACCTTGCATCAGGCTAGAAATACTGGGAGATACAGTGCGGCTAGTGTGTCCCACACAACACCATAAGCCTCATTGTTCGTGAAGTTTGCGAGGCAATTGTGCATGTATATAGTGAGTAGATGCTGGCAGCTCCAGAAACCCCACAAATTACAGACGATTGGCTGAACAGGTGGAATATTCCTCACGTGGATGGAGCTAAAGACGGCAAACACATAGCATGCAAGGCCCCTCCCAACTCTGGCTCTGAATTCTACAACTACAAGGGGTTTTAAAGCATTATTCTCTTGGCTGTGGTCACCAGTGATTACAAGTTCTTATTGGTGGACGTGAGTGGCAAGGGGGCTTCATCAGACGCGCATATCTACAATGCCAGTGAGTTTAAAGAAGGCTTACAGAACGGTTACATTCTTGGATTCCCTCAGCATCCTCCCCTCCCAGGAGACAAAGAAGATCTACCTTACTTCCTGGTGGGTGACGATGCATTTGGATTGAGAAGCTATATGATGAAGCCCTTTAGTAACAGACAGCTATCAAGAAAACAATGAATCTTCAACTACAGATTGTCAAGAGCAATGGTGGAATGGTGTTCATCCCCTGCTGGGAGTTTTGAAGGGCAAGACAACATTCTATTTGACTAGTTCTTGTGGAAGTGACAGTGTGGACAAGTGATTGTCCTCGATCATTTTTTTCCACCAGCTTTTCAAGGAGTGTTTCATTGGTCTGAAGATATTTAAGAAGTTCGGGCATCCAACTCTCCTCCTCGCCCTCCTTCCTCCTCCTCTTCCTGTGCTGGGAACTTTAGTTGGCTGATCCGAGCTCTGCTGCCTCCCTCTCGAGGTCTTCGAGCACATTGCCTGACTGCCTCTCTGTCTCAGAACACCGGATGCGGCGGCTTTAATACACGCGGGCGGCAAGTGGAGCACAAGTGATCGGCACGTGACTCACACGCGAAGCACACACGGTACACACGTGGAGCATACGCACCACACGCGGAGCACAAGTGATACACACGCGCTGCGTGTGATCACTTGTAACCCCATTTTCTGACCACAAGCGCTCACACACGGAGGACTCGTGGTAGACACGCGATGGGCACGCGGAGCACACAATCGCGTTTGGTCCACTTGTCATTCGCGTGTTTAGCACGTTTGAGACAATTTTGCTTATTCTTCACCGCGTGTAGAAAAATAATTGAAAAATTACACGTGATCGACTCGTGGAAGGCTGTGTGACCGGGCCTTAACCAACCATTCAAAAATTAACTAATCGTGTACCTAACCAATCAAAGTAAGCCATATCTTTATTTTGCATTGTCTTGAAGAAATTATGTTCACGCTAATTATATGGTCTTCTCTTAATGCATACAATTTCTAATTTTTGTATAATTTATATTGATTTTTGCTGGAAACATTGTAACATTGAATAATGCAAAAACCTTTTTAGCTTATTGACCATTTACAAAGATCAACGACGAAAGATTGTTTCGCGTTAGTAAGAATGCGAGTAAATGTATTTTTAAACTGTATTGAAACAGAACTACGTCTTATATCTAAGAGCCTTAACGGAAGCGTGGATAAAGGACGTTTCGCGAAGAATTTCCTGTCATAAAGTGGTCAACCAGATACTAGAGGCAGAGTTTGCTCCATATGACACGTTCGACGTAACGGTAGACGCCCTCCTGGACAAACGTTGTTATTTCGAGTCACACTGATCTGGCTTTATACATAAATCAGTGAGTCGCTATATACAGTTTAAATCAAAGTGAAAGCGAAAATTCGAATTATTTTCGAAGGATTTCTAAATGATATTGAATGAGTGAGTGGATCGATTTTTGGAAAATATTAAATGAGTTAAATTATAATCGATAATTGGACGAAATTAGCGAAAACTTTTACCTACCTTTAATAAAATCTACCTATATTCGATTTGAAGCGTCTTTAACTAAATCGGAGCTTTCTGGTGTTTGGAATGTATAATTGGAGCGGAGAGTCGGCGATTTTGAATGGTATTGTTAGAAATGATTGTTAAATTTATGATGCACTTAAATGTAGCGATAGGTAGTCTATCCCGAAACAACAAAGTCAAATCGCGACTACTGGTCTTATAGAGCCTGCTTTAAGGCAACCAATGTCATTATGAAGTTGTCCCTCCGTACGTACAAAGCTATGTCAACACGTCTTTTTCCAAAAGAAATTAAGAGTTGGAATTACATTCACAACATAATGGAGAACTAGCAGGTCTATAATCTAAAGTTGCACGTGCTGATTAGGAAAGAAAAATTTTGCGAAATTCGATGTTGACGTCTCTATCCAGTTAACGATATCGAGTAATACATAGCGATACGTGGTGGTTCTTAAATTACAATAAGAGTCCACAAAACAGTCAAATTCATCGACTTGTTTTTTTCATAAAATTCGTAAAAGTCGTTGGTTTTATCAGTGTCAAAGATTTTTTTTATTGAGTATATAAGGACAGGTCAATCATAAGAATTGGTGCGAAACAAACAACATTATTTAAGAACCAGAATTTGCTTTTAGTCTAAACAAATATACCGTTGAAGCCTTTTTTATCTTTAACTTAATGACAGACGGAATAAATAAATGAAATAAATAAATAAATGAAATAAATAAATAAATAAATAAATAAATAAATAAATTAAATAAATAAATAAATAAATAAATAAATAAATAAAAATAATTAAATAAATAAATAATTAGATAAATAAATAAATACATAAATAAATAAATGAATAAATAAATCATGAAATAAAAAATAAATAAATTATTAAATAAATAAATAGATAATATTTTAAATAGAATTTCAATTTAAGGCATCTAAAGAACATTATATTGTCACGTTCAGTATTGAAACTTGTGTTTTTAAACAAGTCTTCAAAATGCGCATGTATCAAAATAAAACTAATCCCAGCAATATCATATTTTGGCAGGAAACGACGTATATATGGCTACAACTCATTCTTCCTGTATAAACGACATCACTGAGACTCGTTCGCGTTATAAATACCTGTTTTATAGCGTAGCAATTTATAAAATATGAATCAAAGATAGAATCAATTTAGGATTTTGTTAGATTATTTCCATTTCTCTCTATTTCCTAGGAAAGTGACAAAATAAAACGAAATGTCACGGAAAGATTACAGGAGATTATAAGAACAAATGGATTTTTGACAGGCAATCTAGGGCGTGCGTTTTTAATGCAAAACATACATAAAGGAAGGGTATTTTCTCCTCGAGAGCTTCTGAAAAGAAAATATAATAATAGTTCCATATTGCGAATAATAACAGTTCAAAGTAGGAAAACTTGGTAACAAGATTTTAGAATTTTTATAATACATTGTACGATTTAATGTACAGTATTGCCTTCAAATTTTGATATGACAGGGCTGCCTCACAGAAAAGGATTGCTTGTATTTTGTAATTGGATCATGTGACTGTCTAAGCTGCTTAATGTTTAAACCTCACGAACTTAATTAATTGTTGGAAAGGTCACAAACAGTCTAATTTTGACAAGTAAACCAACTATGGCACAACGAGGTTTCATGAGCCAATAGAACAATAGTCTATAAAGATCATAGCTGGTTAAGATAAGCCATAAATCTGCAAGAAAAAAAATCTCGTCCTATGTCTCCTTATAAAAAAAATGTAGAGAATTTGCTTAAAATTAAATAAATGTTGGATTCTTTCGATGTTTACCTTGTATAGTAACAAGACAAACTATTTTTGGTATTGTACAGTTACCCACGCATTTCGCTTGGTTTATAACCATAAGTCTATATAACCATTCAGATAAAAATATAAGTCAAAAAGTATGATAATGAATTACATACGCCCATAATAGCTGTAGTATTAAGACCATGGTTCATAAGTTGATCGTAAGTAAAGCTTATAAAAGTAATAAGAAACAAATAAATCTATCTTATAATATGACCTACGTTGCGGGAGTGAAATAACCCCGTTTAATATTTTTGATATTACACGGGTGTTATTACACAAGTGGAATAAGTATGCAAATGAGCTTAGAACGAATAGCAACGCTATTTTATAACTGCGAAAATGACGTCATAATGTGTATATCGTGACGTCAGTTTTAAACGGCGTTATATGATTCGCGGAAAATTGAAATGTTGAATTTTAATAATTTTGACGATCTTTCGCAAAAAATAGGGTCATATTATAAATATCAAATTTGTGCTCATTAAATACCGAATTCATTAAACTCATCATCTAAAACAGATAAAAACTCAGCCTCGTTTTTATCTGTTTATAGACGACTCGTTTAATAAATTCGGTATTCCATAACCACTCATTCAATATCCTCTATTTATACTACCCATCGACCCCCTGATATCCTCTCACACTTTGTATCCTACACCTCCACTGTAGTTTTCATCCATGTATACAAAAAAAAAGAAAGAAAATAAAAATGGAATGGAAAAAATCGATAGCGTTTGAGGTCTGTGATTCAGTTATGAAAAGAAGGGAATTGAATAACTCGGACAGTCTTTGGATTTACGACTGAAACGTTCTCCGTGAAAAGCTACCGATTTATTCTGAAATAGTTGCAAATACTGATTTTGGCGGGTTAAAAGGGGACTGACCCCTAATGGACGTCATGGCGCCAACTGAACGTGCTTCAAACAGCTTCTTATTGTGTCTTAGTCAATCCCAGCGTTCTAAAGATCAATCTAAGCAATCATTGTGCGATTTCAAGAAAGTCGATAATTCGACTAATTCACGTGATCGCAGTTACCCTTATGGCTCAAGGCGATTAAATCCGTATTTTCTTTTACATGTCAAAAGAATAAACTCGCGATCTTTATCTATATTCACTTTGACGTCAAAATTGTAGACACAGTATCTTGACCAGATGGTAGAAAGACGGACGCGCTACTAACTACACTATTGAAGAAACGACCGTGGCATATGACGACTCCTATCATACCTACACTATCCCAGGTTGCGTATTGATGCATTAATTTATACGTGGATTGAATTTCTTTTACCAGGTGAATCTTTCTTAGACCGTGCAAAATGTAAAAAAAAATCTTTAGGAATAGTTAATTTTTCCATCAGAAACTCTGGCTTTTTTGGTTTATAGATATAATTACATGTTACTACTCGTAAATAGATAATAACTACAATGTATTCGTATATTCGTATAATGCTGTTGAAAATTAAACTTTCCTTGTATATTTACGCATGCGTGTCATCTTTTTATGAACCGTTAGGTGAAACCCTACCCAAGGGTTATATAACACTTCATACTGAGAACAAAAAAAACATGCTTTTCGTTTGTTTTTTTGCTTCGAATTGGGTATACCAATAGATCTACTTTTAAAAAATGAAGATTGCTCATGTCAAGTTACTGTACAACGGGCCTTTAAGTGACTGTACACGATCGCTTTTCTGGACGACCAATATTTAATATCGATGAACACAACCATAAGCTACAATTCTAATTCGCCACCTAGACACTTCCGCTCCCACACTGTAATATTTTGCCATGATAAGACTAAATGCTCAAAGAGAGCACTGGCGGATCCAGATGGGTTCGGGCGAATCTCCCGTCGGCCTTTTTTTCTATGATGATTCGTTGTTTTTTTTTTTTTTTTTTTTTGTTTGTTTGTTTAAAAAAACAAAACAAAAAAAAAAAAAAAAACAATAAAACAGAAAATTTAGCTTTTACAATTACAAATCATAGGAAAATGAGTGCTTTGATAACCAATCTATTCCCGAGAAAACGTTTATTTAAAACTTAAAGACCAAGCAACTATGTCACAATAATTTTGAGTGTTACATGCTAATGATTTTTGCTAAGATTGGGGTTCGGACCCCGACTCGTCGTCTATGACAATTTTGATCTATATCATTTTCAGTGGAAAATCATTATTTTATCATGGTTAGATGTCTTGTGAGTTGGTTCGCCTGTCCTGAGTAAGCAGCGGTCCTTCAAAATTTCCAGTGACAGTCGCGTATGAGCTTTGCAGTACTAGCAAAAAATAGTTTAGGTATCTCTTTGACCCTTCGAGCTAAAAATAAAAAATATATTGAAGGCTAGGTATTGTTTTAATTTCTAAAACAAGAGACTTGGATTGTTTGACCACAAACTGTATCCTGATATTGTTTAGAGGTGTTTATACTGCATTGCTCTTCAAATAAAGTCGATCCAGGAAATTGTTTTTGAACCTTAATGAGTTTTGTCTGACACTTCTTTAATAATTGTGTCTTTGAAACGCTAGCAAGGATAACTCGGTAGGTTAGGCTAAGGTGAACCGCGTGTGACGTCTGTACGACAAAGCAACTTATTAGAAAATCTACATAGACGTAATCAGTATGTGATTACAAAATCTTTCGCATAAAACTTTTATTTGGGCCTGTCGTCAATCAGTTAGTCGGAATTTTAGTAGAAATCGCATAGGAGATCTAGGGGTTTCAAGATAAGTTTAACCTCGCATCCCATTGGAGGCCCAACTTAATATCAACATTACTGACTCTTCTTTCTTGAGGATAAATCGCATCCGTTTATGTCACTTGTCACAAGAGAGCTTTCCTCAAAATAATTAGTCACCAGCATGCCCTTATCAGCTTTTATTCTGGAATGTAATCAGAGAGAACCAGTACTTTGCTTGTTTTGAATTACGATTTAGTAACCGTGTTGTCGGCCTTATACTGCTAGGGAATGAGCATTTCCTTTTCCAGAATAGATGAACGGTATTCTCCTTAACCTTACTCAATTTTCATCGTTCACTGATCCATAGACCTGCCCTGCATTCAGGATGAAAACATTAGCGGAGCGCTTTTGAAATGATACCTCGCTTTGCACGTATGTGTACGTGCAAAGCGGGGTATCATCCTAAAGCGCTTGCGAAGCGCATTGCATCCTGAACACAGGGCTGATGCTTTGGTAACCAGTCCATGTGGTCAACTCCGTTATTGTTTCTAAATGAGGGGTGCACACGTTTGAATCTGGATAACTACTCTACATCTTTCAATTGAAAAACAGTTCTTACATGTTTTACCCTGCAATGTATTTGTATTCAAAACTATGAAATATTTTAAAGGTAAAGGTGTAAGGTGTAATTTGTCGTTTATGAAATATTATCCTTTCAATATGATATGACGTCAGTATATTTGTGGGTTATGTTTGGCTCCAAATGTTAAACATCTTGCGATGATCATCTCAATTTAATCAGGTCTAAAAGTTTGTTTCATTGAAGAGTACAGTAGGTCAAGATTTTGTGAACAAGTTGTAGTGATAGAGTTTAATATGGAAAATGTCTTTTTTGGCTTTTTAACAGCCTTAGTTACTATTGTAGGAAGACTTTTAAGATTTCAAAGTAAAAATGGCCTCATCCTATCACGACCTTATTTATGGATAACCATATTTCAATGAATAATTTATCTAAAGGTTTCTTAAGGAACATTCCAGCCTAGTTTTGATAAAATTAGCCAATTTAATTGGGAATAGAAGATATTTAAAGTGAAAATGAATCCGACATGCAACGCACATAGTCGGTGGTCAATCAAACTTTATTGAACAATTTAAAGAGAGGGTTACCCAAGGAACATTCACACAAAATTTCAATGAAATCAGCATAATGGTTTGGGAGGAGAAGGTTTTAAAGTAAAAATTAGTCACGCCCTGCAACGACCATATGTTAATGATGAAATCTAGAACATTTTTAGAATATGGTCACAAAAGAATCGGCCCAATTATTTGAGAAAAGATATATTCTAAGATTTTAATTAAAAATGAGTCCCACCCTGCCCAACCCGTATTTCCAAGCCAGGTTTCGTTAAAAGCCACCCATTGCTTTAGTAGAAAATAATTAAAAAATACGGAAGGACGGACACCCGAAAGCACGACTGATACACCGCCACGTGGAGCTAGAACCGATTCTAAAGCCATAAAAAGTAGACTTTTGAATGTGGAAGATATATGTGCCTGTTCACCAAAATGTTGACAAAGTTCGACCCCCCCCCCCCCCCCCGAAGAATTCCCGGATCCGCCCCTGTACAGAAAAATAACAAACTTAGCAATATCAAAGTTTTAACATGGACATAATGTAAAATTGTCCGGCGTATTTGAAAATGTCCATGGAGGGGTTGATCTTCTTCTTTTTTTTTTTTTTAATTTTTTTCCGCTCGTACATTACAGAACGTATTATGGGGACAACCGGGCGACCAATTCTTTGTCCGGATCATGACTCTGTCACCTTTTATAGGATTTACTTGGGTGTTTGCAGGTATATTCTTCTCCTGATTACGGAATGCAGTGCACAAGAACCATAACTCTACCTAGCTTATTTTTAAATAAGTGTCCTTTGTTTTTTTCATATTTGGATTTTGTCCGGAATATATCTCTCAAAGTATACATACTATGATCATGAGACTTCATGGGTAGATAGATCCCATCAATAGAAAGTGTAGTGCACAAGAACCATAACTATGACTGACTTATCTTTTTTACTTATTGCCCTTTGATTTTTCATATTTGGATCTTGTTCGGCGCATATCTCTTAAATTGAACGATCAATGATCATGAAACTCAATGGGTAGATAGATCTCATCAAGGGCAAGTGCAATGCAAAAGAACCATAACTCACCGTCGCAGGTCGCTGGATATTTGTGATTTTAATGTAATGAATTCAATATTCTGGAATGAGTATTGAGATCATCGCTTCAATTTTTTTTTTTTTTTTTTTTTTTTTTCTTATCACCCAACTTTATCGATTGAATCCAAGTTGTGTAGTTGGCATCACGAGAAAAACAATGGGAAAATAAGAAATCGGACATTTTATGTTGGTTAAGATGTCTATTTTTTAACACCATAAGTGAAATTAACCTGAATTTTTGCGATCTAAAATGTCCTTCACTTTAATGATGCGCCATCTTGCATGTTTCTACACCGGACACTTTTAACTACACTGTACCAGGTATACGACAGAGATAATGTCTGCAATTTTGTTAAACCCCGTCACGTTATCATGTGAACTGCACTCTTTTGAAATACTCTCGATGGCATGCGCCGATGAGTGATTATTACGCGTGGTCAAAAATAACAACTTGAGCGGTCCAGGGGAAGTAAATCAATAACCCAGACCACAACCTTTGTTAATAATCGGGCCTTGCCTCTATCGGAAACTTTTTTCACACATTCTGTAAGTCTCAATTCAGCAATATTTCAACCGATTCCAAAATTTTCAAAAATCGAATCGCAACGAGAACGATGACATTATGCATGACTGAAGCCGCATATTATCTGTAAAATTGTGACGAAGCTTAACCTGGGTGTTTACATTCAACCTCGAAAACAGTCTTGATTTATCTAGATGGATTCAACGCAGATTTTTTTACGATCGAGGAGGATTTTGGAGATAGTATATTTGCACTTTAGCAGACACATTTAAGCCATTTTGAATTATTTTTAAATTTTGCTAGCGTATGCTCAGATGCTCTTTCCTTGTCAAGAACATACGTATATCTTTGGTCGCCATTTTACTTTCGTTTCGAGAAATTAAGCGGGGATGAGGCAGTGCCATATAATTTGTTATTCGTTTGGCCATTTAACATTATATCTTATGTTTGGAAGTTGTTAAAATATTCTAATTTTTTGGACCATTTCCAATACTTAGACAACTCGCTTGCTCAACTAGCTTGAGTAAGTAGAACAAAGGTTTGATATTCAATCTTTGATGTTTCAATACAAGTTTATTTTGGATGCAAAAGTCTTAAAAGGTTCAGATCTTACATGTACAAGGAATTGTTGTATCAGTTCTCCAATAACTATTTTTGACTGTATGCATATTTTACTGTATTTATGCAAGCATCAATTGGTTTGTACACAAAGTTCAAGTTATGCAGCCAAATCAAATTCTGTAGCCAACCAGAACAGTCGTACTGTATACAGTTGTATCCATGTAAATATGGAAATATGTAAATTCTGTAGCCAACCAGAACAGTCGTACTGTATACAGTTGTATCCATGTAAATATGGAAATATGTAAATTCTGTAGCCAACCAGAACAGTCGTACTGTATACAGTTGTATCCATGTAAATATAAGAGCCAACTTTTTAACTTTTTTTCTTTAATGCTTTTTGGTGGTTTATCGATAAATAACGGTAGATTATCACTTGATAATCTCACCACAAAAACAGTGAAATTATCAAAAACTTATACCCTGCTTTTCTGCATTTCATCCTATCTGACGTCATCTATGCGGGGCGAAATATGTGATGCAATGATCGTTGCATAGCAATAACGTGCAAAATGACGCGCTTTACGAAAATATGTCCTAGGAATTTTACATTTTGTCTCATTTTTGCATTAAAGAAATAGAATAATCCTTTATTTCAGTGAAAGATCGGTTAATATTTCATTTCTTGAACAACAAAAACTATATTTTCACTCGTAAAATTATAGCTTTTGTTGTTCACTCAATGAAATATGAATCGATCTTACACTGAAACAATCGATTATCCTCTATCTATTCTTTCGATCTTTTAGCATTATTTTGCACTTCGGAGGGATTTTTTTTTACTGACTGACCATTTTACACGCACTCCCTTTCAATACACTGATAATACTACAAGCTTCACTTGAAATTTCTGTATTTTTGTCCGCTAAAGTGCAGTTATTTACTAGTCTCAATCTATGATCGTCTGTAATCGCGCGGTGCCCGTGCGGCGGCATACGGTGTCCGTGCGATCATCGTACGGCGACCGTGGCAAATATAAACTAGGCTTCAATTAAAGTTAGAGTAAATTTTCATATATGCATGTCGAATACTTGTTGGAGACCTTTTCTTGCCTCAAACCAGTTCTCAACTACTAACGTGTTTTTATGGTAAAGATGTGGTATTATTTGATATGAATTATTCAATGAATAGAAGAAGATGATGTCATAATAATTTGTAAATGGGAAGGGTTTCTTTGCATCTTTAGAGGCAAGTTAGTGTATACTGCTCACAGTCAGTAGACCTGCAAAAAAAGGAATAAATAGAAAAGATGTATGGTGACTTGAGATGGAAAAAATTATCGGGGTCGGCTGCGGAATTTATCCGGTTTGCTCTCCAGCTAGGAGACTTGGAAAAAGAGAATATAACAGAATAAATATAAAGGATTGTTGGTGACTTGAGATGGAAAAGTTCATCGGGTTTGAAAAAAAATTAATATGATAAACATAAAAGATGGTTGGTGACTTAAGATGGAAAAGTTTATCGGGCTCGGCTGCGGAATTTATCCGGTTCGCCTCTGGCTCACCAGGTAAATTCCTACGCCTAGCTCAATAAACTTTTCCATCTCAAGGCACCAACCATATATTCTCTAAATACCCCATTTTGTTCATTTTCTATATTTGAACATCATTTCGTTACCTACTTATCACGTGCAAAATACTTCGTTTAAGAGAACCAATCTTCAAATTTTCACATTACGCCTTGTTATTGCATTTTAAAAGAAGAAAAAATATTTGGTTTTCGGGTTTTTCGTGTAAGAATGGTACATCAGTGATATCTTGAACAACAAAAGCTACAATTTAAGGTGTTGCTTCGTTACTCGTGAAAATAAAGCAATTGTTTTTGAATTAGTGAAAGATAAATCACCTTTTACATGAAAAGAAAATAAATCTATCCCATGTGGCGACATATATCTATCCTCTCCGTCATTTGCCTCCCACTTATGTTTAGATAATCGTTTACCTAAGTTGTATAGCAGCTTGATTCCAGCTGCTATACAGGTTAGGTTAACGATTATCCAAACATAAGTGGGAGGCAAATGACGGAAAGGATGTAATTGTAGTACTAGTGCGAGAAATACCCTGGAATCCATTGTTAGGTGCTGTGATGTGACTGAAAAATGTTAAGGGCCGTGCTAAAGCAAATGAAAATAAACAAACAAACAAACAAAATGAAAACACCTCCGGTTCTGGGCTTTTCTTTTAAGTTAGTTGAAGGGAGCTCCTGAGGTAAACATTTCCTTGCGGCGCGCGGGTTCACGTCCATTACCTTGATTAAGAGGAATACACAAGTGCGTAATGAAAAGTTATTTATTATATATCTTTGAGGTTGAAGTTACCACATTTTTTATCAGCAACGGACTTATGGTGGGGGGGGGGACAATTTCCTTTTCTACTTTAAGCTGCATTTTTCTATATTTTCAAATTTCGCTTGCGTATTGAAATACTGGATACGTCAAAGATTTGAGCACGTTTAATTTTGTCGCGTTTAGAGCACTTTTCGCTTATCAATGCATAAATATGCGGGAATCAAAGAAGGGCGGGAGTAAGTACCCGATCCTGTGATATCTGTAAATTATCATTTTCTATTTTATAGGGAGCGGCAAAAAGATTCAGAACTATAGACTTATTTTGTGGGGAAAGTAAGCTATTCTTCTGAAAAAAATATGCTAAAATTCACCGTTCTTTGCAGCACCCCCCCCCCCCCCCCCCCCCCCCAATTTAGGTTTAAAATCTGATTCCGTGTTACAAGACACAAGGAACGTCAATATCGATAAATACGCGACCCACTCTCGTATGTTTATGTAATTCATTATGCATGTAAACAGGAGAAAAAAATCATCTGCGGTGGGAATTAAGATTTTTGAGCACATATTCCCGGAAAATAAGCTGCACTTGTACTTTCGGTTTCAATAGTCGGGCTGTGTTTTATAGCTAAGGGGAAAACAATGGACGGGGAAACACGGTATGTGACTTTGATTATCTCGTCGTTGTACTCGGTGCTGTAGTTTTGATCGATTCTTACTACATAATCGAACGACAATATTTATGATTGTTCTTGGCATACTTCAAAAATTAAGTTTAATCTGAAAAACGGAAACCTGAAGTATTGCGAGATTAGATAGGTTTAACTGAAAAATGACCAGGTTTGATAGGACTGGTCAAGCACGGGGGGGGGGGGGGGGGGGATTTGACTTTTTCATGATTGAATTCGATATTTTTTTCTTAATTTTCAGAACTATTTGGGAGGCTAAGCTCCAACCACCTAAGGCACTCGCCCCTTCTCCTATGGAAATTTAATTCTTTTGTTTGTGGATTTCACAATTATTGCAGTTTCATCCCGTTTGCTGATACACCTAACCATGGTTTCCCGCTTTTTTACCATAATAAAACCCCAAGCATTTAACACGAGGCGCCAGCTGCTCATTCAATTTTGGCGTAATGATTGTCTTTTATCAGTTTTTTTCAATGACCCCCCCCCCCCCCCTCCTTTGAATTCGCCCCCCCTTTTGGAAATGACTCAAATTATTACTTACAAAATATGTTCTAGTTAGGATGGGGCATTAATGTGACAAAATGTGACAAATGCCTCGAGTTTTTAAAGCAGATGAAACCCTTGTTTCGCCCATATACAAGTGAATCACATGTGTCACACTGCTGGTGGAAGGAGGGTTGCTGTACTGGTCGGAGCTACAGATGGATGTACTGGTTTGAAACCAGTTCTCGCCAAGTACCAGTTCTCGTCACCTGGACATTTTCACAGTGAAGATTAAATATTCATTTACAACAAATTATTTTCTGAATAGATGAAGTTGTTGTCAACATAATTCGTAATTAACACGGGTTTTCTTACCGTCTTTACCGTGAACTGGGTTAGTTGGCGAGAACTAGTACTTGGTTAGAATTGGTCTATAACCAGTATTTTTTTGGATTTAAGATTAAGTATTGTAATGATAATAGCAAAAAAAAAATGTTTTAGGTACTCATTCATTGGATTGTCTTGTCAAGACGATTTAATGTGAAACCACAACATAAGGTTTCATTGAAATAAAAATATTTTACACTGGCTTCCCCCTCTTACCTTTACCTCTGACTGGGGATCAAAATCTCTAGCATTGAATTGATGGCCTCATCTTACTCGGCACGTATAGTGGACATAAATATGCTTGTATGGGTTTTCATAATATTTCAGCAGAATTGAAATAAAATTTATTCCTGGCATTGTTCAAACCAATATTAGCATATAATACCCGAAACTCTTTTTTTTCTCACCAAATTCCCCAAAAATGCAGGGTTCCCTGAATTAAAAGACCCAGGTTTTGGGACTTTTGGACTCACAAATAAGAAACCGTGAAATTCAAAACAATCTGATGTGAGACTGTGGGTCCCATGTGGAAACGACGTCAGAAAAGAAGCGAAGCCTGAGCAAACATTCTTCAATTCTTGCCTGAAATTGATCCCCAAAGACGCATAACTATCCGACCCCTTCTACTTTTTTCCTCCCTACAGTTTGGCTGAACCTTTGCAGTAAATCTATATCTTCTTTTGGCCTTTAAAACTCAAATAATGTTAACTCGTTGATATTCACTTGAATTACTTCCCTTTCGTTCTAGATAAGCGAATATACGCGCAAAGCGGGGTTCGACTTCTTTGACATTCCACGGTCTTTTTCAGTCGAAAAATCAGCTAGTTTCTTAAAGTATAAATTTTCTCACGGTGAGATATACGACCAAAATACGATTGCACATCAAAGTGGTAATTAAATTAACTGTATGGTCACATTCTTGTTATGTCGTAAATAATTTATTTTTATCATTTCATATTGACACTCACAAAGTAAAGATTGAGAGATAAGATCATTTTTTTGACTGACCATAATACCTGTTTTTCAGACTGACTAATACTTGTTCGTTTGTTAAGGTAGTACACTCCATGTTAGAAATGATAAATAGGCTTGCTGTCGGAAAACGTCGTTATATGTCAGTTTAACAAAATATTCACGTTTATATCGTTAATGTCGTAGCAGTATTTTATCATGCAATGAAGCCTGTATTGACCCGATATCACCTGTCTGATAACATATCATGATATCAGTCAGTCTATTTTTAGAAACATTTGCATACACTTTTACATGAATTTCATTGATTTTTAAGGATTTATTCTAACGAAAGGCGACAAAAGGTTCCATGATAAATAGAATGACATGTCAGTGTCGTAAAATATCAATGTTATCTGGTCTCGGCTGCGAGAAATGATTATGACTCCGCAAAGCCTCGTCATCATAAATTCTCCCACCCTCGACCAGATAACATTGATATTTTAAGACACTAACATGTTATTCTCTTTTTAATATCGTAAGTGTCAAAACATTTCAGGTACTTACGACATTCAAGTCCTGCAATTATGTAATCAATGACGTAGTCATTATCCTCCGCTAGCAATCTCAAAGGGGAAAAAAATCATCCCTAGAACACACGAGCCATACTTTAACATAGGAAATTACTCCGCCTTTTTGTCATTACTGAGAATGTTTTGCTTCCTAACTATCTTGAAAAATAAAAGATGTCAAATGTCTACCTTACATACCTATAGGAAAAAGGGTTGGCGGTGTTTTTCCAATAATTTTTAAAAGTAGGTAAAACTACATATTTCTTACACATTATCTTCAAGCACATCAGTTAGCTCAAACCCCAGTCTTGAACAAATCTCTGATTAGTGACGCCAAAATTTTCCCTCCGAGTCCTGATATTACTAAACCTGACTTTACAGGAGTTCTAAACAAATATCAATATGTACATGAGTGTTTTCAGTAATTTGATATTACAAGAGTTTCGGCATAGTTATCGGCACGGTACAACATGGTCTTTTTATGGTGTCGAATTATAGTGCACGTTTCAACGTCCGGAAGCCGAGTCAAATCCGGAAGTAGAAAATAATTTAATTTCCTCACGTTGTCCTTGGTTTAAATGAGTGAATTTGTCTCTGTACAATAAAAGATTAAGATGAAAAGAAAATATAGAATACAAGACTTTGACATAAAATATTTGGCAGTAATAGAATTTTACAAATGAATGAATATTGTTCTCGCGTTTTACTCGAGCTTATTAGCTTAACCCTGAAACATCAACGTGAAGCTCCTAAAAAACAGGCAACTTGTTACCTGTTTCATCGATTCATTCCCTGTACGCATTGAAATGTATGATTAAAATTTTCTGACTACAGCTTGGAAGTAACGATGATTGTTATTAAAATTTCCTAACTGAAGCTGGGAAGTTATGATGGTTATGATTAAAAATTCCTGACTAATGGTTGGAAGTTATGATGGTTATGATTA
Organism: Fragum whitleyi; assembly: GCA_948146395.1. Lineage (NCBI taxonomy): Eukaryota > Metazoa > Mollusca > Bivalvia > Cardiida > Cardiidae > Fragum > Fragum whitleyi. The sequence goes on from OX411557.1 coordinate 7,268,591, forward strand.
AAATTTCCTGACTAATGCTTGGAAGTTATGATGGTTATGATTAAAATTTCCTGACTAATGCTTGGAAGTTATGATGGTTATGATTAAAATTTCCTGACTAATGCTTGGAAGTTATGATGGTTATGATTAAAATTGACTGACTGAAGCTGGGAAGTTATGATGGTTATGATTAAAATTTCCGGACTAATGCTTGGAAGCTACGATGATTATGTTAAAATTTCCTGACTCAAGCTGGGAAGCTACGATGATTATGATTAGAATTTCCTGACTGAAGCTGGGAAGTTACGATAAGTATGATTAAAATTCCTGACTGAAACTTGGAAGTTTACGATGGCTATGATTGAAATTTCCTGACTAAAGCTTGGAAGTTACGATGATTATGATTAGAATTTCTGACTAAAGCTGAGGAGTTACGTTAAGTATGATTAAAATTTCTGACTAAAGCTTGGAAGTTACGATGATTATGATTAAAATTTCCTGACTAAAGCTGGGAAGTTACGATGATTATGATTAGAATTTCATGGCTAAAGCTGGGAAGTTACGATGATTTTGATTAAAATTTCTGACTAGAGCTGAGAAGTTACTATAAGTAAGATTAATATTCCTGACTTAAACTAGGAAGTTTACGATGATTATGATTAAAATTTCCTGACTTAAGCTGGGAAGTTACGACGATTTTGATTAAAATTTCTGACTAAAGCTGAGAAGTTACGATGTTTTTCTTGCCATTAATATCATGATGTTATTTTACAGATTATCGGTAGCTTTGTCTGAAATCACTGAGGTTGAAGAACAACAAGAAACTGTACTAACAAAATCCCCAGACAAAAGGTGGGTTGAACCAGCCCTGTGTTCAGGATGTACAAGCGTTTCACGGGCGCTTTGAGATGATGCCCCACTTTGCACGTGCACATAAATTTACTTGTATAAAGTATGCCCTTTCCATTTGAGATTCAAATTTGTCTACAATTTCTCTATGAATAGTCTTTCTAGAGAAGTGTGGACACAGATGCTAGGCTTTGATGTATGGATAATTTTGAGGATCAATTTGGACGACTTTGTTCGTTGAAACTCAAATAAACCATTCTTTATCCTTTAATAAAGCCTGCTTTTTTTAATATCCACGGTTACTTAAGAAAAACTTCTCTGTTTGACAAAATAATATTTTTTCCAAATTAATTGAAATGTTTAGGGTGATGATTGACTCATGGTTATGACAAAATTCGAGAAGTAAATGGAATTCACATTTTAGTGTTGACGTCAAGTCACTATTCACTTGCAAATATTCTTTTTAAAATAATCTGTGTCCGTAAAAAATCTTTCAAAATGTTTAAATTATGAGATTGATTTCCTATTTACGTCTTATTTATCGTATTTTTCGGCTAAACCACGTCCCTATAGTCCGTCTCAAATAGTATTGGATGAGATAACTATCAATTTTATTATGTTAAAAAGAGCAAGTGCATAAAATAGTCATTTTCTCTCTTGGAGGAAATGACCCTATTCTCTTGGATTCTTTGAATTGCTAGCTGTGCGAGCGTCTTTCATATCAGGATAAGTCTTAGATTTGTAGTCCAGTAATTTGCTCAGAAATTTTGTTCTTATAAATATTCATTTACTCTAAACTAGATTATTGATTAAACACATTTTGATCCTACATTATTTAAAAAAAATCAATTTAGGCCCGAGGTTATAAACATTTTGAGAACGTCTTTAATAGAGAATGATTCTTATTCTCTAATCGCTGAGAATCCGCTCCTGGGAGAATTTTGACAAAAAGAAGATTATAAACGTCTTCAATCACGTTCTCAACAGAGTAAATTTTTTACGCGAATAAACCAGTCTATTCTCATAATTAATTTATTTTTATACTGAGCGTAAGCGGCATTTTCTGTTGCCACTATAAACAAAATGGCGGTACATCAGTCGCTTCGAGACATTTTTTTGTCGAACCAAGGCGGTTAAACCTATGTCTGGGATAAAAATGGTTTGATCTTGATCTAAACCTTGGACAGATTGCACAAAGAATCTTCTACTACGTCTATTGAATGACTGGCGGTCGAAAAGATGACAGTGCAGTGGGTAGGTTTTCCAACACCGTTCGGTTATCATAAGTCGCGCACCCAGTTCATTCTACACCCGAATGGATTATGGCAGTTATGCAACAGGTTTTCTTTCGGTATACCACGAATCGATTAATCTTTAAAGCACCGTTTCCATTTGTAAATGGAAAAGATTGGTAACAGAAGGGGATTCACTGGAGCCCCTAATTAACACCCCCACCCATCTCGATCCGCTAATTAACGTAACGACTAGGAGCTTGTTGGGAGCATAGGCACTTGGATGCGGGCTTTATTAAGATTTTATTAATATCACCCATCTTTAGTAAATAATACACAAGGTAGTGCAGCTGCCATGTTTAAGAGAACGGATGTTTTTACAAGCATCTTTGGCTACCGTCACGGTACGAGTAAACTCGTGAGAATCGAGTACCAAATTGCATGTGAAAACATCTGTTCCCTTAGAAAATGGCGACTGCACTACCTTGTGGATATATTTATTATAGTGATTCGTTTAAGTTCTTATAAGATCCTGAATCCAAATGCCTATGGTTGGGAGTCAGATAGAGCAGTCAGTTACCTTTTCTATATCCCAAGACTATCCCAAGATCATCAAAATATATCATTTTTCCTTTCTTTTGTGCAGTGGCAGATCTAGTCACTGTTTGTGGGGAGGGCGGTGTAATATCCTTATTTTTGTCTTTATTGATGCCGTTATAAAGAAATTGATAAGAAATAGAAAATAAAACCATTCCTGGAGACATGTTTCCATGTTTGCGCACCAGTTCTTGCCAACTGACCATTTTCTCAGTATAGACGCAATATTCATTTAAAGAAAATATTTACTGAATAGAAGATGTTGCTATTTTTTCAGATAGATAAATGAAACTTTAACAAATTATCAATATTGTGTTTTCCTATCAGAAAAACGTAAAATGACCCCTAGACACATTTTTCAAACTTGTTTGGCGTTCTTTTGTACATTGGAGATACCGGTAGGTAAGGCATATTTTCTCCGTAGGGCATAGTTTAGTATGACCGGTTGTCTACATAACTTGTAATTTGGAAAGGTTTCGGATAGTTGGCAAGAACTGGTTTTCTCTAACCAGTAGTAAGTTTGAGCCCCCTTTACAGAATTCTTGAAACTGGGGAGGTGTATAATGACATTTGAAGAAAATTAGTTTGTAAGTTGATCATCTCATACATCCAGCCCATGATAATTGAGTTTTTAAGTAAACAGTCTGACAGCATTGTAAATGCAAACAAGAGTGCCATCGTCACAAAATACGCCGCCACATTGCTGCTGTTTCACAGAAATAATTGTAGACACTACTTATTTTGACAGAACCAAATTGAAAATGACCAAGTTTCATTTAAATCAAGACAAAAAGTTAGGAGGAGTTGCCTTCACATGGCTGCAATTTCAATAAGCCCCAGGCACTAAGTTTTAAGGGGGCATAATTCAGGGAAATAAATGAGCCATAAAATCCTTGATCCATGTACATCTTCAAATTATGGTGATGACATTGACCAAGTTTCATTTAAATAAAGACAAAAAGTAAGGAGGATTTGTGTTCAAAAGGCTGCAATTTCAATGAGCCCTAGATACTAAGTTTTTAAGGGGCATAACTCAGGCAAAAATCAACAAACCATAAAATCCTTCCTTCATGCACATCTACCAATTGAGGTGATAACATTGACCAAGTTTCAAGAAGATCCAGCCGGAAACTTAGGAGGAGTTGCGTTGACAAGAAAAGTGGACCCAGAGACTAAGTTTTAAGGGGCATAACTTAGGCAAAAATCAATGAACCGTAAAATCCTTCCTTCATGAACATCTACCAATTGAGGTGATTACATAGACCAAGTTTCAAAAAGATCCAGCCAGAAACTTAGGAGGCGTTGCGTTGACAAGAAAAGTGGACCCAGAGACTAAGTTATCAAGGGGCATAACTCAGGCAAAAATTAACGAACCATAAAATCCTTCCTTCATGCACATCTACCAATTGAGGTGATAACATCGACCAAGTTTCAAAAAGATCCAGCCAGAAACTTAGGAGGAGTTGCGTTGACAAGAAAAGTGGACCCAGAGACTAAGTTATCAAGGGGCATAACTCAGGCAAAAATCAATGAACCGTAAATCCTTCCTTCATGCACATCTACCAATTGAGGTGATTACATTGACCAAGGTTCAAGAAGATCCAGCCAGAAACTTAGGAGGAGTTGCGTTGACAAGAAAAGTGGACCCAGAGACTAAGTTATCAAGGGGCATAACTCAGGCAAAAATCAACGAACCGTAAAATCCTTCCTTCATGCACATCTACCAATTGAGGTGATAATATTGACCAAGTTTCAAGAAGATCCAGCCAGTAGTTTAGGAGGAGTTGCGTTGACAAGAAAAGTGGACGGACGTACGGACGGACGGACGGACGGACGGACGGATGGACGGATGGACGGACAGACGGAGAAGATGACGCCAATATACGTCCGCCTCCGGCGGCGTATAAAAATATGTAAGAATATATTTCACAGGAAAAGATGTCTTATGGATTTTTGCTTTATAATAATAGAATAAAACTGTTGAAGCAATTAAGTCCACAAATATTATTGGATTTCCTTGACAGACTCACAGGATGATTATTGGGTCATAAGGAAGGGTTCCTATTGAAAATTGGGGGCTGATCTGACGGAAAACAAGTGAAAAGGTAACTTAAAGAATGTCGCTCAGAATATTCTTCTCTATGTGATAATATAAAGTCCACAAATAATATCGGATTTCCTTGAAACTTTCAGAGGATGATAGAAGGGTCAGTAAGAATAACAAAAGCTGAAATGAGCTAAAATGGTTAAATTGCTGAACAAAATTAATTAAGTTGCCTGCATGTGACATCCAGTTAAATTGAATTATATGTGACATCCAGTTAAATTGAATTATTTTTTGGTCAATTGATATTTTGATTTTAATCTTTTACAGTCCAAACTTGAAAGATGACAGAATGTGGATTGTCATATATTTTGATAGCCAAGGGTATGGAGTCTAACCAAGGATTGTAGTTGTGGCTGTGAGTATTTTTAAATAACACTACAAAGTGTAAGACCATATTGAACAAAGAGATGCAAAAAATAGGAATTATAAGTATTTGTTAATATGCCAAAAATAGGGTTACAAAATTCATTTGTATGTCATTTTTTTTTTTATAATTTCATTGTTTTTCAAAGAAACCCAAATAATAATTACTAAGATGTGTATTTCATGAAATGATAATTGTATTTTCCCTTTTTGCATATGTAATGCTTTTAAAAAAAATCTGTTTTTTAGAGGTCAAGATGAGGTATATGTTTTCATTTATATACAAAATGAAAATCAAAGATTGAGGAAATGTTAGTGAAGAAAAGAAATTGTTTTCAATAAATCTTTACCTGAAAATTTTCAGTGCTTAAACATGCCTAGCCATAAGGTTGCACTTGTTTTAAGTAGTTATTTGCAACTTCATTGAACCGTGATTTGTCACAATCTTTTGATCTGGTAAGGGTTAACTGAAAATGCTGCTTTTCTAATTGTCTTGTAAAAAGGAAAATTCCACTGGTTGAATCAAATTTATGTATAGTAGTCTTAATTATTTCAGACTGACAAAAATAATTTGATTTATGAAAAATTACCTCTATTGATTATGGTGCTTTTTCATTCAATGCTTAATTACATATTGATATTATTCTTAGCTTTACCCATCACATCACAATTTCACATTAACCTGCTACATGCTTTTTTCTCCTTATTTTAGTATTTCATCTATTTAAAACATGACTGGAAGATGAGAAATGGCTTTTTAAAAGTAATTTCTATTTTCTACCTTTGTTTTCCATCCTATAGATCACTAATTTCAAATTAATATCCCTCATACTTTTTACTACAACCCTTTTTTACAGATTCACAGACAGGTGCTGGCAGGAGAAAACAGTTCAACATGTACAGTGATGTAATTTACCAGATATTTATGCCTTATTAGTAAACAGAGATTAACAAGTCAACTTGAGGACATTTCCTGACAAGTGATTGAAATATTTTTCACCATTCTGGTAGTCTTTTCATGCACACAGTGTCTGAATCACCCTTCTTCTGCTGTTCACAGCATATTCCTTTTGAATACTAAGCTTAAGCAGATAAAGAAGACTTGAATCAGTCTGATCTAAGCCAAAACTGCCTGCTGTCTGCTCAGTAACTTTGGTTAAAACTTGGACCAGACTGTTTTAATGTCCCTAGAAAGGGCATTCCGTTTGAATTAAAGTTCATTTCAGCAGGTTAAGAGTTAAGAATAACTTTTACAGTTTAAGTTAAATTGACTAAATGTTTACATTCTTTTTTTCCAAAATAAATCAACTCTCCATCATATAGTGATCACCTTCAAAAAATGATTCAATGAGTGATAGTGTATAGAGTTGTTGTCTACAGGTTGTTGCAAGACTGTTTTTAGATCCTGAATTTTGACAAGGTGGATAATTTTTTTTGCTGATTATAGTTTGATTTAACTAATCTGCTTTAATTAAGTTGAAACTTTTCACTTTTATGAGGTTGTTTGGTATACTGACCACTACAATAAGTAGCCAACTGTTATAAACTTCTGCTGCATAAAATTGTTTTAATTTGATGACTTGGAATACAAAAGTCGTTACAGCCCATATGAATGGTGTTTTCTTGGATGCAGGGTTACATAGAATTCATATATCAGTTTGATTATGAAGAATAATAATAGATTGAGATATGACTAAATAATGACAGTTAGCTAGCCCTTCATTCAGGATGAAAACCTTCACCAACCGTTTGAGTAACTTGTTTTAGCATGTGCGATACCAGTAACATACAAAGCAGGGTACCATTTTTGTTGAGCCCACTATTGTTTGCCGTGAGCAAGAAATAGATTTTACGTTAAAAATCTCTGTGTGTGTTAGAATGTTCATCAGTCAGTCTGTCTGATTTTGTTCAGTCTGTCTGATTTTGTTCGGGCAACACTCTTGTCAATTAAAGATGGATTTCAAAATAACTTGACACAATTATCCACTATCATGAGCTATTGTGCTATTTGAAAGAAATTTTCAGATAGCTCTGAGGTTAAGTTCACAGCACAAGGTCAAATGCAAAACATGCAAATCCACCTAATTAAATGTTAGCCCAATTTTTTGCATTCTGAACTCTGTGCTGATTTTGAAATATATCACATACAATAAAGTTCCCATTCAAATTGTTTATTTTGAATCTGTGGCTTTGTCAGAGGAAAAACATACCTCCCTTTGGCACTTGTTCTTGTTAGCACTAGCTAAAGGGAAAAATTTAATGCATTTTTTCACCTTTAGAAAGAAATAAAAAGTTATGCTTTAAATCTATGATGATGAAAAAATGTTAGACTTGTCATTAATGTGAAAAGATTTTGATGGCAATTAGACTGGTGTTTGAAAAATAAAAGGTGTGTAATAGAAACAAAATTGTTTGTTATGAATCAAGAATCAACTTACTGCAGTATTTCAGTTTTATGATATATTAGTTATATGAGGCTATTTCATCAGACCATGACTTCCTGCCATTTTGCTTGTTCACCTAGATTTCGAGCAGTCATCTGCTTATCCTACCAAAGGTCACAATAATAATTGGCTGAAAAGATGCGGGACAAATGACCAGTCCTATGGCCGAGATCTATGAGTAAAAAGTATCGAAACGTGCATGCTTTTTTACCGAAATATGCTGTGTTTGAACTTAACTAATTCCTTAGGTCTGATAATTTATCACCTTGCCATGAAACAGAGATAACGGTTTAAACCTATCTTTTTAAAATCGATTGGGAAACAAGTTTTTACATTTTAGATTAATCCCTCTCGAATTTGCTTCCTAGAAAATTCACCAGTACACATGTCGAATTTGTGGGCCAATGAAAGAACCAAGATCAATGGCCGCTCCCAGAAATCAAACCCAGGACCTTTGGGTCAAGAGGCCGACGCTGTAACTCTAGACCACAGACACCACACGATAATGATATAATAGTTCTCAGTTCTTGTTTAAGTATACAAGAGTATGGTTCTATATTGCTTGACTTTTGTCTCTTTGAAGATAGGTGCATCTTTATGGCCTCTAGAGAGTAAACAAGAAATTTGTCATTAAGGTCCCTTTTCTGGTGATATGGCATGGATTCTTTCCATTTTCAATGGGGTTCATCCTTGTGACCTGGCCAACATTCTGACCAAAGTTTCATGAAGTTCGACCCATATTTGGGGCCTCTGGAGTATAAACACTTAAATTGTTGTCGTACTGACAACAGAGATTGCACAACAGACATTCAATAATCCCAAAAGCCCACATTGAGCATGATGTGCTCAGGAGAGCTTAAAATATTGTGAGAAAGGAGGAGCCAAATGTGTAATACATAGCTTTCAGAGGTAGTACTGGTAAGAAAAATACCATGAATCCATTGTTAGGTGCTCCAGCAATGTAGCTTGAAGATTGTTGAAAGCGGCATAAAACCCCATTAAAACAAACAAATCTTTTTCCTATACTATATATAGTATGGTTTCATTGTAAAAAACCCATCAAGACTTATCCATCTTATAAAAAAGAAGTTTCCTATCAAGAATCAATACTTATATATATGTGACCCGTCATGCGAAAAGGGACCATCTGGGAACTTAGTTAATTGAATAGTAATTTGAAAAAGAGGTTGGTTCAAGAACAGGCAAATTAGAGGTCGCAATTGAAAAATTCTTTCACCTGAAGGAGGACTGATTTTTCAAGATTCAGATTATAAGAAAAGTGCGAAACGTTTCAACCCTTGTCATTCTGCGCAGTCTTACGAGGGTAAACGTTTTACGCATTTCCCAGATGATCCCTTTTTGCATGATAGGTCACATACATATTTTGAAAAATGACTTTCCATTTAAGGTTAAGCCTACACTTTCTGTCCATCTTTTGGCCTCTTCCCAAATTTTCTTATAAAATTCCATATTTGACTGAGTTTCTCATTGATAAATATTTGATAGCCAGCAGAGTGATGAAGCCCCTTTGGGCCTCTTGTTTTAATTATTAGGTTGGCTTTTTTCGGAGAAACCCTGAGAAATGAGGATCACCTTGGCATGATTAACTATAACCTTGGTAATACCTCTTGTTTTTTATTGAAGATATCTTCAATGAACTTAGAATGTCGATGGCATAGTGCCAAACAGTTGTAACTGCCCATAAACATATAGGCAGTTACAACTGTTTCAGGATGAGCCATGGATGTTTGTTCACAATCACAAGAGCTATCCAGACTATCAAGGGGGATAACTCTGGAAGGATTTTTGTAAGAGTTATGCCACTTTTTTTACTTAGATTTTTTCTGCATTAACCAGCATCTTTAGCCAAGCTGTGCTCTTGTTTCCTTTGTTGCTTTTCATACTCGGATGTCCAGCAGGCGTATCTTATGAAACTTTGTCATCTTATTCTTTGATTGTCAAACATCTCAACCATTCATGTAAATCCTATTTAAGAGCTCTTTTTTTCCCTTGAATGGAAAGACAATACCACTTTTTTTGTTACATGCTTGATGAATGATGGCCTGACTGTTGTTTGAACTCATTACCCAATGATTGTAAGTCCACTTCTTTTGGAAATAGCAAACCAGGCCCAGTGTTCAATACATTTATTTTAGGTAAACCACGCAATTCGAATGTTTATAAACAGACTTTCGACGAGTTAATATAGATAAATCGGGACCAACGAATTTTTGCTGTCAGGGTTTCTGACTATACTGAAAGATCAAAGAAAGGCAAAACTACTGGCACTTTTACGATCCTTGAATTACATCAGTAAACTCCATGTGTCAAATAGTAAAAGTAACATGCAATCGAAACCCACTTGATCATAAAGAAACTAATATTGAAACGAAAAAAGTATTGAATATCGATAGGGAGAAAAAAAGTGTTTTACATGGTGAGCTTCTTTACTCTATCACTATATAGGTGATAACATTTGTAATCAAGTACCGTTATCTCACGCTTGTTAAATTTCAGTTCAGTCCACCCCTACTCTTGGCTGTACTACAATTTCCCATGTTTATGAATACCCTGGTTGGACTAAAATTGAGTTTGAATTATAATATACAGTTAAGAACATCGTAAAATTGACAAGTTGAATGATTATTGAATGATTTAGGAATGAAATTGAATGAATGTGTGGAGCGACTTTTGAGTGAATTTAATGGGAGGTAATCAAGTATTGCAAATTTTGTTCAGGGTGAACAAAATTAGCAATATTGATTACCTCCCTTTAATAAAATATGCATACAAGTTCTATAGATAGCTCCCTATTCCTCAAGAACCTATCAGACGCATAGAATTTCAATTAAATAAGTGAAATCCCAGATTTTTTCCCAAGCTATTTTTATTTTGAACGAAGTTGTTGTTATATGTTTTTCAGTGAGTTTGGAGCGTCTTTGAATGGTGTGAGTGAGTGTCTGGAATGAATGAATGGAGCGCTGAGTGAGCGATTTAGAATGGTTTTGATTGAGATGAATGTCAATTTCACGATGTAATTAACTGTAGTGAGAAAAGAAAAAAAAGTTGCTTATAAAAGATTATCTTTTATCCAAAGCTTTTCATCTTTTTGTAATGCATGAACGGTTCATAGGTAGGGAATTGCAGCCCAGACCGTGCAGAATAATCGCAAAAATATGGTTATCTAGTAAAAAAATCCAGAATACAGAGTATCATTAAAAGAAAATTCACTCAGTGTGCAAGCGAAATGTTCGAACAAATCTGAGGTTAAGCTATTTTAATAGCTCACTGAGAAATATCTTGAGAAAATTAGGTTTCCAGTGGTACAATCCCTAGAAGAAATTCTTTATTTGCACATGGATCAGGGTTGGATCAGTGTGAAACAGTTGTAACCGCCTATATATTTATAATATTTATAGGCAGTTACAACTGTTGAACATTGAACTTCAAATTATGTTTAATGGTCATCTAAGGAACATTCAATTTGATATTGACTTTAAAAATATTGAGGATATTGTCGATGAAAGTAGCCCCTTGAATTAAAACCTTGGCATGCTCGACCTGCAAGATTAAAGGCAAAGATCAGTGCACTTATGTGTAGCCTGATCCTTGTCCACACCACCTGTCATTCATTTGATGTAATTCTACAGAGATTTGAATTAATCATATCATTTCTAACAAGCGTTGAAACTCAACTTCAGCCAATCCAATTTTCTTGAAAGAACATGTTAAAATTGACCATGTATTTTATTAGGAAGATTTTCAAAGTTTAGAACATTTACAGGTACTATCTACAGTATTAAATTTAAGCCTACCCACAACCCAGGTCATAATTTCTTCGATTTATTTGCATGGGGCTACCTGGGGTAAGGTGATGATGAGCCTCAGTAGTTTAAACAGAAAATATGGTTGAATAGACAAAACATCATGACAATACAAATTAGCTTTCTGCCATTTTCGATCAAAATTCAATTTTTTCACAGACAATTAAGATTATGAGAATTTCAAGTTCTACTTTTATTAATTGTCTCTTTTCATTTCCAGAATAATTTTAAATTAGAATTGTGAACGGGTTGATAGTGTCCATGGTTGATCATCTTTTGATCAAGAGGTCCTGAGTTTGTTTCCTGAAAGCTGCTATCAACCTTGTTTCTCGCACTGGGTCTTGAACTTGGTACAACTGAGTGTTCAAATTCCTTGAGAAACTATCAAATTTATCATAGCAGTCACACTGACACAAAATTAAACTGGCTATCAATATAATCCCCATGCTCTTTGCTCTTCTATTGAATACATAGCTGTTTCCATGAAAACAACATACATACAAATGTCAGGGCATTTTGCACTTTGAGAGGTCCATAATACGGTAAGAGGATTTAACTATATCATTTGACAAAGTCATTTAGGTAGGGTTTAACGTCATTTCACTGTAATTCGGCCAAATCGCAGTATTCATTCAAATCTGTTCAGTCGAGTTTTCCATCCAGCAATTTCCTCTATACTGTAATGTACTGTAAGTAGTTGGTTTTGCGAAGAACACAACTGAAATAAAGAAAATATATATATATATATTGAATTAATAAAGTTTTATTTTAATAACTTTGTTGGAAAACTAAATGGTGTCAATGTCTCATTTGTGAACATACATGAAATATATAGGGCTAACTTTAATATACAATTTACAAGGGATTTTGTGACCATTAAATTAAGTCCTATTTTTTTTTATCAAGGAACCTGTGTGGTCTAGCATAGCTAGATAAATTATCTTAAAATATTACCCTAGAGGCTGTATCTTCTTTAATGCAAGATATGTTGAACAAAATTTAATCTTACCACAGACCTTAAATATACATACATGTATTGAGGGTCTCTGATCTTACACTCCATGCTATAAGGCATTCCTAAGCTTTTTTGACAGACAACAACGTTTAAGTTTTATGGTTCAATCAAATAGTAAATTGCACTATCTAGACATGTTCATTTATTGAGGCTGTACTACAAATAAATATTTGTGCTTGGAAATGAATATTTCTGGTTCAAATTGATATCACCTAGAGGAGGGTTGTCAAAAATCCACTGTCTTACCCCACCTCCTTAAAAATCTTAGGCCCAGAGCATTATAATCTATTCAGAGCGAAAAGATTGACATATTTCGGACACGATAGCATAAAAATTAAATCAAAGATAAAAACAACAAGTATTTATATTAAGATAATGGGATACAAACACTCATTTCGTTCAAATCTTCGAGCGCAAAAATACTTCCGGGTTGTTGAGCTAATGGACGGCTTGTTTTATGATAATTTAGGGACGTTTTGAAAATAATCGACTGTTAATGTGTTGATTATTCGACTTTTTGGGAAATTTTTTCGTTTCTTTTTAATAAAAAAGGATAATAGTTGACAATGTGGCCACATAAAAACGTTAGGCTGGGCATATCTAACGATTTACGAAGTTTCTACTTCCGCCTTAAATTACTAATCAAAGTGCTCCGTTACCTCGTTTAGACTGGAAACCCTCGATTTCGATCTAAAATCAGCCCCAAACGAATCACTTTCGTCAGTTTCTCACTTAATGAAATATTGAATCGTGATAAAAGTGAGTGTCGGCCATCTTGAATCAACTTTGAGAATGGTTAGAGCATGCCCCTACCCAGACTTAAATTTTCGTTCTCAAACGGCGATTTTGTTCTCAAATAGAGAACGTTCTCAGTCTCTAATTGTTTATAATCACCATTTTTTCTGAGAATCCCCCGTTTGAGTAAAATTCTCAAATAGAGCCTGAGAATGCAATAGAGAATGGTTTATAACCTCGGGCCCAGATATGAGTTGAATTTTTTCTCTGAAGGTCGAATGTCGCAAACTAGTCAGCCAATCAGCCATTTACATTACAGGTACCATCCCTTACTATCTAGTTACCGGTTTTTCAAGAATCAAAGACGCCATGGTACCACAAAAAATACGACAGGGACGAAAACTATCGAAGTGAGTACCCGTTTGTACTTCGTACATTTGTGCTTTCTGGAAGATTATAGATAGAAACGTAAGTTTAGATTTAGTTTTGATAATTTCAACGCCAATTCAGAGTAATCACCATGGGCCCGTTTTACTAAACATCTTACGATCATTTTTTTGCGTAAGTCAAAAATTAAAGTTGCTTCTACAGTGGTAACTAAATAGGGAATTCTAACATGCATTATCTCATTAGAATCGTCTTCTAAAGACGATTCCAATGAGATTATGCAAGGCAGAATCTAACTACAAATGAAAACACCAGGTACGATTTGTGATTTTGACTTACGATCAACTTTTTCGTAAGAAGTTTAGTAAAATGGGCCCCATATGACTATCCCCTGTTTTAGTTAATTTTACCTTTTTTGACATTGTCTTAGTGAACTTATCATGATGTCAAAGCATTTTCTAGTAACTACATGCAAGATATCGCACTTTTAAAGAATTTAACTTTTTTCATATTTTTTTTTTTTTCATTTTAGTTTGTGATTTAAGGAAATATTAATCTTACATGAAAAAAATATTGAAAGACCATTGAAAGGCTGAGCGATAAAGGATCAAGAGGGTTCGAATAAGATCAACGCCGACAGCTTTTTTACATTTAAAACAAAAACGAATGTACAAGAAAAAAGTCGTACGAACGCGAATAATCTCGTGTAGGCATTCGTAGTTTAGGAGCCTATACTTAAGATTAAGTTTAAGTAGGATGCCGAACGGTACACGTTCATATTATTTTTTTACATTATTTACTTTTTAAACACTAAATTTTGATCCGGTGTGACCAGGCTAAAGGTGAACCCATCTTGCGTTATAAGTAACAATTTTATTTTTATTTTGCCAAAAACATCACATAGTTATTATTTCTAGGCCAAAACATCAGCAGGATTTGTCCTAATTTTCAAGTGACACTTAAACGCTTAAATCATACTAATCAATTGATGAATGGTCACGCGAATTAGAAAATACTCATGAGTGCTATGATACTCATAGGTAAGAGGCCAGCATTTTGTAACTTTTGAAAGCAGCAGGTTTTGGTTTTTGTTGTTGTTGTTGTTGTTGTTTTTGTTTTGTTTTGTTTTCTCGATAAGTATTAAGGTACATAATAATATTATGATTTCATTTTCTGGTTCTTTGGACAATTCATTTGGACATTTCAAACAAAACCAAGGGCCAGAGGAGCGGATAAATGAAATTTTATCAGTCTACATCCTCAAGTCGGGAGGAGAATAAAATTAAGCGAAAAAATCACTAATTTCTTTATTTTTGTTTCAAATTGGAATAAAATTTCTCAATACTTCTTCATAGATGATTTTTCCAGCTACAAAACTTTCCCGTTATTATTGATGACGTGACCAATTATCAACCAATTAATTCTTTTTGGTAAACTTAAATATTTTTCTTCTCAACGAAATCTCATTCAGTATTTTACGTGCAAGACAATGACAAATAATTTTAATTGTTAATAGACAACCGGCCCTTATAGAATATATATATATAGTTTTACAAGCTTATCAAACGACAAATGGCGATTGTGACCTAATTTCATTAGGCAAACCTCGGTCAACATTGTCAAAGATCATGCGTTCCGAAATGTTGCGGAACTATTAGGGGTCCACTGCCTTAACGCAAAAACTAAAGATATACAGAGCGATAAAGATGCTCAAACTGCCGCGATATTGCCGAAAGATAGTTGAAAGCAGCATAAAACCCCATTCAAACAAATCAAAAATCAAAAGACGATCAAAAGGAAAAAGTCCTCATTGGAGTAATTTAAATATTCTGCTCCAGAAAATATATTTGAATGTATTTAAGACAGGCTTAAACATTTTTCACATTATCATTTTTATTGTCTTTCCGACTTAGGGGTGAAGAAGGCTATAATTTTATATTTATATCGTTGGGACTGAACCATCTAAGATTGAACTTCTGGTATTGTCGAACTAGAACTACCACAATTAATTTTTCAGAAAAATAAACAGTCAAGAAAAAATAACACTATAAAACCCTTTTTTTAGAAAAATGCTTTCGACCTTGCCATTCAAGGACGTGAAACCGCAAATTTTGAATACTTTTTCAGATATTATAAAGGTCAAGTTTGCGTTACTGTTTCATTAAAACAAATAGTAAGGAGGATACGAGAAATGATTTACAAAAAGTCCTTACAAGTGATTTTGTTATCATCCAAAGCGGTCATTTCCCAATGCAATTAACACAAATTGACAAGGGATAGTTTGTTAAGATTACTAAATACGAATCACCTTAAGGTATAAATATGGTTATTGTATGTTAATTTGGCATCAAAGTTTATGCAAAGCCTCCAGAGGAAATGGATTCGGTAGTTCGATGGTCCAAGCGCAATTCTTCAGGGAAATCAACAGTAAGTTTAAATGACATAAACGATTTGTATAATTGTGCGATTAAATCTTGTTGAAGTAGCAAACATCCGTTAGCTTAGCATGTACACGTGTTGTGCATCAAATTTAAATGTCAAATATTTTCAGTCGGCAACTCCGCGAGTAGACTGGCTTAGGACAGAAAAATAGGAGGTTGGGTCATTGCATGTTGGATTTTAAGAGTTGGGTTTCGTGGACTGTATTCAGTTTGGTAAAGGTGAAGCATAAAAAATTTGTTGTTTTTTTTTTTTCATTATCACTTATTCTTTTTCCTCTATAAACAGGAAGATCTGTCCATACAGCTACACACTAATCCCGACGAGACGTCTTTAGATAATCTGCCGTCTCCAGATTCCGCCGTTTTTAGTGATGACGAATGTCCTATTACAGATATTTCGAAAAATGACCAGAAAAAAATCCCACCACAAGCGTTCAGCAGGACCTCAACACGCTCAGTTTCTGCGACATTTAGTGAGCAGTTTGACACCAAAGATGAAATTATTACTCTCAAAGGTATGGGAGCTAAAACTGTTAACATATTACATATAGGTATACAAGGCCATTTTTAGGTTTTATTTTAGGTATCTTATAACTCTACAAATATCCGTGTGATAACCATAGGCATTTGGATTCAGGATTTTATAAGAACTTAAATATCTGCATATATCACTATTACAGATATACACAAGGTAGTGCAGTCGCCATTTTCTAAGGGAACGGATGTTTTTACAAGCAATTTGGTACTCGATTCTCACGAGAAATTACGTCCTATGTTAGACGTAAAACATCCGTTCTCTTTAACATGGCAACTGTATACCTTGTGTATTTTGTATTCTAGATAAGTGATATTCTGTGGTGATAACATCCAATATAATATTTTTTATGATATCACGTGTATATTTCTATAAAAATGAAATGATGCGGTTTTTTTTAGAAACTTGCATTTTTGTTAGAAGCATCGACGAAAACAAGACAAATAGATTTTATAAGATAAATATAATACGTAATTATAGGTAGATTTTGTGCGGTGAGCCGTGAAATCAACTTTTTTCTGTTAGATTCTCGTGCCTTTTGTTCGAACTAGATAAATTGGTATAAATAACGCATAAAGAATGTTTGAAATTTACCTTTTAAACCAACGTTATTGCTTGTGCGAAATATTAGGGTTCACTCACACTTGCACTTTCATAATTTAAGCGAAAGGTTCAGGTTAAATTCTCATCATTTGTTCTTTTTATTATATCCGATTTACCAATGATAATGGACTCAGCGCCTACGTCAGAGCTCTGTTTTGAAAAAAAAAAACACTTATAGTGTCTCGACAATTATCAATTCCCCCAACCTCGTTTGGTATTTTTCTCATACAAAACACGAACTGCGTTTTTCATCGATTCATAATTTGAATTGTTGATAATTAAGTTAAACCGAAACTGTTTGTTGATGAAAAATGCGATTTAGAATGAAATTGGCTCAAGGCCCAACTTTTATTCACATCAATATGAATTTAAAGACTCAGAATTCTCGATGATATGTCAAACGCGTTCTGGCATTAAAAAATGCATGTTCTTCGAAGCTATGCAAACGTTATAGGGTCTGATTTTATGTCGTATCACGGGCAAATTGTTCACAGATGTAGGCATACTTTCGAGGACGCTTTCTCGGGAGTTTGAAAGTAAACAATATTTTGTTGCTATTTAGATTAGGAGTCTTCGATGAGAAAGCGAAAGATTACTTTTACTAATTCTACTAAGTCTAAATTTCGCCTTTTTCCTATATTCTTTAGTGGTTGTCTTCTGAGTGCCATAAATCTCAAAATCCTAGTAACGCCTACGTCCAGAACGTAGGTAAGATTTCACAAATTGAACAAAGCCGTCTAATAGGTTTCAAAGTTCCTATTCTTTTTCACTTAAATAAATAATAGTTTTGAATTTCATCTTAATATCTTTTAAACATTTATATTTATTTCAGTGATGACCAAGTCACATTATATTGACAAGAAACTCAGATCTGCCTGTAAGAATTGTGAAGGAAAATTCAATTTAAGACGAAGGCCAAGACACTGTAGAAGGTTTGACATTTAATCATGCATACAATATCTCTTTTAATGTAGTTGAACGTAATACATGTAGTTCCGCAACATTTCGAAACTAATGATCTTTCACAATGTTTACCGGGGTTTTCTAATGAAAAACATTTGGAAATCTATTTAAAACGCTGTGACAGTTCATTTCTTCCGAAACGATGCGGAACTATTGCGGCTCCATTTTCTTAAACCCCAAAAAATGAGATTTCTTCTTTGATTTTGGACTACATGTGTCTACATGAACATTTTAACCATCAGCGTACATATATGCTGGCATAGAGCGTCGATCGGTTTTAATTTTTTCATCGAAAGTCGTCTGTTAATATGACAGTCCGTTCATCTATTCGTCCGTCAATCAGTCTTTCTCTTCACATTATAATCTGTTGAGTGAAAAAAATATCATTTAGATCTACTTTTATATTTTCTAAAAAAATACAAACAAATAAATAAATAAAATAAGAATCTGTCTTCGTCTCTTTAAAAATATTATTTTAATTTGCTAGGTGTGGAGAGGTTTTCTGTGGCCCCTGTGTCCAATTTCAAAGAAGGCTTAATAAACTTGCCCAGCCTGACCCAGATGGACGATATAAAAAGGTAACACTTTAAAGAGAACCCCATTTTTAAATGTGCGGAAGCACAATTAGAGTGGTTATGCCCAGATTGTATCTAAAGAAAATTTGCAAAACACACCTTTTTCAAACTCATATCTATTTTGTAAAGCGTTTGTTTCGAAATTTTCTGGAATAAAATTGAGCTTCTCTTTTTCTCTGATCGTTAATTTAAATTTTATTTACTGTTCATTCCATGAAGGGTTTAACAGTTGATTAATTTAGCTTAATAACAGAATATTAACTTTAGTTTACTAAAATACAGTTGTAAATTTGCACTTCGTACCTATGAGGGAAAGGATACAGAGATGAATTGTGGGATAAATTACCTAATACCCCCTCCTGAGAATAACCCCCTATAATTCAGCTATTATCCTCTTCACTATTTACAAAGTTTAAGTGTGCGTGTGCATTATGTCACTCACTCCTCTCTCTCTCAAGCTTTACCTTGGTGTTTTAGTCTCTGTCTGCCTGTGATTTATCTACATGTACATTTCTTAAAACTTGTAACTACAACTTTTCAAGATGTGGCACAAGATATCAGTCTGAGTGTCTAAATTGTCCAAAGTCTTACAATGCAGAATGCCTTACATGATTAACAAGTAGCTTTTTCAGCTGCCTGAACACTTTTTATTTTCAAATTTCAACATCAAAAGAATGGAGATGTATTTGCCTGTGTATATTCAAACTTAAAACTTAAAAACAAATTCCAATGCTTATATTTGGCCATTCCGTGTTAATTTTGACGACGTCCTTGATAAAATCTCTGTCTAATGACCGTTTCCCACAATTTTTTAGGTATCTTTAAAAGTGGAATGTATGGTTTGACTATATCTTCAACAATAACTTGGTTTGGATTTTTTATCTATTTATTTTTTATTTATTTTCAAAACTATATAAACATAAACTCCTGAAACAACAATAAGCGGTTCAGTCATTCAGTCCCGCGCAATTTCAGTGCATACAGCACTTTGATTCTGTAATGCTTTTTGGTGGTTTATCGAGAAATATTGGTAGATTATCACGTGATAAACTCACTACTTTACCAATAAAATAAATAAAATTACCCCAATTTCGTTCATTTCATCCAGCATTCATAACATTCTCGTGCAAAATGACCCGCTTGTTTTCTATAATTATAAGACAGGGGAAACACTCTCGGTATAGATGTATTTTCAAAACTTAGCTCTGACGCAGGCGTTGAGTCCATTACCATAGGTAAATCGGGTATATTTAAAAAGCATATAATAGATTTGTTAGATAATTTGTATCTTTTTTAGGTATTATTTAAACCCTGTTTTATCTATTTTGAAAGAATCGCACGGGAATTTAACCGTTTAAAGTAGATTTCACGGCTCACCGCGTAAAATCTACCTATAGTGAAGTAAAGGCGACACAATTAAAAGCTTGTTTGGATTGTAGGTTTTTTTTAAGTAACATTGTAAAATTTAGAATTCATTAGCAGCGTTGCAACGGTTCTTACATTGTCATAATTAACATTCGTTTGAACAAGACATTGGAAAGAGAATTAAGATTAGAGGATAGAAGAACTTCAATTAAGAAAAAAGAGAGTATTTGTCGATTTTATAAAGGTATGAAACTAAAAATCTTATCACACTTTATGAAAACTAAACGCGGATTCATACATGAGTGCGAGTTAGTTTTTAGTTTAATTCCTCTATGAAATCAATGAATGCTCTCTTTATTTTAATTTAAAATCATGAAGCAAAATGTTGAAATTTATTCTAGTGAATCGGATATTCCATTTTTCTTTTTTTCAAAGTGCGGGAGCTTATAAAAGAGCAGCGTACTCATTGTCAATTTCATTTTGGAATATGACCAATTTTTAAGCAAATCAACTGCACAAAAATGGTTTATTAAACCAAAAGTAAATGATTGTTGCATCAAAAACAACACCGAGATATTTTTTAGCTCAACTAAGCAAGAAGTACTTATGGCTCACCAGTTATTGTGTTCGACCAATGTCCGGCGTCTGTACGAGGGGTGTCCGGAAAGTTCGTAGACAACGTCTAGTACATACATACTGTATGTCATGGGCCTTTGAATACAACACGTCAATTTTCAATATTATTCAAAGAGCCGTTATGCAAAATTTTAAGAATTTTCTCTAATAAATAATGAAACAACATGGAATTTTGTAAAGGTATGTTAGTTGGTGCGGAGCACCAAATGACGTTATAACGTAAATATGACGTCGAGGTAAAAATACGGCTACTCTAAGTCGAATCTATTGAAATAACTATGCATCGATGTTTTGCCTAGATTTCAACCTTCTCGTTGTATTATATCTTGATTATGAGATAGCAAGCCTTGACCACTTTTAGAAAGTGTATATTGCTAATAACGAGGGGGAAAACGAATGTAAAATTTTGCCGTTTTGATTTGCAATCTTATTACATTAATCCCCCCCCCCCCAAAAAAAAAAATAATAAATAAAAAAAAATAATGATAATAAAGATACCACAAAATAATCATAAATGTTTCAACCACTGCAGGTGTCTAAGGTAAATTAAGGTCGTTTGTATCCTGGAATCCGGTCAGTACTGTTATGTTCGTTTTCTTTAAAGCCATACCCAAAACGCGCAAAACACATTTGTCTGATTTGTTCAATCATCTTCATGAGTTTGAAAAGAAAACTTATCTTATATATTGTTTATAGACCATCATCTATTCCAACTGTTCACTAATCACTAATGAACAACTCTTCAACCACTGCCAAACTTCGTTCTCAAAGCCCATTTTAATCGAACGGCGTATCGTCATTATGACATTCCAGCTTAAACGCAGAATTCGCGTTAAAGCAGCTTTGCTGAAAACTTTTTAGTACTAGTTATTGGAAATTTTTACTAAAAACTACCATATGTTGAGAAGGATTTGCAATTTTCATTCCTGCAGCTGATATAATAGGTTAAGAGGTATATTTCTTCGCCTTTCCCGGATTATAAAGGAAAATGCAGATCAGACGCTGCTCCGCCGCAACAACTGACGGCGTCATTTTCCGTTCCATCTTGCGCACGGTTTGCTAAAATATTCTTCATTCATTCGAGTATTTTAGAAGCAATCACTTTGAAAATATCACCAGATAAAACTTATAAAACGGGCTCAATATAAACATTTTGATTATGATATTCTCAAAAAATAAAACCCTTGAAAAAATTGTTTTAGTATTCAATCGTAATCGGTAAATGTTAATAATTTTGACGTGCTCCGGGTACCGGTAGGTGGGGTTGTTAAGGCAACTGTCATATTCATGTCAATAAAAATGTTGAACATTTTCCTTCGGGTATGAAGTCAGTGATAATTAGGGTAGCGATCAACACAAGAATTATGAATAAAATGAAAGTAGTTAATGAGGATTTCAGACTGTCTACGAACTTTCCGGACAACCCTCGTATATCTATCCGTCCGTATGTCTGTCTGTCGGCCCGTTTGTCTACAATTTTAGATATAAATTTTATGTTCTCTATTATCCATCAGACTTCAACCAAACTTCACAGAATGATCCTTAGGCTAAGCGCTTTCAAATTACTTCTTAGAGTTGGAATATACGAAGAACTGGTTGCATTGGCAACAAAAAAAAAAGTTAAAAATCATCTTCTCTTTGGCCGTAAGGCCTATGGCTTTTATATTTGGTATTAAACATCGCCTTTATACCAAAATGCTTTAGAATATTGCTCTTCCTTTTAAACTAGTCCTATGTAACAGGTTCACAGATTTTACATAACAATAAAGCACACAACTCCTTTAAAATCTGCTACTCCAACCAAAAGGCTTATACTTTGCATGACACAATTGCCTCGGAACCTTTAGCAGATATTTTCATTTTTGCACTAACTTAAAAATTAGCCCTATGTTGAGGAATTTTGTGTATTCAATTGAATACTACACATCATTTAGCATCAAATCTCTGACTTGGTCATAACACATAATCCTATGGCCATTTAGCAGAGCAATGAAAAAAGTGTGCATACTTAAACTTAAGTCTTGTGTTGTGGGGTCCCAGATTTAACTTATTTATAAAGACGGAAGCGCGAACAATGATTTATTTCTAAACAACAAGAAATGCATATTTCAAATTCTCAACTCGTTCCATCTAAAAATGTAAGGCCTGATACATATACTTTTATTTGCTTCAGATTCGATCTTTCTTTTCTGCAAAAACGGTTGAAATTATAAACCCTATGTTGAAGGGCCACATTTACTATAGAAGCGATAGAAGAGAGTCTTTAAAAAAAAGGTTTCATTCTACACTTTCCAAATTCCAAAATTTGTAGTTTTATTTCACATTGATCTACTAAAATGATTAACCGTAGCTTTCATTCTTATATCATTTATTTTGTTGTTCTATCCCGTTAAGACTTTGAAATCTGCAACTCGCATACTCAGGTGAGCGATATAGGACCAGCATGATCGTCTTGTTAAATAAATTTGCTGTATTTTTTATCTTACAAATTTACAAAATAGTTTCATTGCAATACAGGTTTGTCAACACTGTTATAAAGGTGACGTTCAAGAGATTGGAGTTGTACGAAGTTGGACAAACGACTTCGAGAAGGAGAGGGAACTGTCGAGATGTGAGCGGATTGTGAAACAGCGTGTTAACTCGAAAACACAGACTTTTTGGAGGGACCAGTATGTATCCTATCTATGATTCAGCCAAAGATATTTGAGGCATAATGTTACTTTTCCAACAATTTTCACGGAAGATTATAGATATTCTTGGACTCTGAACATGGACTATAGGTCCGTAGCCTTCCATGAAGTGCGTATTGTAGACTATGATCTGACTGTACGGATGCTCACCTGAGTCTTCACGTTGCTAACATACAGAATAGTTGGAAATGTTATGCAAAGGCTCAATAATTTGTACATGTATTAGGTTTAATACCACTTTCAATATTAATATAGTTATTCCGGGGCATCTTGTATACATACCCATGGTTTCCTGTTGTTTCTCACTCCAGTACAACCACGACGTTTCATCTGAGCTACCAGTTTCTCCGCCTTTTTAATCATAATATTTATCATTCGCCGATTGATGGGAGACTATCTTTTGGGTCACGTTCACTTGAGTCAAATGTCGGATAAAAGTTGGCCAAGTCTGGGTTCGAGCTCACGACCCCGGGATTTACAGCTCAATGCATTACCGATGAGCTAACCGGGTTCGGCACCATAGGCTGTAAAGGAAAAACATACTCATTACGTTGATTAGAATGTTCAATCTAGAATCTAGAATCTAAGAAAATATGTTGTTATCCTTTATAGAAATCTTTATTAGAAAATACGCGAAATTTTAGGAAATTTTGTTATGTTAAATTTTTCCAACTGTGGGGAACTTACTCAAACAATGCATTATGTTTTGTGTTTTTTTCTTGAAATGCAAATATTATATTCTCTTATGTAAGCTTTGTTTAAACTTAAAAACTAAACTTTCTGGTTCTTCCAATTAAAGGCTAGACTAACGATATCTTTTCTTTCAGAAATTCATGTTTATGCTAGATTAAGATTCAAAGATGATTGAACCCGAGCGTAACATTTCAGAAAATTAGTATATCCATACAATCTGATCAGAGTCTTCACTATGCACACATTGTAATAATGCTGGATAAAGGTTTATGTATTTCATCAGACACTGCTTTGAATGTTTTAATAGTGAATTGAGGCTATGCATGACATTTCGAACAATTTAAAATGTGCACCAAGCAAAGATTCTGGCTAGCCTATGCATCTGCACAGTCTGGCCAGAGTCTTTACTTTGCTTTTTACAGATAGATCAGGTTTAGACTGACAGCCAATCTTTCTATTGTACTGTTGAATTGTCAAGTCTGCTCGATGATTGCAACTCTCGCATGAATCAAATTGTTGGAAAAGTCACAAATGGGCTCATTTCCACACAACAATTCATTAAAGAATTTGAATGATCCCTCAATTGTTCTCTTTTTTTTTCTTCATTTCGTGAAAAACAAAACGTATATTTTCTCAAGTGGAGAATGTAGCTTTGTTCACTCAATGAAATAGCAATCGGTTTTACACTGAAAAGGGTATTATATTCCAATTTATATTCCTTGTAGACTGGATGTTGAGGGCGAGTGTAGACGACTGCTAGATGGATTTGAACGTCATGTTGGTCCGTCCGAGTCGAAAAAGGCCGTACAAGATCTACAATCTTTAATGACGGTACCCTATTGGCAGAAATCCAGATTTTGGCAGGTACGTGAATTATATAATTTAACAGAGAATGGAAGTAAAGAGGATTTGGGTTGTTATATCTTTTTTTTCAATGTAGTATGTTTTCTTGCAAAATCGTTTGAATATTGATCCTTGAAATGATTCTGGTGACTATGGCGCACTAAATGCAACACAATTTTCCTTTAGATACGTATCAAATAATAATACTCTGTCTCACTTAACCTTCTGTTCACTTTCCCAACAACCAGATAAGCATCTAAATTTCTTATAGTTTAATAAATTATTATATATCTTAACAAGGAACCGGAAGTTCTGAAGTCTCGTACGCTCGAAGGAGAAATGACACGGTTTTAAAACTTCTTACATAAGTCAAACTGTGACTGCAGCTTTTTACAAACAATGGGTCAACTTAATTCAGGCCCGGGCGGGGCACATTGTTATTGTTTTTCACTTTGAAACCAGCCCTGCGTTCAGGCTGAAAAGATGTTGCAAACTGTTTTCGAATTATACCTCACTTTACACGCAAGTGAACGTGTAAAGCGGGGTAAAACTTCAACCGTTTTTCATCCTGAACGCGGGACTGGTTTAAAGCTGAAAAACAACATCAACGGGTCCCGTCCGTGCCTGAAATAAGTTGGCCCTATGTCTCACCGATTATAGGTAGAGAACGTGACTCGACATTGCAGACAGTGTAAAAAGGGTCTCGGTGTACGGAAATCTAAAAGAAATTGTAGAGTCTGCTCCCTTGCCCTATGTAAAAAGTGCTCGAATAAGGAACTATTGATATATTACGATGATAATACTAAAACCAACCAAAAATCAGCGAAAGTTGCTCTGATCAACGTTCTCGGGGTAAGTACAAAATCACATTCTTCAAGAGAACCTATTTTTTATAAGTTAGTTACTTAAGTTACCTATAAATAAGTTAGGTTTTTCAGTCTGAATTTATAATTAAAAACAGCTTATGCCTTTTGTATGAAGGAGGGAAGAGAAGAACATGATGCTCATTATTGCATAAAAAGTTTTCGGGTCGTTAAAGGCATACGTTAACAAACAAAACCCGGGCGTTAACGAGAGAAAACGTGGTTTATCATTAAATTTACGTGCCGTTAACGCCCGACTTTTTTATTTAAATATTTTCGACCTGGGCCTATACACTTTATCAGTTTCCTTGTCCAACATTATTATAGAGCATACCAAATACGTTGTTGTAAATCCCGCGTTAAATTGTGTGACGTCATAAATTTACTAAGCACCGTTGGTATAAACAAGATGGACGGTGTAATGCATGACGGCATATAAGTAGGTTTGTAACTGGTTTTATATCGTTTCTATGAAATTATTTTTACTCTTATCTATCTGTTTATGCAATAATAGCGTTAATTCATGCTTTTTCGGACGTTAACATTTGCAGAGACCCTCAATTGTAACCATTTTTCGGGTCTCTGCAAATGTTAACGCCCTCAAAAACGTGAATTAACCCTTTAAAATTCAAAGGGTCTAAACTTTCCGCTCGTTGAAAGATGCCACAATTCAATCTTGGGAAAGGGAATATATATATATATATATATATTTATTAGAGTCTCATTCATGTCAATATATTTAATACAAAAATAAATCAGTAAAATATACATGGCTATTCAAATATTAATTTTAGGGGACTTAATTCATTATCACAAACATGGGTTAGTAGTGTTAGTGAAAATTAATGAAGCTAACATCTCTCTGTTAAAAAGGCATTTTAATTACGTCAAAGTGACTTGTCAAATTAGCTAAAATTTACAAATAATTTTATTTTTTGATGGATTTTAAAGTTGATGACCTTTATTCAACAGCTCTAAGAGATTTCTCATATTTCTAATTAAGTACCTCAACCCAGGACCAGTTAAATGGTTTATATGCTCAATTAAAACATAACATCTCTTTTCCCCAGTTGACAAGAAACATTTTATCTGGCAAAATGATCAGAAATGTTGAATGTTTTTGTTCACTGTTTCAGTGTCCATCCAAGGAGCCAAGTATATCATTACTTCTGTATGTCTGTACGGACTGCAAGTCGTTCATATTGGAGAAACAAGAAGATAATCATTGCTGGTATGAATGTTTGAAAG
Organism: Fragum whitleyi; assembly: GCA_948146395.1. Taxonomy (NCBI): domain Eukaryota; kingdom Metazoa; phylum Mollusca; class Bivalvia; order Cardiida; family Cardiidae; genus Fragum; species Fragum whitleyi. The sequence goes on from OX411557.1 coordinate 7,295,578, forward strand.
ACGACTCCCCATTGGCTGAAATCAACAGAATGAATGTATTATTCGACCAATTGACTAATCAGATAACGACAGGACTCCAAAAGGTGATACCATTTTAAACAAAGATCTATATCATCGAACGGGCAAATTTCGAGGAAATCAAATAAAACAAAATTTTAAAATTATGTAATATAAATTGTAGACACTGTTGTTCCTCCATTCTCACTGTATCCTCCATGAAGATTTAGGAAAATATTGTGAAATTGGAGAAATTGATTGTAACAAGCATTTTCTAATTTCAACACTATTTTTGCCAAAAAACAGACAACCACCATGAAAGATATTAATAACTTTTAATCGCCGTCCGAAAGTTGTCCATATTTGTTCGATAAATTTGTGGTGTTGTTATTGGTTCAACTTTTATTATTTTTCAGATATACGTTGATGAACATCATAGTCACTTTAGTAATGGGAACCAAATATTGGTGAGAATTGTATTCATATTTTTAGCTTTGTATATGTACTGCAAAGATTCAACATCTCACAAAAACTTAAGGTTTATTGACATTAGAATGACAAAATGGATATATTCACACCTTAGTCATACAATGTCTGTAAATTTAGAAAATTAACAAAAACTTGAAAGTTTCTTACATCAACAGCAATGCAAATGATCATCAAACTACTACAATAATGATTTGGTACTGCGCTGAATTTGGTAATGTAGTTAACTCCTTCGGTTTATCGTTTATGGGTTAATGATATATATAATACGTACTTAGTGTTTTGTATGGAAAAAAATATCTAACGAGGTTGGGAGAATTGATCATTGTCGAGGCTCTGCCGAGACAATTACCAATTCTCACAACCGAGTCAGATATTTTTTCATACAATACACTTAGTACGTATTATATTTATCTTATAACCTCTTTTTGTCTTGTTTTAGTCGATGTTTCTAACTTAAATGCTAGTTTCTAAAAATAACTGTATGATATTATTGTTCTAAAAATAACTATGTGATATCATAAAAAATATCATACGGGTTGTTATCATACGGATACTTGTATAGTTATAAGATAATTTAGATTATCTGAGCACGAGTTTAAAAAAAAAACTTTAAAACTTTCAGCCACAATTGGGTATGCAACTAGACGAGTATCATACACTGTTTAAATGTCTACAGAAAGTACTGGAACGAGCAGAGTCAAAACAACAACACATATTTATAAAGAATTTCACAAAGGTAATTCAGATTTATTTTTCAAGATTGACTAAGAGAATTCATTAAACTTCGGGGAAAAATGTTTCCCTCGATTAAAGAAGGAAATTAAATTAAGTCAGAAATGGAAAAACACTTAAAAACATTTTAATGGATTGTTCGAATACAGAAAACAGCTATAGTTAGAGCCAGTACGTCATGTGAAAAGGGACCATCTTGGAATTCTGTTAAAAAGATACTTGAAAAAGAGATTTGTTCTCGTACATGCCAACCAGATGTCGCATTTTCTTTTTCTGGAAAGTAGTGGTCATTCTAGAATCAGAGAAAAATCACGGTGCAAAAAGCTTCGACTCTTTTCAGTCTGTGCAGTCCGCGCAGTGTGACTAGGGTTGACACTGTATGCACTACCCAGAAGGTCCATTTTCGCGTGACGGGTCAAATATGTAATGAGTACGAAGTGCAGTGAATAAGCACCTCTATTGTACTGAGCAAATTCTTATATTTTTCGGGTTGTTCATTTCGTAAACATGTGAATAACTTAGAAGTGTAACGCATACACTCATTTTGATTAGACAACCTTTAATGAGTCTGTATATTGGTTTTTGATCGACAGATTGGGTTTAAAAAAGGCTGAATAATTCATTCGTAGCTGTATGCGCGGAAATAGGCAGTGTTATAAGCTTTTACCTAGGTTTTATTCTACCTTTTTAAAAGATATTTGCTTAAAACTAGAAGGGCTGAATGTGGTCACATCATACTATGAGTAATAACCACTCTCAAGGGTGATATTTCTAAAAAGTATATATTATTAAAGGGTTATTACCCTCCGAACTTTGATGTTTTGGCTATGAATCGTCTTTAGTCGGTCTTAACATTCGCTTAGATGCTATTTTTTATGTGTGCCATTCGATGGCGCTCTAGCTTAACATACAGTTTACATCATGATGAAATGGAATGGTTTAGAAATGAAATTCTATTAGTGTAAATGAATGTTAATAAAGTTAAAGGGATGTTTTATAATACCGCTTATTTCGTCAAATTTGACAAAAAAAACCCGATTTTTTGCATCCCTTTTAAAATATACGTTTTGGTGCTTGTATGTCTTCACAGTCCAATCAGACGCTTTAAAATCTACACCAGCAAATAAAATCGTTGAAGAATTTTATCGATTAATTAATTGTTAATCGTTTTTAACGCTTTCGAAGTGTTTTTGATCGATTTCGCAACGTTTTTAATGGTGTTTGGAATTTATGAATGGAGCCCTCGATTTTGAATGCTTTGATCGAAATGAGTGTCAATTTCAATATGTCTTTTACTACGTTTGTTTTTCAGAGTAAATACGACTTTTACATGGAATCCAGACATGAGTATAGAAAACTAAGTAAGATGGGGAAGGAGGGACTGCCAGCTCAAAATAATTAGTGCTTACTTCTGGCAAAATAACTAGTGATAACTTCTGACTATAATACTGTCTCGAGTCGAAAAGCGTGTGTTTCACTGTACAGTTTCCGTATACAGGCCACGACGAATGAATCATCTTGGAGCTCAGCGAAATTAATTAACACACAATCTAGATAGTTATCAGGGGCGGATCCAGATGGAGTTCGGAGGGTCAAACGAACCCCCCTTGGATGCCCATTGATTTCATTGTCATGGAGATATTCAATCAAAATTGAGTAAAAGATTTGTACCTTTGGAGATCAACTTCAGAAAAGAATTGAAGACTGTTTGAAACAGTCTTCAATTCTTTTCTGATGTTGATTTCGAGAGGGTCGTGGGGACTTTCATCAGAATGTTTTGAGAGTCCTGGCTGCTTCTTTGTGAGTCTCAGAATCGCAAAAACCCGCTTCCCTAAAATAAGCTAAGGAAAACGTAAATTTTGGAAGGCAGCGCAGTCTGACCAGGGACACCACTTTCTACACTTCGCATATGGTTCCTTTTCGCCAAACGGTTAATAAGATAAAGACTTGTTGTATATTTTGGTCACAAAAGAAAAAAATAATTCTATGACCTAGTGTAACCGATTTCCACTAAGCATCACTATTTGACCCCCGAAGGAAAAGACAGATGATTTTGGCATCGTAAGTTTGAGCGCTTGATCAACCAACTGTCATTCAGCATTTGATAAAAGTCATTGATACGCGAGTCATTTGCACAGCTACAGGTAATGAGGGCATTTTGGATTTGAGATCAAAGCATTTCAAAAATTACAGGGAAAGATCAATGTTGTTGTTACTCATGTGAATCGACTTGTCGAGAGGATTCAAATGAGTAATTAACATAGGGTTTCATTGAAAAATAAACCATTAGGCAGTTTTCTTACCCGTCTAATCTGTTTCTCCATTCATTTGTTTCTAGCAAAAAGGCGTGTAAAAATAACCAGCCTAAGTAGAGTAAATAGCTGGTGTCCCAGTCTGGCAGATTAAATGGTTTTGTTGGTGTGCTCAACAACAGGAAACCATGGTCAGATGCATCAGTAGCTACGATAGTACTGCAATAATGATGGTCGTTAGGTTGAAAAAAAATTGAAACAAAAAAATGAGAAAAAGAACACAAAAACAATGAGGTATTATAAGATTATGCTTGTTTCCTGTCCGAGAGACGAAGAATGTTTAGCTCACCTGTGCATGAAAAGCTCAGGATAAGCTATTATGATCGTCCAATGTGCGTTGTCAGCCGTCCTTCGGTCACCGTACGTCGTCGACAATTTCATTTAAACCGTTTTTTAATAAACCAATTGACCAATCGTGATGAATCTTTGATGGAAAATTCCTTGTGTCAAGCTCTTTCAAAGTTGTTCCAGTGATTGAAATTAATCGTTTACTGAGGTTGCCACGTTTACAAAAAAGGTAAAAATAAGAAAATCTCTAAAACTAATTTTGTTTGAAACCGGAAGGCAGACTACTTTTCTATTCGGTATGTCTATGATCTATTGAACATTTGTCAGGTTCATTCATATTATGCTTTAAGGGTCATATATAGGCTTTTTCCGGGCTTATACTATTTTTCATAGAGATATGAAGCAAAGTCTATGAAAAATATTCTTCTCTGAAACTTACAATTCTGAAACCTGGGATGTTACATCTCTGAAAGCATACTAGGGTATTGATATAAGGTACAAAATATCTCATTTAAAGTTCATTTAAGTGTGTAATATTAAATAAGGTCTCGCTTACGTCTTAAAAAAGCAATCTTTCTTCACACTATCATTATTATTGACAATCATGTTGAATAAAGTTAAGAACATCGTGATTATGACAATGCGATCAATTTTTGAATTATTTTGGAAAGAAATTGAATGGGTGGGTGGATTGAGTTTTGAGTGAAATTAATGGAAGGTAACCAAATATAGCCAATTGTGTTCAAATTGAACAAAATAAGCAAAATTACCCCCCCCCCCCCCCCCCTCCTGAAAAATTATACCTACTTTTCTTTTGGCGTGTATTCGCGGACCAATCAGACACTTTAAAAGCCAATAATAGGCCAAAAAATCGTAAGAACAGTTTGATCGATTTGAATGAGATGTTGACCCCCTTTAACACTTTCGAACTGTTTTCAAACGATTTTAGAGCGATCGATTTGAGTGAATGTTTCGAATGAATTAATGGAGCGCTGAGTAAATGATTTAGAATGATTTAGAATGATTTTGATAGAAATGATTGTCAATTTTACGATGTTCTTAACTGTACCTCTACCATCGCCCATGCACGGTCAATAATATTGCCAATCCTTAAGATCGGTAATATCAAAGTTATCAGAGACATATACATGGAATCGACATTTTTGAATGTATCATTACCAATAGTTTTGGCCTTGTATGAGCAGTATAAACAGAAGCCCACTATACGTACTTCTATCGCGAGGTCTTGTTTGATCTTGTTAGGCGTAAATGTCAGAAACTTTTTTTCAATACTGGGGCTGGCTTACATAAATAAAAAGCAATAAACCAAATTCTAAAGTGAGATTTATTTTCTTTTAGCAAGGCCAGAAATTCCATTCAACTTTGAACCTTGACATAAACCTTTGTCTGCTTTAGACTTGTACCACCGACGACTTTAACAAAGTCGGCTTTGTTAAAGTCGACTGTAGTACATGTCCAGTGTACGTCTATTTTCACCTAAAACAGGTTCGTTGACTAGTGTGTATTCCCACCTCCACCAAGCCAAAATGCCTTATATTTCCAGCAGACGTAATTAGGTGTGGAATGACGACGATTTTACCTTTAAGAAAATGTTACCTGCGTGGTAATTACACGATTTTTCAAAATGACCTTGACTAAGACTAATGAAGTCACTTCAAATATTGATGATATAGTGAATATTATCAGTGGGGTTTTATTTAGCTCCACTGGCTGATGGTCAGCGAGCTATTGTCATGTTGGTGTATCCGTCGTGCGTCCGTGCATCCATCCGTGCGTTAGCTTTTTTCTTCAAGTATCTCTTCCTAAATGTAGGAAGTGAAGGACATACATATATGTTTAAATTTGAAGAATAAGTTTGAAATCACCGAGATTAATTGACTAACTGCTAAATGACACACAGATCTACGACGTTGGCAATTTATAATCATACGACATTTGGGCCATATAAATTCTAAGCTTGACGTTCCACTGCTGAAAAGTCATACTGGGGCATCGACTTGAACTTACGTTGCTCGACGTTACATTATGAAGCCAGTATTGGAAAATGAGCGACCTCTAATCTGAACTATTTGTAATAAAACAGAGTGTTATTTATCAACAAATGACAAAAAAAGAGACAACATCTGCGTACAATGTCATTCAATTGAAACTTTATATAGGTCAAAATGGATACAGATATACGGTATGTATAGTGGTATAAGTTCATTCATATTTTGTTTGTTTGAATAGAGGTCAATGTAGCTTTTTAGTTTTCAAGCCTTAAAGCGAAGACTGGAGTACCTTACCATGGATTACTAGTCCCCAGTAGCTGACACAAAATAGATTTTATGATTGTCCACCCATCAGTGGGAAACGCGTCTTAGAAATGATGCACGCCGCCACCGAGGACCCCGATTCGGAACACCACTCGGCCATTTCCGTAAAATGCAACAGATCTCGGATGTATGTAAGGTGTGGATATGTAACAAAATCGTACATTTTGTTAGGCGGAAACAGTGTAAGAAAAATAAGCACTTAGATTTATATCCTTTTCAGTAAATAACGGCTCAAAAATCTTAATTTTTGAGAATGAGGAATCATTCTCAAAAATTAAGATTTTTGCGGCCGTTATTTAAGAATCTAAAAATATTTATATTAGGATACAATGGTTTCACGTCAGTGACTTAAACGAGTAACGTTGGTGACGTCAAATGATTTCACTCACAGTTTCGAGGGTAAATGCCATTTTAAGTGACGTCATCGAGTTTTTCCAAGGATTTCCCGTATTTTTTAAAAATAGTCCGTCTATGTACATCCGAGTTTGATCGTGAGATTGACCGAGTGGTGCTCCGAATGCGAGGACCCCGTGACTGGGAGTCCGACGGGTAACCACTTGCGCTGTATTTTTAAGTATTTTAGCTTACCTGAGCACGATGTGTTCAAGGTGAGCTATTGTGGTCGTCTATTGTTCGTCGTAAGTCGTAAGTCGTCCATTATTTCTTTAACCAGTTGAATAATCTTGTAAAATTGAGAGGGAATGCTGCTTGGGTTAAGATCTACCAAAGTTGTTCTAAAAAAATCCACCCTGTGTCACCCTTAGATCTGGTTGCAACGGCAACAAAATAGGGCAAAATAGAAAAAAAATCTTCTCTGAAACCAGAATGCAGACAGTTTTCACATTTAATATTTAGTTTCATCTAGCGGACATCTGCCAAGTTTGTTCATATAATGACCCTGAGGTCATCTACTGGCTCAGCCCGGGTACATCCTGTTTTACATTAAAACGAAGTGCGATTTATTAAAAGATTTCTTCCTCTGTAACAATTATCTTATGTATGTAGCATCATCTAGAAGCCTTCTTCTATATTTGTTCATATATTGCCCCTGGATTCGATTAGAGCGCCGCCAGGGCGCACCATTTTTTCACAAAGAATCAGTGATAATCCGCAGAAAGCTTCTCCGGAACCAAAAGGAAGACAACTTTTATATTTCGTATGTAGCGTCATCCACGGGGTTATAGTTAAGCTCTGTCTCGGCGTAACCTGTTTACATATACACAAAAGTGCAAACATCTTCAAAAGCAATTTCTCTGAAACCAGAGGGCAAATGGCTTTTATTTTTTGTACATAGTTTCATCTAGTGAACCTCTATCAAGTTTGGTCATATCATGTACCTTGGGGTAAAATTTGGACCGTTTTACAAATTAACAAAGGGGTAAATCTAAAAAAAAATCTTCAAAAATATTTTTTCTCTATGAAGTTTGTTCATATCATGCTCTTATAACATATACTTGGGCAAAGCTCATGTGCAACCCATTTTAGGTAGAAACAAAGTAGGAAATCTCGAAGAAAAATCTGAAAACGGTCCATCGCATTGAAAAAATCTCCTTAGAAATGTCATTTGTCAATCTTATTCATGTGATGTCCAAGTGGTCAAGGAAACTCAGGTGAGCGATTTAAGACCACCATGGTCCTCTTGCGTCTACTTTTCAGAATTAAGGTATGTTGGATCATATTTGTAACAGATCATATATGTAACACATTTGTTACGTACATGATCACATTCGTAACAGATAAAGTGTGTTACAAATGTGTTTGTCCGAAATGGGGGTTTAAATGAGAAGTATATATGTAACAGGTTTAATTGTCTGTTTGAATTCTAACAATTAATAGCAATAGCAACATCATTATATTCTTTACACTATTGATCTTATTAGCGATTGCAAAACAATAGTTAGCACATCAAGCTCTCTCTAAAGAGGACGTGTGGAATAATGATTTTTTGCCCAAGGTACCAGATTAACAGGTAACAAATTACAGATTTCTAAGCAGGTGTTTATCCTAGGACAAGGTATCGGGCGTCTTAAAGTCTATTTAGCCATGATTCAGCGTACACCGTCCACACCTTGATACTGGGCAGCGGCAAGGACCATGCCTAACGCTGGACCCGGTCGAGGGACGTAAATCCTTAAGAAACAAACCTTGTCTTAATGTCTTTGGTAGACGAAGATCAGTCTGCGCATCTGCAGTAGTAGGAGATCAGTGAAAATTGATCATGTCCCGTCTTGATAATGTTTGCGCAGTTGCCAGTTTAGTGGCGTGAAGGTGACAGCATAGTGACTTTATGTTTGCAGACTAGCAGGCATGTGTGTCAGTCTAGCGGCGTGGACTTTGCAGTCCAGCAACCTAGCAGCCTAGTGGCGTGGCGGCCTAGCGACTTGTTGGCCTAGACTGCCACAATGGGATCAAATGTGTTTCAGATGTAAATATGCATTCTTTTGTACTGTTTTTAAATCAAAATTGACCTGTGACATATGTGATTTCATGTCACATCAAAAATCGGCATCGATCATATTCGTCACAAAATATGTTACATTTATGCTTGATTTCCGAGTCATATATGTAACACATGTTACATATGCGATCATATATGTGACAGGTGTTACATATATGATTTGTTACAAATATGATCCAACAAAGGTATTACTAAAACCTAGGTCATTAGGGGAACGACTTTTCATCGAGGCATAAGAAACGACATATATATAATACGTACTTAGTGTTTTGTATGAATAAAAATATCTAACGAGGTTGGGAGATTTGACAATTATCGAGGCTCTGTCGAGACAATTATCAATTATCTCAACCGAGTTAGATATTTTTCATACAATACACTAAGAACGCATAATATTTATCTTACAAGCTATATTTGTCTTATTTTCGTCGATATTTCTAACTCAAATGCAAGTTTCTAAAAATAACCGCATTATATCATTGTTCTAAAAATAACTATGAGATATCATAAAAAATATCATACGGGATGTTATTGCACGGATATTTGTATAGTAATAAGACATAGGAGATTATTTTAAGGTAACTGATAAACGATGTAAAAGTTTATTTTTGGACGAGTTCGAAAAGAAAAAAAAAATAAACGCACTACTTTTTCGGATTGCAATATTCATCGGAATAGTAATACATAATGAAGTGCAAATCAAAGTTCCTTTTACAAAATAATGGAATCTTCTTTTAAAGTGGTATGTATGCCAAAAGAAATTTGTACCTGTATGTGGTAAGTAAAAAATCGTTCGTATGCATGTTGAAACTTTGTTAAAGTGTGCTTGTGTTTGAAAACAGACAATATTTTACGCATGACTTGTTTTTCTACGGTGCAAGTCTACATTTTTTGACACCCACGCGAATAATTTCACTTGCACGCCAAAGTTTTTGACGTGCAGTCGTAAAAAATTCCTGACGCACCCATATTGTTTATGCTTTCATGCGTAATTTCAGGCGTAAGCAAATAAAACTTGATTTTTACCCGCTTGAGTCGGATAACTTATCGAATAGAAAACGCAAAAGTTAAAAAATTATATATATATAAGTATTATTATCATTTTAGTATTATAATTATTATTATCATCATGGTTATTGATTTTTTTTCTTGACAACATTTTCTACATTCGAGTGATATTATCCCCAGGCATGTCGTAGAATTTCCTAAAATATCAAAGGAAGAAGAACAACAGACTAAAGACAATCATAAGACTAGAGCTAGAAGGTAAGTCCACCCTGTATTTTTTTCGTAATTAACTCTTGTCCACGGCATAGTTCTCATTCACACAAAGCTTTTGCAAACAGAAAACACCAACACCAACCTGCAAGTGTAATCTGCCATACGTTAAGGATCACAAAACGGTGCAAACAGTTTTCCAATTATATTCCACTTTGGACGTGCAATTTCGTGCTGAGCGGGGTATAATTGACAAACTGTTTGCGCCGTTTTGTCATCCTTAACACAAGGCTGTTTTCTAGGCTGGACGGTATGCTTTCTACTCAATTGTTCTTGAAAATCGCTGATCCAGACTCGTTGAAATGTCCACAAAAATGGCAGTTTTTTTACACAAAATTTACATTCGACATGATAAGGGTTTCATGATACATATTACACACTTTACGTCTGATAAAAAATCTCATTGTCACACATTAACAAGGCAAATACAGTTAGTTACATCGTGAAATTGACAAGGTGAATGACTTTGGAATGATTTAGGAATGAAATTGAATGATTGTGTGGACCGAGTTTTGAGTGAAATTAATGGAAGGTAATCCTATATCGCAAATTTTGTTCAAGATGAACTAAATTGGCGATATTGATTACATCCCTTTAATAAAATATGCATACAAGTTCTATAGATAGCTTCCTATTTCTTCAAGAACCTATTAGACGCTTACAATTTGAATTATGTCGGTGAAATCGCGATTTTTCTCTTTCAAAATTTATTCTGAATGACGTTGTTGATTAAATATTTTTCAATGGGTTTGATCGTTTTTGAATGTTTTTTGTGAGTGTTTGGACTGAATGAATGGAGCGCTGAGTGGGCGGTTTAGAATGGTTTTGATTGAGGTGAATGTTAATTTCACGAATAAACTAATTGTACACAATCTAAATTATTGACAATAATACATATTTTAAGAATACTATTATTGATCATTTATTGCCCGTATAGCTATTAGATCATTTAATTAGAATGGGATTGCTTCAAATTAGAATACCTAGAAATGAAAGGTTTTGTTTATTCTGTACCCGTAAAGAAGTTGAAGATGTTTATCATTTTGTTTGTATATGTCCTCTGTATGCAGATCTTCGGAAGAAATTCTTAGGCAAGTATATTTATAGACAGCCATCCATGTTTAAATTATGTCAATTATTGCAATCCGAACATAAAACGACATTAAACGGACTAGCTCATTTCATTTAAGAAGCGTTTACCCTTAGAAATAAAACTGCACCTCTATCTAGTTCCTGGTTTATTTTTTTCCAGAAAAGAACTTTAACGAATTAATTGCTATTAAATTCTCATTCTCTTGATGTTTATCTTGTAACGATCTGTTGTTAATGTGTATTGATCTACGTGATTATATATTTGTTTGTATATGTATATGATTTTGACGATGTACCTAGTGTACAAGTCTGTATTAAACTATCTGTTCTGTTCTGTTCTGTTCAAAACCCGATATTATTATGTAAGAATATGTCTTATGTCCACAATAGGCCATTGAAACAGAATATCATTTTTCATTCGTATGTCCGTACTATGAAGAGATCCGAAAGCATGTTTTCTCTTCTTCATGGCATTCTATTACATTTTTTACATTCTTAGAAATTTCTTAAAGTAATATCATTACAGGGAAATGTTTCTAAATATATTAATATAGCATTTGAAAACTTAAAATTTAAGAAATAGTTTAGATTAATACAAAATTTCGAAACTCTTTATTTTTGTATTGTCATTTCATCATATAAATGAATGTTCTATGTGATTAATGGTGCGTTTAAAAATACATATGAATCGTGAATCTATATGGCTAAAGCTTTTTAAATTATGTTTAAATTTATTTCACATACATTTATATCTAAAATGATTGTTAATTGATGCTGTATGCACCGCCCCATTGAACCATGTTTTCACGTAATGATTTTTGAAAATGGCCAATGGCAAACTTTTGCCGACTTGATAAATAAAGAAATTGAATTGAATTGAAATATAATAAAATATTTGATAAAAACGGATTATGAAACAAATGTCCGTGTATTATAAAATAGAAATCAAGGACGGTTACTTACAAACAGAGATTCTCAAAAACATTTGTATTTCTCTCTCTACATGTAAAAGTAGGTTAACCTCGAAATAATATTCCATTCAAGGTAACATCTTGGACTCAATCAATTGCCCTTGTACCACTTATGGCTGACATATAAGAGGTCAATGTTTTTTTTACAGTTCGAGGGGGTAATTGCAAAGCTTTTTTAAGGTGCCAATGAATTAACGGACACTTACAGTAGTATTGCGCTAACCACTTGAGTTGGCTTTCTTTGCATTCATTTGATGACTTCGTGTTTTATAGAGGATGCGAAGATTCTACACAAATAGTCACAACCCACCAAAAAGAGCAAACATAGCGAAAGTTTCATTTTTGGGGGACATTTCTACGTCACCCAGTGTTAGTACTACGTGAGAACAATCCTGTCAGTTGTTATTAGCTTTTCAAAATAGTAGTACTGGCTTTGGTTCAATTTTCTTTTTTACAAGACTTACCTCCGCTCCACAACTGTGCATTTTGAAAATCACAATTCAAGAATTCTATACAATTAGAATATCAATTAAAGACATCTATTAAATGCAAAATCATCTACCAATCCTAGACCACGCATTTTTTTGTTTCGCACAAGAATGCGTTTTATAGACTACGCGGTGATTCGCCTATAGGGTTTTCCCGTGGTGTGAGGGGGATAAAAACTAGGTGGCTGAACTGGTAGCCCGCATTTACATACTCGGATTTTTGGAAGATCTCTCACTAATGCAGAACTTCTTGGGTCTAGATCACCTCGGTGAACAATCCCGAACAGTTGCGGGAATTTTGCTGGTTTAGGGTTTGTGATTAGAAGGTCATAAATCGTTTGTATTACTATAGCGAGTAAGGACACTCTGATCACGAACACATAAGAGTCAACTTTTGACACTCTCCGTAGTTTTAACACTTTTACTATGAAAGGAGCCTTGAGTGTTCCTCCTATAACAAATTGGACATTTTTATATCTTTCTAGAATTGATTAAACTACGTCGTCTGCTATCGACAATGTACATGTATTCTATATATAGCCGGTAGCCTGATCCGTCTAACTCGAATTACCGTATAACCTGTGTTTACGCGGAAGGGGGACATTGTTTTTGGGGGAGAAACGCTCAACGGAGGCACAAGTGCAATGATTTCTAGGCGAATCTCTCTTCGATGATCAATCTTGTACACTTTTCAGAAATTTTGCGTTTTTTCGGGTTGTTGCTAGAATGTCGTAACTCAGATAAAGCTATACAAGGTAAGGATATTTCAAACACAAACATCTAAAATCGACTATTAACTCAGTCCGCTGCGTTTTCTTAAAAATAACTGAAGGAAAACTAATTTAAGTCTTTAGTTCTACGTTAAGGGGTTCTCCGCTTATATTTCGGGTAGACAATATGCCCTTTTTTATTAACTTATATATCTTTACGTCGTCTAATACAGACAATCGTCTTATCGTATATTTAGGCAACTCAAATTCTACTGAGCTAAGGCATACTTCCGGCGATTTAAATGCCGTTGCGGGGGCTTTGAGGGATATTAATTCGCACGTCGCGCGGTCTACGTTTCGCATCTTTTTGTTTTTTTACACTTCGATTTGTTTTCTTCTTTCTTTTAATGCATGGGTAACGGAAAACGATCGCAATCGCAAAGAAGTCTCCTGCCGTGGATATTAAAGAGCAATACCTTCCGAGATGGTACATCCCAAGGGGAAATACTCAGTGACTTTCTCACTATAGCGTGCCCGGAGACCAAATGAGGTCAGACACCGTACGGAGTTACCACATTGATTATCCGGACAACTTCAAACAATAAAGGGCCTTTTTTAGACAATGCATACATCGTCTACATCTAAAAATTTGGTGTATTTTCCATAGCTTTAGACCTTCCTAATCAACCGTTCAACCCAATTTTAAAATATTTAGAACACGGGCGCTATGCCTATTTACCCTATATTTTTGACAATCTCTAGGTCTTTCATTCATTTTTCCTCTCCCAAATGCTGACAGGCATACCAGAGTTATTCGTTTTCCCATTAATGATTTATGATGTTTTTAACCAAGCTTCGTGAAAAAATATGAGAAGAATCAACACAAGCAAAACAGTGTCTTGGAATTCATATTTTATTGAATACACTACATTTTGATAAAGAATTGTAGGTCTATGTTTGAGACATAGAATGTCAATGATATCATTAACCTTGAAGCCGCAGCTGTATTTGCGAGATTTCATTTGTTCCTTATCAATATAGTTGTTTGGTGATATTTGTGGATATGTACATTAAAGTTACTAATCTATCCCGAATTCTCATTGGCACACTCTTAGTTACTTTAAATTTTAAATTTAAATTTAGAGAAAATTTTAAATTAAATGTGAAGTAAGCAGCCCATGCGGATTAGAGAGAGTTGGATGTCCATGATTATTACTCGACCCACCATTCAAAAAGGAACGATCTAGGTATTGCGTAAAATATTTTTGAAAATGCGACCTCTGGTTGACCGTCACTGGAACCGATCTATTTTTTTAAAATTCTTATCCGGGGCTCCTGTTTTTCGTGACGGGTCGCACATATTTCACAAAAACAAAATAAACCTAGAGTGTTCATGTCATATTCCATTCGTATTTTGAACCGAAAACATAGGCTTGACAAAAGAAGTAAAAAAACCCATTGCCATTCCTATAAAGTTTGCATTGTCGATCTTGGGTCGAACCATTTTACCTTTATCACATGTTTACATGGATAATTTCTTTTCGTCTCGTTTTTAGCTCCACTGGCTGAAAGCCACTGGGGCTATTGTCATGGCGTTGTGTCCGTCGTGCGTCTGTCCGTCCGTCCGTGCGTGCGTGCGTGCGGTCGTAAACTTTTCTTAAAAAATCTTCTCCTCAGAAACTACTGGATGGATTTCAACCAAACTTCACAGGAATGATCCTTGGGTGACCCTCTTTCAAAGTTGCTCAAGAAATTTTGATCCAATGAAAAACATGGATTTAATGGGCGTGGCTAATTTCCAAATATGGTAAAAAATGAGTTTTCTCAGATTCTAATAAATGGATACCAATTAAATTTTACATGAATGATCCTTGGGTGACCCTTTATCAGTCTACAAGAAATCATTGTGATCAGATGGAAAATATGCATTTTATGGGCGGAGGTCATTTCTCTATATGTTTTATTGTGGAAACTTTGAAAATCATTTCTCAGAATGTAAGTGATGGATATCAACCAAATTTCACTGGAATGATCCTTGGGTGACCCTCAATCAGTCTACAAAAAATCATTGTGATCAGATGAACAATATGTCCTTTATGGGCGGAGGTCATTTCTCTAAAAGTTATAGAGTGGAAATTTTGAAAAATCATTTTCTCAGAATGTAAGTGATGGATATCAACTAAGTTTCACTGGAATGGTTTCTTGAGTGACCCTTTATCAGTTTACAAAAAATCATTGTGATCGGATGAAAAGTATGCATTTTATGGGCAGAGGTCATTTCTCTATATGTTATTAAGTGGAAAATTTGAAAATCATTTTCTAAGAATCTAATTTTTGGATATCAACCAAATTTCACTGGAATGATCCTTGAGTGACATTTTATCAATGTACCAAAAATTATTTTGATTGGATGAAAAATGTGCATTTTATGGGTTGAGGTCATTTCTCTATATGTTAAATAGTGGAAACTATGAAAATCATTTTCTCAGAATGTATCTGATGGATATCAATCTAACATTTTTGTATGATCTTTGGGTGACCCATAATCATGCAGCCAAAAACTATTTTGATTTGATGAAAAATATGTCTTTTAATAGCGGAGGTCATTCCTCTATATGTAATATAGTTGAGACTTTGAAAATCATTTTCAACATCAGTAGAACCCCAAATATCTAAAAATCTAGTCAAAACATTTATTTGCTTTTACAAGAATTTCAAGCCTGTGGAGCGACTCAAGCCACTCATGGCTTTCTAGTATTTTCACCACAATGCCACCAGAAACGTCCACCTCCAGTGCTTTCAGCGCTTTGATTGTGTATGATGTCGAAATATCCGGAAATTTCATTGGTCGAAGAACAATATCGATCAATGAATTTGGACATCACATGATTAGCGTTTTTTCCCTCCGCAATTCAACTAACTCGAATTTCAATAAACGATAAACGCCCAATTCATAAATCAAACAGATTAAAGCACTGCAATGGTGACTTACTGGAGAGATTCATACGGTTATAATTGATTATGGATACAGATGCAGTCCATATATATATAAAGATAAATATTTAAATCCATACAAACACAAATTGTTGTTATAGATCTTGTTAATGCACACATGCCAGATTTAAAAATAGCTTTGTGGTATAAAGTTCATAAGACTAGGGCTTATTTAAACCTTGTTGGCTAATAAGACATCTAAATGCCAAAATAAGATCAAATCATCGATAAGATTTTACAGACGAAAACGCCTTCGTTCTTTTTACGTAAAAAACAAGGGACATGACAGTCTTAAGGCATCATTAATACGTTTTATAATATGACCTACGTCACGGGAGTAAAATAACCTCGTTGAATGTTTTTGATATTACACGGGTGTTATTACACTAGTGGAATAACTATGCCAATGGGCTCAGAGCGAATAGCGACGCTATTTTGTAACCGCGAAAATTACGTCATAATCTATATATTGTGACGTCAGTTTTAAACGGCGTTATAAGTTTCGCGGAAAATTGACATGTTGAATTTCAAGAATTTTGACGATTTTTCGCAAAATTTCGGGTCATATTATAAATAGAATATCAAATTTGTGCTCATAAAATACCGAATTCATTTAACTTGTAATCTTAAACAGATAAAAACTCGGCGAATTATAGATGACTCGTTTAATAAATTCGGTATTCAATGACCACTCATTCAATATCCTCTATTAACATCATCGTGAAATTGACAATTCGAATGATTAAGGAATGATTTTGAAATGAAATTCAATGAGTGAGATGGGTGATTTTTGAATGAAATTAAAGGGATGTTTTCCAATATCGCTCATTTTGTTCAGGATGAAAAGAATAGCGATATTTCTAACTCCACTTTAGAAAACTATAAATAGGCTACAAGTTCCATAAACAGCTTCTTATTTCTTCAAGAACCAATCAGACGCTCAAATTTCAATTATCTCAGTGAAATTGAGTTTTTTTAAAAGTATTTAATATTTTGTTTGCATTTGTTGTTGAGCGTTTTTGAATGGTATGAATGAGTGTTTGAAATGAACGAATGGAGTGCTGTTTGAGCCATTTAGATTGGTTTTCATCGGAATGAGTCAAGTTCACGATTTTGTAAACGGTACGTAAGACCTTCTGCATTGTAACTGTTTGTCAAAGGGAAGTCAAAGACTATAAGAAAATTATGCGCGGTGAGCCGTGAAATTTACTTTAAACGTTTAAATTCCCGTGCTGTTCTTTCAAAATAGATAAAAACAGCTTTAAAGGAAACGTAAAAAAGATACAAATAACCTTTCAAATGAAACTTATTGCTAGTCTTAAATCGAAAGGTTTACTTATTCGTGTACTTAGAAAGTTGAAAAGGAGGGATCACGTTCAATACCTATCATATGCTTTTTATACATACCAGATATACCTATGGTAATGAACTCAACGCCTACGTCAGAGCTCAGTTTTGAAAATACATCTATACTGGCACATGGTTTATTTGATAGTTAAATAAAAATCAAAAAAATATATGAAGCTATTTTTTTTTTGATATTCAAGAAGTTAAGAAACTTAAAGCCTAATTACACTTCTTGTATTTATACAATATGGTAAGGTTTTTGGATTCATAACTGGGTGAATTTAAAACTTTCTCTTTGTCTCTTACGAGACAAAAAATAGAGATTTTGAAATCCTTAAATTTTACATTAAAACTAATTAATTCTGCACACTGTAGAAATAGAATCATAGACAGAGAGAGCCATCAGAAATTGGACTGTTTTACAAGTAGTAATCACATTTCCTTTTTTTTTTGTTTGTTTTTATCTTTTATTTTTTTTACAGATTGGCTGGTTGGTTATATAATACCGCTGGATCCATGGGTAGATTATACTGGTTACGAAAAGATCATATACACAGTACACGAGTTTGGTATGTTGCTGAATTATATAAAAATTCAACCCTTTTCACTTTCTATTCCTATTTATCTGCTAAATATCTAGTAAAATATGTGAAACAAAAAGCAAATGGTTGTGGGACAATCTAAACGTCTTCACAACATCTTGTTCAAGCTGTAGTTGCGACGTTTAGGTCACGTATGCACGAAACTAAATGAAACAAAGTGGTGGACGGAGGTCAACAGTCATTTTATTTTATATGTGTGTTTTAGTTGGTTAATTGAACTTTTTGAATGACAGTAGCAATACTCCGACGAAAGGTTCATTTCCACTGCTGGGTATATTTGGTTATTCAAAGTACAGTCAAACCTGTCTTAAGCAAGCACCCAAGGGACATTCGAAATGTGTTTGCTTAAGACAGGTGCTTACTTAATAAAGGTCAATTTCAGTGCAATTGGTTTATTTGGGAAAACATTGACCGCTTGCTAAATACAGTTTGCTTGCTGAATACAGGTGGCCGCTTACACAGGTTTGTCTGTACTCGATTAAAAGCACCGGCACACAGGACCTCAGTTTACTGTCTATTCCGACGGACAACTAGTTTGTTAATGTGCCAATTCGGGAATCGAACCTATGATCTCGAACCCCCGTTTAGCGTTATGTAGCCTGAATTATGGGGCTCATTGAAGCAACGATCAATAATTTAATTTTAGTTGTGTCCATTAAATTTTGGGCATTCTGATTGGTCGAAAAATCGGGTTATTCCTCAATGAAATCAATTTTGAGAACGCACTTCTTTTGCAAGCTTGCGCACAAAGTAGTTCACTCCAAATCTATCATATCTTGAAAAAAAGTTTTCACAATTTTACTTGTTTATACTTAATTATAAGATATGAAGAGCTTAATTGTTGATTCCATGGAGGTATGAAACTAAAAACCTAATCACACTCATGTATGAATTCCATTCGCGTACTCATACAGTGTGATTTGGTTTTTTAGTTTCATACCTCAATGAAATCAACAAAAAATCTCTTCATCTCTTTAATAATCTAGTATTTCGAATTGGAATCAATAATCGTGCATCCAGGTTCAGTTGGCTGGAAATGGGTTGTATTTCTCAATGAAAACAAACTTGAGGATACAGCTTTAAATAAGCTTTCGCTTAAAGAAGTCTAATAAGAAATGTGTCTCATTTTCTAGAAAAATGTCTAATTTCTAATTATGATAAATATTTTGCTTCATTGCTTCATTATATTACTCATAAGATATGAAGATTTTTTTTGGATTTCACGAAGGTAAGAAACTTAATGCCTAATTACACTTCTTGTATTTATACATTATGGTAAGGTTTTTGGTTTCATAACTGAGTGAATTTAAAACTTTCTCATTGTCTCTATTACGAGACAAAAGAATTAGAGATTTTGAAATCCTAAAATTTTACATGTGGGTGAAACGCTGGCACTTAGCCTGAGACAGGCAAATAGGGCATTTGTGAACCATGAGCTACAGTTAGGAAAATAGTGAACTTGATATGGTGAATGATTTTGTGATGAAACGGAATGAGTTTTTGAGCGAGTTTTGAATTATTTTCACGTGAGATAAAAAAAAATGATGAAATTAGCGATTTTTTTTTTTACCTCCCTTTAATAAAATCTATGTTTTTTATGACAGTGTATCTATACGGTCAAATCAGAAAATTTGAAATGAAACACACGCCAAAAAATAATGCAATTACATGTATATGAATGAAAGTGTTTTTGAACAAATTCGGTGCTTTTTTTTGGTGAGTGGAGTGAGTGTATGGAATCAGTTATTAGAGTGCCGAGCGAGTGATTTTGAATGGTTTTGATAGAGATGAGCGTCACTTTCACGATGGTATATATTTACTGTGTATAGAAATTTCTCTGATCAGGCTGTATGGATACACAGACTGTCCGAATTCTTTCTTTGTCGAGAACTTAAATTGTTGTAAATGTCAAACACTTGCTAATAAAGCATTCCGATGAAAATAGAGTAAGAAAGATTAAACCATTATATTTATCGATTATTCTAAGGTAATCAATAAAAAGTGGTGTATTTCAAGCTCTAGTTTATTTTCGAAAAGTCTTAAGATTTGACCTTTAAATTCAATTAACATCGAATTATAATTCACGATTTCATTTATAGGTTCGACGCGTTACTCTCGAGTTATTTCAAGATACTGAGAAGTCATAATAGTGAAAACAGCAGTGAACAGATGAAAACCGGCATTAAAGTGAGTTTATGATCTAATAATTTTTTGGTTGCCTTCAGTTGACTTATTGGATCAGAAATGCATCTAGGACAAAGTGATACGAATCGTACGATGTTGTTTAATTGCATACGTCAGATTTTAAGGTCAAACTTTTGCAATTTCGACAAGGGATGTCCCTACTCTCTAGCCAACCATTCTAAAGGCCAAGTCTGACTGCGCTTAGGAATACAAAGGCAATTTAAAACGTATGCAAATCTTTACATCCGCTGAAAAGACGTTTTGCATATGTTTCGTAAGTTGATCTTACTCTTTGCATACGCTCTGTCCGTCGAGGGTCCGTATATTTTGATTTCATCCACACAGCAAGTTTTGAGTTGCACAAAACTTGCAGAACAGATAAACTTTCCGAAATATACGATATAATGCGAAACATTACGAGGAACAAACGCTACGTACCCGATATCATCCGTCATACTTCTGCTGTATCCTCAATCAATCTTTTAGACATCATCGACACTCCAATCCGCTATAGGTGAAAACGACCAGTGGGCGAAATTTCCGGGTATAGGAAAAGTTTATTTAAGGGAAGTAGCACGGATATGTAAGTATGTAAGCGTATGAATCAGGTAAAGTACAATAATCCGCGCGGCATCCATTCTGTTCCGTTCCGTCCGCTCTTTCCGCTATTCGAGTACGGTACAATTATACCCAGTACCCCTTCTGAGCTATTATCCGCTCTTATCCGCTAGGCTTACGATGATCATCCACGCATCATCTCGGCTACATACTTTTCACGACCGCTATTTTCCGTTCTGTTTTTGGTCATCATTATCAATTTTCATAAAGTGTATGATATCGAATGGAAATATCACACTTTCGCCGTTGCCGATAGGCAAACATTTTGTGTCCGTTTGGCTGTGGGACCGTGCTTTAATGATTTTAGTAAGAGTGTGGCGTGCTCAAAGGAAAATATATCAACTGTATCTATCGAACCAAGATTGTCTAACTTTTTTGTCCACAGTTAACTTCGAAATCATCGCATTTTTATCCGTAAAACCTACGTTTGAAATAAAAAAAGTAGACTTATAATAATAATAATAATGATGATAATAATGATAATAACATTGATAATGATAAAAATTAAGAAAGAAAACGTCTCATTTCTTTTAGGATGAACTTGCTGACATTTCTCTGAACAGTACTATACACATACCGGAACTTTCGAAAGCCGATTCAGACGTGTTAAATGATACAGAAAAGATAACTGAAGAACCTAACCGAACAGATGCAGCACTACTTACACCAGTGCAAGAAACTCACACGACGGCAAATCGCTCAGTTGCTGCATTATTGAATGAAAGATTTTACACTACAGAGGGCCCAAAAGGTATTCATAGGACTAAAAATATGTTTCTTTGAATGGCTACAGTGGGTTAAGATTAACATATGAGCCTGTGCGTAACATTGCCCACAATTTCAAATGTGTGCAAGGCAAAGTGTCTGGCCAGTCTGTGCATCCGCACAGTCTGACCTGACTCTTTGCCATGCCCACTATAGATGGATAGGATCTTAACCCCTATTAAGGATGTCAGCTACTAGTCTTTTTGAACTACATGACTGTTTAGGCTGTTCAAAGATATTGCCCTGCTCACACGTCAAATTGTTGGAAATGCCACGAACAGGCTCATTTATTAAATACAAAGCACAGGCTTGTACACTTACATTGTGGCAAAAATGTGAAAGTGTCATTATATTTTTTTTTTATACTTAAAGAGTTTTAGATTTTTTCCCTGACATAACGACACTCTTTCTAGTACATGTACTATGTTAACACATTGACCATATAAAAAGACACTAATGTGGTTGCATAAGAAAATATCATAGATAGACGAGATAGATGTTATTGTCAATACTCTTTCTGTTTAATCCTGAAACCAAATACATTCAAAACTCATGGAAATCCCTTAATTAACCCTTTTCTGTTTTATAAAATTTTGGACCTGTCCAAATTCAAAGGTTTTGCAGACGAAAATTTAAAATGGATTTAATTTGAAAAATAACCATTCAGTAGGGTAGAAAATAGTGTGGAAAAAGAGGAAATTGCTTGTCAGAAGCAATTTCTTCTTTTTTCACACTGTTTTCTCAATCATAACATCACAGCCACGTAAAAAGCAGGGATTAAACAGCAAAGAGTTAAACACAAGTTCGAGGGTAGAGTGAAATTTGGTATCGAGTATACGCCATTTTTAAGATTGCATGTTTAAAGATTTAATTTATAATTTCAGAAATGACAACCTTGCATTATGTCGACAAGAGACTGAGAACGTCTTGTAAAACTTGCGGAGAGAAATTCAGCTATAGACGAAGACCAAGACACTGTAGAAGGTTTAAAATTGTGCAATTTCTGTTTCTAAACGTTTGATTCTTACAAATTCATATACTGTTGTACAGTTAAAAACATCGTGAAATTGACACTCATTCGAATAAAAACCATTCAAGATCATTTACTCATCGCTCCATTCATTCATTCCAAAGACCCTCTTAAATCGATCAAAAGCGCTCCGAAATCTTTGGAAAACATTTTGAAATCGTTCAAGAGGAATAAGATTTAATTCGAATCTATCCAAAATATACTATGATTTATTGGCTGGTGAGAATTTATAACTGCCTGATTGGTCCACGAAGACATATAAACAGAAAAGTGCGTATATTTTACTAAAGGTGGTAATGGATATTCCTATATTTTTACACTTTGAACAAAATTAGCAATATTGTATTACCGCCCCTTAGTTTCGCTTAACTCGCACCACAGACTAATTCAATTTCGTTCCAAAATCAGTCCAAAGTCATTCATCTTGTCAATTCACTATGTTATTAACTGTACCTTTTACCTAATATTATAGGTAGCTTTTGCGCGGTGAGCCGTGAAAGCAACTTTTAACCGTTTGATTCTCGTGTCATTTGTTCGAAATAGATAAATAAGGTTAAAATAACACTGTATGGAAACACTGTACGGTAGTTTGCAACGGTATATTCAAAATGGCGGATAGGCGTTTGTGAAAAAGTAAGTGTTCTTTATTTTTGTTCGATGTTGATTTAATCTGCCATCCTGTAAAATAATAACAACATTTACGCAATCAGCTTTGAATACATTATCCATCGTACCTAATGATTAAACGCTCTATAGCACCGTCTGTGTGTAATACAGCTTCAAAAACATTGAGTTTTTATGACATTTAAAATTGAAGCACAAAACGAAAGTAGAAATGGCCATATTTTCCCTAAAATGACCGCAAAAGCAAAATCAAATGTGGCGGTGGATGGGGACAAGATATCTCCCTAAATATGACCCAAAATTTATTGGATCTAGCCCCTTGTCTAGGAAATATAGACACTTGAAAAATTCGATAGCGTACGCTACAGTTAAAACCGAAACTTAATCGCTGTACAGTGCGGTATATGGATATATTTGTACTCACCGGTTTGAATTTCGAATGAAAATCTGTACGCAACGGTTTATATAAGTTATTTGAAAATCTTTCAACAGATTGAATAGCACGAAAAGGTGAAAGGTGACTTTGATACTATTTAATCTTGCTTAATACTGCAGAAAGACGATCATGTTCTTTTTCTTATTTTAATTTGTTTTGCCTGGAAACGAAGAAAACCCTCGAAAGAGTTTCATTAAACACAGTTTTAAATCTAATCTAATGTTTCTACTTAATTCTTCTGTCCTTCCTCAATAATTTTGTACGACCCTGTACACATCGCTAAGATTGGAGCGCTTAACAAAGGCATAAAACTTATCAATATTTTAGGCATTCTTCTCGATGATGTAATCAGACTGAAAAAATGTTAAAAGCGGCGTTACGGTGGTTAGGATGATAGCTGGTTGTTTTAAAATTCCATATTCTTATCGGCGATTTTAGGAGCTGTCTTTTGCTGCAACAGTGGTGCTTTTAACGATGTCACGTGACAGTCAATAGCGCGGGTAAAGCATGTGAAATCGATCATTCTTAATTGTGCTATCGAACTACTGTATGAAAGAAATAGTTGCGCTTTTAACTGTATTAATTCAATTCGAAAAAAAGCCGATGCACAACAATTTGACGAAATACTAGTCTCTCCTATGTGTGAGATAAGTCAATTGTCCAAATTACATAAACCAATTCAATTTTCTAATACAACACTTTTTAAAAACGTCCGTTGTGTTTAACAATAACGGTATAAGGAATGCGAGAAAAACGTATTTTCAAACCCAAAACATCTTTTCAATAACTTTGTTTCTGGAACGGTGAAAATATATACTAGATTCCATTGAAGGAGTTTATCAGGTAATTTAAGGCAAGAGCAAGGACTATATAGCAATAACTTTTGAAGATAGGAAAGGCGGAAATGCAGCTTTGCAACTATATGCTTCCATGAATTTTCTCTAAACATTTAAAATTTCTTTTTAATTAGAAAATGTTGTGGAAGGAAATTACAAGATATTTGTCTTAAAGAGACTACTAAAAGAAATAAAACTATTTTCTTATGTGTATCAAAACTATTGAGTATTAAAGCATTTCGTATGCTATCAGAAACAACAATCTAGGTTCAAACTTATAAAACTGTTTTGATTACTAAACGTTTCTCAGACATAGAATTAAGTAGATACATAACATTAGACTTAAAATGGTATTTAATGATACTCTCTCAATTATTTTTCTTCATTTCAATGAAAAAAAAACATAAATTGATATTACATCATCGAGAAGAATGTCTGAAATATACTCGATTTGTACAGGATCTTACGAAATTATTTAGGATGAATAGAAGAATTAAGTAGAAACATTTAATTATATTTAAAACTGTGTTTAATGATACTCTTTCCGTTGAAAGATTTTCACATAACTTATATAAACCGTTGCATACAGATTTTTCATTCGAAATTCAAACCGGTGAGTACAAACATATCCATATACCGCACTGTACAGCGATTTAGTTTCGGTTTTAACTGTAGCGAACACCATCGAATTTTTCAATTGTCTATATTTCCCAGACAAGGGGCTAGATCCAATACATTTTGGATCATATTTAGGGAGGTATCTTGTCCCTATCCACCGCCACATTTGATTTTGCTGGTGCGGTCATTTTAGGGAAAATATGGCCATTTCTATTTTCGTTTTGCGCTTCAATTTTAAATGTCATCAAAACACAATGTTTGAAGCTGTATTACACACAGACGGTGCTATAGGACGTTTAATCATTAGGTACGATGGATAATGTATTCAAAGCTGATTGCGTAAATGTTGTTATTATTTTACAGGATGGCAGATTAAATCAACATCGAACAAAAATAAAGAACACTTACTTTTTCACAAACGCCTATCCGCCATTTTGAATATACCGTTGCAAACTACCGTACAGTGTTTCCATACAGTGAATAAGGCATTGAGAAAATTTTAAATTTACCCTTTAAACCAACGTATTTGCTCGTTTTAAAACATAGGGTTCACCAAAACATATACTTTCACAATTTCAGTGAAGGGACCAGGTTAAATTCCGATCATTTGCTTTTAAATTAATATTATACCCGATTAACCTTTGGTAATAGACTCGGCGCCTACGTCAGAGCTCAGTTTTGAAAATACACCGATACTGTTTTTTCCCTAGATAATTAAACTATATATAGGAGGCAACAGTTTTGATAAGCCAATCTATCTAAATAATTCATTTTATTATCAATATATAATCTATTATTAATGCCCTGGCAGGGCGGGGCCTATGTAACGGATCATTGCATTTAAGGTTAAGGTAAATCAGTTTTTATTTTAAGCCACTTACGTCTACAGAGTTGACATAAATAATACGAATCCTTAAATCGTTAATTGGTAACCAAATCCTCGTAACTTCAGCTTAATTAAGCTGAAGTTACGAGGCTTTGGTAACCAAACGATTAAATGAGTTCGCTCTCTCTAAGCACGTTAATCCTTTACGTGAATTACAGTTATTTGCATGCGTCAACATAAAAGAATCCAAAGTTTTGAAAAGTAAACTCGCCAAACTATGTCACGGCTCACCTGCCAGTTCACTAATAACGCAGAATACATGTATCTAAATTTATCATTATTTTCGACCTTATTATGTCTTTTGTTGTTGACATATCCTTTATTCACTGATTGATTCGTTTGTATTCCTGTCAGGTGTGGTGAAGTATTTTGTAGTACATGTGTACAATTTCAACGAAGACTCAATAAATTAGCCCAGCTCGATCCGGACGGGGTTTATAAAAAAGTAAGATTTGTGCATACATTGAGACATTTGTTTTCAATTTATATTTAGGGTTAATTCACGTTTTGTAGGGCGTAAACATTTGCAGAGACCCGAAAAATGGTTAACGCCCGAGTGCGAAGAACGAGGGCGTTAAAGCATTTTGAGAGTCTCTGCAAATGTTAACGCCTGAAAAAACTTAATTTGACGCGACGCTATTATTGAATAAAAAGAAAGATAATAGTATTTATTTAAACAGAAAATGCAAAATGATTCATAGGAACTCTTTTAAACTAGCTCCAAAACTGACAATGTGTCGGAAAAAAAATTCCTTTATGCATAGCGCCGTCACTCTTGTTTATATACTGACGTTGCTTGATAAAGTAAAAAGAAGCCGGGCGTTAACGGCACGTGAACTTACTTATTAATCAACGTTTCGTTTTCTCCCTTTAACGCCCGGGTTTTGTCCGTTAACGTATGCCTTTAACGACCCAAAAACGCACATTTTATGCAATGATAACAGATAATGCCAATGGTCAAACAAGCTATATCAAGGACATTTTTGACACTCAACATCGATATGAAAACAACGAGGTATACAACAACAACACTAAAAATACCATCAAATGCCTAATCGATTACATTTTTTTTCTGTGGCGTCTTATTTGACCGCTTATCCGTAAGGTGTACACACAGATGAACCGACCGAAATGAATGGTTGATTGGTCATTCGATATATTATTGACATGCGCAATCGATCTTTTAGTTATCTGGAGACCATAATATGAAGGCTTTCTACAAAGCACATGGTGAAGTTTCTTTTAAGATTGTCAAATATGAGCCTTTCGTCAAGTCACAAGCAACTTTGTTACATGTAAATGCTATTTTCAAATAGCTTTATATGGCGTTTCTTTCTCAGCACAGTTGATTTCGCGACGGACTGCAAATTATAAGGTCCCGGGCCAGAACCTCTAGGGCGTTTGTCATCCTTTCCAACAATTTGTCTCCCACCTATGGATTAATAATCGTTTACCTATGTGGGGTAGCAGCTGGAGGCTAGAAAAGTATGTGATCGTAGTACTATACTGGTACCAAGAATTATAGGAATCCATTGTTAGGGTGCCGCGATTTGACTGAAAAAATAGTTAAGAAGATACATATAATCTTTCTTTTCCGCAAAGGTTTGTGAAAACTGCTATAAAGAAGACGTCAAAGAACTTGGAAATGTTCGAAGTTTAACAGAAGAGTTTATAGAAGAGAGACAAGTTTTAAAATGTGAGCGGGTTATCCAACAGCGGTTCAGCTCGAAAACACAGACGTTTTGGAGGGATCAGTACGTTTATTTTTCCCCGAGGGCGATGGTATCATAGCCACAGTTTTATTGTCAACCTTTCCCCCGCATAAGTGAAATGTCAAGCATTTCTTTTCAAATTCGATTATACAACTTTATTCCATTATTTTACGTATTTTATGTAGACCACTAGATTGATAAGTGTACATGTATGTAAACACGTTGGTTTTTAAATGAAATTTTCTCAAGCCAGAGATATTGGCTCTTTAACATTTCTTGATGAAATATCATAGAATACTCGTATTCCGAATTTGTGGAGAAATTAGAACCATGCCTGTGCTCGCTGTATAAATGTGTAAAGTTTGCTTTCGTAAATTAGAAAAATATATTCCATTCATCTGTTATAATACAATTTCATCGGTCAGTAAAGAAAAACTCTTTCCAGTTTGGGCAATTAAACATAGGACTTCTTGTAGAGCGAGTTGAAATCATTTTTCCCAGCTTATCATGAGACTTGATTCTGTCAAGAAAACTATAAATACAAATGGTGATCCGTCTTGGCCAATCTAGCTCGCGCGAAAATTACAAACCTCGTCAGACTCCGATCACTGCAGAGGCTGAACAGCGGCTTATTACGGCAACATCTCGGAAAGTATGAGCTTTCAAAATGTTAACCGAGTTTTCCTAATAAAAATTAAAAGGAAACCTCGGTTAACACTGTTAAAGTTCATAACGTCCAAAACATTGCGGAACTATTACTGGTCCCTTAAGTCAATACATGTATCTGAATCTACAATGATCTATAATTGTTTTTGAAAATCCGACCACTGTTTTTTTCAATATTTGCTCTTACGGAATTCCCAGATGGTCCCTTTCGTGTCTTTATTTCAATAATAGTATCTTTACATTTGTCTCTAACAGACTTAACATTGAGGTAGAATGTAGGCGGTTGTTAGAGGGTTTTGAGCAATATGTTGGACAATCAGAACCCTACAAGGCTGTTCAGGACCTTCATTCTTATATGGCAGTCCCTTATTGGCAGAGATCCAAATTCTGGCAGGTAATAAAGTTTCTAATAAAGAAGCTATATTAAACTGTTGTTCATTTATTTTAGCATTATCACAATAAGATATATCGCCTTTAGATAAAAACAAAACCGTTATATTTGTTATTCATGATGAGAAATATCAGTTAAACATGGATCGTTGTAATGACCAGTTACAATACACTAACACAGATAGGTGGAACTTATATTATTAACAACGATGTTGCCTTAATAATTAAAATACACAATCGAAGAAATTTGCAGGTTTTCTGGAGCTAAAGGGATAACAATACAGTTAAAGTTGTGTTCAGCGACCGCTTAGGGGACTACCAAAAAGCGGTCGCTAAAGGGAATGGTCGCTTATTACAATATTTCGTGATAGATAAGAAATGTCATTTTGATAGCATATATACATTGTCACCTTAGTCTAACGGAATTCTAATTGGTTCTAACACATTAGATTCAACAAAGAACAATTTTTCGCAATAAATGTCCACTTTTTGAGAGCTTTTTTGCTTACGGTGAAGGGACTTTTTTTATGATGGTCGTTTAATAAAATTGGTCGCTTAAAATAGACGTGGTCACTCGAGCGATATCGACTGTATTTTAAAGTAAAGGTTTTGGTTGCAAATTGCCATTGGAGAGGGTTTCAGAAACAACTGTTTGGATATGAAACTTTGTTATTTTTACCTTACATTTTTACGAGACAGATTACATATCATGTTTTTGTTTTTCGGTCCATTACAGGTAGAAAACATGACTCGGAACTGCAGACAATGTCAACGGGTTTTTGGATTCCGAAAACCAAGAAGGAATTGTAAAGTGTGTTCTCTCGCTGTGTGTAAACAATGCTCAAACAAAGAACTCCTTATATACTACGATGACTTTATCCAAAAGGGACCCAGGTCGGCACATCTAGCACTTATCAATGTGGATGGGGTAAGAGAATAACATACATTTAGATTGCTTGTTTGTTTGTTTGTATAATTTTAATTATCAAAGATATATTGGAAGCTGCCGTTCCTCACACTATTACAGCCACAACATTTCATCCGAGCCATTAGCTGCTCATCGAACTTATTACTCTAACTACCTCTGTGGAAAAAATGCTTAAATAACGATTACCGTCGTATGTTATAAATCAACAAAATAAATATTACATTCAATACCGTTTGTTATTCATTCCTATGAAAGCACGTGCAAAGCCGAGTAGGAATAATTAGATTTTTATTCATCTAATTAGCGGGGGTCAGATTCGGGTCAATAAAACCGCGCTATAAAACTATATATTTTTCACGTGATTTATGGTAAGTTTTCGATTTTGAGAGTATATATGTGTGCATATATATATATATATATATATATATATATATATATATATATATATATATATATATATATATATATATATATATATATATATATATATATATATATATATATATATATATATATATATATGCAGCCTGAAGAGGGCTAAGGACCTTCAAAATCAACAGAGCACATAGAGAAGTATATGGCCAGACTTACAAACTGTACAGGCTGGCCAAAGGCTTTGATTTAAGCACGTATGAAATTGTTGAAATTCCACGCACAAGCCAAAATCTTTTTCTTTTTTTTCTAAATTTCAACGACTAAATGACATCTGCATTTTCTTTGACATTGAACCATGTTTGCTTATAATATGATAACTGGGATGAAGACACGCAAAGTTAATTGACAGTTACTTTTCAGTGCCCTTTAACAGAACCAGAGGTATCACTTTTGCTGTATGTATGTTCCGACTGCAAGAATTTTATACAGGAGAAGCAAAAAGACAATCCGTGTTGGTATGAACGTTTGAGAGACGATTCGCCAATGGCTGAAATCAACAGAATGAATATATTGTTTGACCAGTTAACCAATAAAATAACAGCAGAATTTCAGAAGGTGAATATATTTACGAGCCAAAACAGAAGTTAGCATTCAAATTCATTGTTCGATATATAGAGTTTCTGTATAATCAAAGGTCCGGTCACACTGCCAAACGGACACAAAAGTAGATAAAAAGGATACGACGGAAATGCGACAAATATTCATCCGTTCTCATACACTTGATAAAACCGAAACTGGTGGTTAAATCAGTAAATTAAGAACGGAAAATATTTATTAAGTAAGTAAGTGGCAGGGTCGTTGAGTGGATGTTTTTCGAGAGCCTAGCGGATACAAGCGGATGATATTTTCGAAAGTCACCGGTTGTAATTATGAAGTATTCGAATAGCGGAAAAAGAGGAAGAGTCGCTAATTTTCTTCATCTTGAACACAATTATTGATATTGGATTACCTCCAATTAATTTCACTCAAAAGTCGCCATACACTCTTTCATTTACAATGCCATTCCAAAATTATTCGTAAAGCATTCACCCGGTCAATTCTACGACGTTGTTAAATTGTAACTTCCTGTATATACACTTTTCGTTTTCCCATTCCATTCCATTTGAGACTATGTTTTGATCAGCTTATCTCAAATAAAGTCACATTACAGATTCTGTATGTATTAAAACAAAATGCTTTCATTTTGTAAATTCTTAGTTCGAAATATGGCGATACAATCGAGAAAATTCCTAGACCGAAGACGCTTTGCTGCAGAAGTTCATTGTTCTCTAGGCCTCATATATTTGGTTGATTTAAAAATGACAAATTGAATCTACGTTGGATAGATAGAGCCTTCTATTTGAAACAAAGTTTTCGATGGCTTGATTGCCACGGTAACAAGCCAGGGTCAACTAAAACTGCACTTATCTGAATCTCCTACATTTATGAATGTTTTTTTTTTGTTTTTTTTTCAATGTATATTGGTTTTAAAGAAATCTCAAATATACAAAGATTACTTTAAAATAAAGGTCAAGTATCAAAACAGGCTGATGTGGCCCCGACATAAGACAAGTTGACCTTGACTACTTTTGTAGATTAGATTAATGTTCGAACTTACATTTTCAGGGGATTGAAAAATGTTATAATTCTTCAAAGAAAGGCAACCAAAATATGGTAAGCGTTTCTCTTTTGTTTTGTTATGCTTTGTGTTGTTATTGTGAATATAATTCCGTAATAAAGACGTTATTATTTGAGAGCAGCTTGGCTCAAGGCGCGATAGAGTTATATGAACGTAAGTATTTCTATTGGTTGTTGGATGTTTTTGTCGATCAGCTTGGAACACTTTTGGCCAGATTTTAGAACTAAAAGCTATATACATTTATCTTATAACAATACAAATAGCCATGTGATAACATCCCGTGTGATATTTTATATGATATCACATAGTTATTTTAAGAACACCGATATAATTCGGTTATTTTTAGAAACTTACATTGCAGTTAAAAACATCGACGAAAAGAAGACAAAAAGAGGTTATAAGATAAATATAATACGTACTTAATGAATGGTATGGAAAAATATCTAACTCGGTTGTGAGAATTGGAAATTGACTCGGCAGAGCCTCGACAATTATCAATTCTCCAAATCTCGTTAGATTTTATAATAAGATAGATTTGTACCATTATGAAGAGTTGTGTAATCTTTTTAATAGCATTAATTTATTTTCAAGAATATGCTGTATTATATTAATACATACACATTTATTCATTTCAGTCACATCTGTGTAAACATCTTGATGACTACCACGCAATGTATAAATCGCTAGAAAATCTTCTTGAAAAAGCGGAAACAAAACAGCAATTCTTGTTTATCAAGAATTATATAAAGGTATTCGTCAAATGAATATTTTTTTCTTTTCCATTTAGGAAGTAATTATCACCAACCAGGCCGCACATGAGTTAAACGCCGCGGTTTAATCTTTTTTTATTAAATTTTCCTATTGATTGTGTATTGTTTTGTCTAAGACATCAACGTTTCAGAAAAACTCTTATTTTATGAATAATTATTTTTCCTTACACAAATAAAGGGAGTTAGTTCCGGAGAAATTTGGTTCATTGTGCAACAGGAAGTTTCGGCTCCGCTGGTACCACGTACTTCTCGATTAGTTTCCATGAACGATTCACCGATAAAATGACTGAATTTCAAAAATAAACGTCCTTTAGGATTTCTTATATACAAAACGAAACATAAGATCTTGCCATTTCGGCAAAATAATTGTTAGATATCGTATAAACCAACACAGCTTCTTTGTTTGTCTAATACAGGACGTCGCATCAACGTCGTTTTAATAAATTTGGGCGACATTAACGTTCCCGTGCTTTATAAAATAACGTTATGTTAAAATAAATACCCTTTACGTTGCAGCCCACATTTTTCGGTATTTAGTTGGTTTATTCATGATGATTTATTAATCTAGTTTTGCCTTCCATTGAAAAATGATAATTCATTAAATTAAATGTTTTGTGTATTTTAAAGTTCTTTAGAATTATTTAATGATTAACCCGGACATTAACATTTCATCACTTACTGTGATCTTGGCGTTGGAGCTAAAGACTTAAAACTTGCAAATGTAAACTATACATGTGTAAATGACTTGTGGAATATGCGACGAGTTATCATAAAATCCATTAAAATATACACGAAATATTGTGAAAACAGCAATAATTAATCCCTATTTTGAACTTTGATCTCTTTGTGTGACCCTGACTTTGGAGCTACATACAAAAGGATTTCACATGATACGTCGTCCAGTCATGGTGAATACTTGTGCCAAGCTTTATTGAAAACGATCCGTTAATACATGAAATATGATGTGGTAATGGATATTTTCAACCGATTTTGATCTCCTAGTGGGACCTTGACCTTAGAGATGTAGCCTTTAGGCAACAAAAAGTAATTAACGTTAATTCGAAATGCAAATCTAAAGTAGGCTTTCGAAATACATTTATCTATTTATTGATTTTCAATATTTTTTCTTATAATGATATAAAAATTACTTTTTTTAATACATCACTTTAATACAAGAAATAGTCAAAATATAGAAAATTCCAAGTTATTGACGCAATGTTTTAATTTATTTTCCAGAATCGCCATCATGTCTATGCCTTATTGAGAAAACACAAAAAGGACTGTTTTACTATTTCCATATTGTTTTCATTTGTAATTAAATTTAAAAGAAAAGGTTCTACCATTTTTTTGTTTTGAAATGGTCGTCTTTCCGCATATACTTGAATATAAACGATATATCAATCTGCTCTTTATATATGAATCTGCTCTTTATATATGATCTTTAGATATGATACCTATTTTTCAAAGTGTTGGAGTTTGAACTTCTTTTAATTGATAGGCAGGCTTAAATTTTCAAATACATATGGAGGGGGTATTCTTTACGCATTTTTTTCATAATAAAGAAAAAGTAGATTCCACCCGCCTAAACAGTCATTTTTCTCAAAACCAAATCCAATGACCCCTTCTTTAAAATCCACTTTTGTTGTAGAATTATGTTTTGTTACGTCATATAAAAAATATATCACTTTGATCTCAGGAGCAAACTCCCTAAATGATGTACACTTTTTTTACATAAAAATATATTAATTAGTCTCGTCATATTATCATCAACACCAGCTGAAGATGATGAAAGAAATAAGTACAATGCCATCAGCATAAAGAAGGCTTGACACGTACTATCTACAGTGACAAGATCACATGAATTATCAAAAGAGGTTTCTGATTCATTAAGGCATTAGGAGAATAATGTGGAGCTTAATTTACATCCTTGTTTTACCCCAATTTTGACTCAAAGCTTGTCCCTAGACCAATTTGAGTTTCAAACAACATGACAAAGAGGCATAAATAAACCTCAAAATATTTAGAAATGGACCTTAAATATTGTACATGCGAATATTATCATGTGAAAATATGCACACAGGTAGCCAACCTGGGCGGGGGTAGTGTAATATTACCCAAATCAACCACAAATATTATTATATAAATATTTTTTATCACAATATATAATATAGACAAGGTCGAGAACTACCCACTTTTTTGCACAAAATCCAGTCGGCCAAGGTCGTGAAACTCCACTTTCCATCTATGATTTCTTATGATATTCCATCCGTAGGCGAAGCCCTACTTAAATCACTGATTGTATTCTTTAGTGAACATTTTCTTGTCACTCACTACCTAATTTTATTCAGTATCGCCTACAATTCAACTCGCTTTTAAACTAACAGAAAGCATTTCTGCAATGGTTATTTTGATATCGACTTCTACCAATCAGATAGCCTGTCCTTTATAAACAATCTGAATAGAAGAGGGCAGTTCGTGACCTTGTCTTAAATATTACATTGTGATACAAAAAAAATGTGTAATCATTTTGGGTGGTTAAATGTTGGTAATATTTTACTTTCTCCACCCGTATTAGCTGCCTGAGACCATGCATACATTAAAGTTGCTTGGACAAACCATTCTACGTCATGGAAAAAAGACTTTCGTGTAAAATTTTATGCATTAACCTTACTAAAAGATAATGTCTATGTGCTATTTATGCAATTTTTTATGAATTTTCATAGATATGATTGGCGTCAAGTGGCAATGGAGCGGTACCGGACCTCTTGGGCCTCTTATTACTTTTATTGTTATCATTATTATTATTATTATTATTTTTATTATTATTATTATTATTATTATTATTATTATTATTATTATTATTATTATTATTATTATTATATTCATTTACTTTCATAGATAGTAAGTTTTATAATCATTATCATGTGTGAGAAAAGGTTGGCTTCACTTAAATAATTCATTTGTTTACTTTTTTAAATTTTCAGGGGAAATATGACTTTTATATGGAAGCAAGTAATGTGTACAGAACAATGAATAAGGAAATGGATGAGGAGGAGTAAACGCTGAATAAATACACGTCAAATACACGTTTCATGCACATCACAAATCTTCTGGAGACAACCTGGAAACTTGTACATTTATGGGTTATTTATTAAGAACTCGAATTCAGAACTAATAATAATAGTAAAGGACTTAAACATGTAATGACCAGAGAAAATTTGTTATTACAATCCAATGTACAATATTGAAACAATGTGGAATGAGTAACAAAAACACGCAAGTAACGTCAAAGAATATCGACAGTCCGTCGAGTTACGTAAATAATACGTTCAGAAAGAAGCAGATAAATCGAAGTATGGGTGAGATAAAGTTACAGGAGAGAAATAGGAATAGCCTTAACCCAAATATGATTAGAATTGTCTTATTCTAAGCCAATTCTAACCTTATTCTGTAAGAAATAGAGCCCTTAGAATGGTGAAACGTTGACAAATTACATACGAAACACACACAGATAAAAAAGTAAAGAGAAGTTTTAACACTGACGATTGTTTCATAATTCGATGTTGTCATATAGCTTATTAACCAATGTATATCATATACTACTCAAGGTTTGTTAAGCACTAAAGCTTTTTTATACTTTATTTTCAGGAAAAAATGAAATTTGATTATAAGAATGTTGGAAAATAGTCGATTGTTATCAGTTCATCAAATTTTAAGAAGAAAATAAAGCCTTATAATGATAAGAAGACTTTAAATGTTGAACAAACAGGGTGACCCTAGAAATTGGTCTGTTTTCTTGAAAATTAAGAAAAAAATCGATTTTGACGATAAAATGTGTTCTTTTAATTGCATTTCGTTCAATAACGAGCATAAGAGCAGGCACTGTCAATAACAGCCTGACAGCGCCCCTGCATACTCCTAATTAAGTTCTGTATTACTATTTGGGGAATAAAAGATCATTCTTCTCTAAGGATCTGGCCGAGCTCCCGCGCCGAAACTCGGACCTGTAGCTAATTTCATATATGCTCTATCGGATTTAAGTCCGGTGAGCGAGCCAGCCAGTCCAGACGTGGAATGACCTCTTCTTGGCAATACTCTTGGACTGTACGGGCCGTGTGTGGACGCACATTATCACCCATTAAAATGAATCCATCCCCAATAGCACCAGCGTAAAGTCTTACGTGGGTATTGAGGATTTCATCAATGAACCTACGAGCTGTCAGAGTACCTCTTTCTGAAATAACAAGATCAGTCCGCCCATCTCAGCTGATGCCACCCCAAACCATGGTGGACCCACCCAATAACTATCGTGCTCAGCCATGTTTGCTGCATGAAACCTTTCCCCCGGCCTTCTCCACACCGTAGCCTATCAGTGTAGTCCAGGCAATACCTGGAATCATCCGTGAATAGCACGGGGCGCCAGCGTCTTATTCACCAACCAACGTGATCCAATGCCAATGTTAACCGACACCGACAATGAATTCGGGACAGCGGAATACGAATACATGGTCTCTTGACTTCAGGTTATGCTAATGCAGTCGTGTTCGTATGGCTTGAGTCGAAACTCGCACTCCCAAGGCGTTTTGAAGGTCGGAACGTAGCTGCGTTCCCGCAGCAACCTGTTCTTTTGGGCTTGAATTACCAAATAATGGTCTTCTACGACGGAGGTAGCTCTACTGCACCTTCATCATGTCTCCTTACAGGTGTACCATATTGTTGGTATCGTGCCCAAGCTCTGGTTACAACAGTATGGTGTACCCCAGTACCATGCCAACATCACGGTGGGAAGCCCCTTGCTCTATCATACCAACAGTACGCCACAGTATTCGACAGATAAATATTGTCTGACATTTGGATTAGCCATGAGTAACGACTTAAAAGTGAAAAAAAAATACTGAAAAACAGAAACTAAGCATCTACACGAAAGCTGTACATGTAGAAAATGAGAGAAAGGACAGGTAAGAAACCGGGGTTCCTCATTTTGCAAGAGTCTAGCGAAAAAATGCGTGTCAAATTTGGTAATGTATACATTAGATATCTTGTCAATACATTATTGCACAATTTAAAACACGAATGTTTATTTATTATTTTTAAATCAGCTCCTGTAGGACAACGAAAAGGCTTGGGGCTTAGCAAACTTTGAGTAGTATATAATATTCTTTTTTTATATAACCTAAATGACAAAATGGGATTATGAAACAATCGGCTGTGCCTTTAAATGAGAACTGAAATCTAAAAAAAAAATGAATAAAATCTTTGAAAAGACATGGTCACTGTGATTATCAAACCTGCCAAGTGCATAAGATCTTTGGCAACTCTTGAAAAAGACAGTTGTTATATAAGAACAAATTTCCATATATTCTTCCCTATTTTAATTTATTTTATATGACGCCGTACAGACACCCGTTCTCATTACCCGAAATAAATAAATGTCGTTGTTGTTATTCCAAAACATCGTAACTACATGTACAGCTAAAATCAAGCTGCAGTTACGAGATTTTATAAATACATCAACGATATCAGATACTTCACAATCAGATGCTTTGTAGTAAACCATCCATCGACTGGATTCTCTATCATGTTTTTAAGTCTTTTATACTTAGCAAATCTTTTTTCTTTCTGTTACATGGAATAGACATTCAGTGTAGGAATTTGTAACTTAAAAACGTCCCATTTCTGCCATCATTGTGTGGCGGAATCACAGACCTGTTACAAAAATCGACCAAAACTTATCAGTACACTGAGATTGTATTCGACAATCAATTTTTCAATCTATTATACCAATTAGATGAAGCCGGTAGGCAAACTTGGGCCACGAAAATAAAAGACTTATTATTTCGATTTGGTTTTGGTTATACATGGATTGCTCAAGACGTAGGTGACAATGCACTCTTTATAAAGACTTTAAAACAACGACTTAAAGACTGTTTCTCACAAAAACTAAAAAGCGAAATAGTATCGTCTTCAAAAGCAAATTATTATCAACATTATAGATCATTTTTAACAGTTGAAAAATACTTAACAATAGACTTAAGCTATAAACTCCTAAAAGTACTTTCTAATTTCCGATGTCCTACTCATGACCTTATGGTAGAAAAAGGCAGATACACTTATATTGATAGAAAGTTGCGTTATTGTCCCCTTTGCCTAACTTTAAATATTAATGTAGTTGAAGATGAAGCACATTTATTCTTTTTTTGCCCATCGTATGAAAACATCCGTCGTCAGTACTTTGAACATCGCTGGCTGCGGATTCGAAATCAAGAAGCGTTTTGTCAAATTATGGAAACACAATCTAATAATTGTATCATTCGTATTGCACACTTTCTATATAATGCGTTTAAATATCGAACAGAGTTACTAAAAGATGTTTCATAGCTTGTAAATGTACTCATTCGTGTTTTTTCCCTTCCTATTCATAAATTGGAGAATTTGACTGTATTTGTTTGTTTATCTTATCTCTTTATAATGTTTTGACTATTACGATACATAAATTATCATATCACTTATTGATTCCAAATATACTCTACCTATAGTGAGATTCAGACTGTAGCTGCATGCGTTTGGAATTAGCAGTTAAACTGTAAAGTCGGAATTAACCCGACAGATTCTTATTCCGTTTTAGGAAATTGATTTTTACAAGTGTTTTCTTTCCTTACTATTACGCAAATATGGACGTTTATCAGTAAATAGGGTTAGTTGTATATTTCAAAAGAATACTGGTTAAATTATTTACCTCAAATATTTCTATCAATGAGGAAAAAATCAGCAGTTTAAAATGTTTTTGAAATGGGTATGTTTTGTATTACAAAAGTATAATCCGCAATAACGAACCTAATAGCGTAATATATATATGCGTTTAAATACTTTTTTTCGCATCCTTCGGCTGATTGTATAATATATGGATGAAAAAAATAAGACATGATATATTCAACTTTTCTCTTGGTTTTGTCAAAATGTTAAACTGTCACTCTTTGTGTTATATGTATGTATCTTTTTTGTATCTTGGGCCGGTGGCCTTATATATGCTGAATAAATTTTATGTTATGTTATGTAATGTTTCGTGAATTTTAAACAAGATATATTTACTAGATTTGTCGCAACTGCCAGATTCAAACCAGCATTGCACATTTTTTTTTTTCGATAATTAGCATCGTTAGTATTCTGCGTAATTAATGAACTGGCAGAGCGGGGCTTAGCCGTGACGTAATTTGACGAGTTAACTTTTAAATATTTCGGGTTCATTGAAAAGTTAGTCGGCAATAATCGTGAACGCGTGCAAATAACTGTATCCTAAAACCAAAATGATTAACGTGCTTAGAGAAACTGAGCACATTTCCTCGTTTGGTTACCAAAACCCCGTAACTTCAGCTTGGACAAGCTGAAGTTACGAGGGTTTGATTACCAACCTTCGCTTTACGGTCACAAGTTAATTATGTCGACTATCTTTAGAAGTAAATAATAATGAATAAAAGCTGATTTACCTTAACCTTAAGTACATCCACCTATTACTTAGACTCCGCCCTGCCAAATCGCGGATAATACCTATAATAACATATTTTTGTTGACATTTACGGCAGTGTTTGTCCGGGTCAAAATTCTTATCGAGAGCAAAAACTGGTTATTCATCATCCTCGGAGCCAATGCGTATCATCTTCACCTCAATTATCGCGCATGTAAGCCCTTTGACCCTCCATGTACTTTGACAGTCAGGTTTTCATACCATTTGATACACATTTTCTATCAATCAATATTGCATTAGCCTATCTATAAAATTTGGTTCAATTACGTTGGTGATATCATAATGAAGTTCACGTATAACAACTGTATGCTGACCTTACAAAAATTTTGGATTGCCTCCTCAATTATCATACATCTGAAAGAAAACTCCCTGGCAACTAAAGAGAAATAAAATTATAACAAACCTCTGTTTAAATCTTTCTATTCCATGTATTTATTTGGGTAAAATCTAGTTTTGAATTTTCTTATGAAAGGTTTTAACTAGACTATGCAGCGAAACTTTGTAAAATAATAGTTCCGTATCCTAATTCTTGCCTTTTGTTAGATTTTAGATTTTGTGTGCTATATGGTTTTAGTTTTTCTCAATGCACAATTATCGGGGCACAATAGCAAAACATCCTATTAAAAAAGTTTGGTCAATCAAGCTTTGTGAGGCTCCTTTGGGGCATGCATGATAATAGAGGTTTGTACGATAATTGAGATTTGATAACATAGCATGACATTGCGGCTCCATTCGTTTTGATAAATGCAGCATTCGTAATGAAGTGGCACTGGGTTACCAAGAATGGTAATTTGCATAAACTTCCAAAAATTGTGTCATCTTGTTTGCGTTCCCGTCATGTGATCGTCACGCAATCGTCAACATCCTGGCATTTTGCGTTGTTTCCGGAGATAACATAGACGTGGAGATTAAACAGTCATGCTGCAGATATAATTACAGAACTTTGCGAATTTGCAGAATAAGAACAGAAGGTTTGTGGAGGTTTTCTGAACGTTTGTCGTAATATGGCATCCTACTGTTTTCATTGATCAAAACCAATGCCCTGACAAATATGGGGGGTAGAGAAATAGAGAAGCGAATGAATTTGTTAGAATTAAATCACGTGATAACATGAACTGTCGAATGCGAGCACCCTATTTTAATTCTGGGTCGTCAATGCACAGTCTGGGGACTTTCGGCTATCCATAACGCAATTTTCTTACGGATACCGTTGACTGCTTAGAATATCAATCAGATTTCTCTTTTAAAGCTTTCACAACTCATTAAAATACAAATAAGGGCCTTTAAAGCCAATAAAAAGACAGAAATGTGTCAAAAACTGAGAAAAATGTACGCTTTCAATCCTGGATAAAACTTCATTTGAATTTAAATTTAAAAAATCTAGCTCGACAGATATCTAGACAAATATCTCTACTTTAAAGTAAATCCAGGTAAGGGTTTTGTTCGCTGGTTTTACCATCGTGTTCGCTGCCAGATCTCAAGCAAAGGGTTTGTTTCAGAAACACATACGTTACGGTCATCCGTCACAGAAAGATCACATTTGTTACGGCTAACCATAATGTCCCTAAGTTATGGTTTGCCGTCACACTTCATATTAAGAGAGCAGTCATTTCATATTATTTATTTGAACAAACGGATATCCATAACGCACCAGCGTCACTGAACACGTGTTCTTTTATACGGAGTCCGTAGCCTAGTAGTTAAGACGATGGCTTTGGGATGGAAAGGTCCTAGGATCAGATCCTACCCGGATCACGGGATTTTTTTAAAAATATATTATTCTTAAAACAAGAACACGATATGTTAATTCCATAAGGTATGATATTAATTGAACTGGTTAATGTAACCATTTATTTCAACATTTTCCCACAAACCGGATTTTTTATGCGCTGGAGGAAATAAAAAGGGAAAACATTGAGGAAAAGTAGAAATTGCTTGTTTTGTCAGTCTGTTTTCATTTTGAGCTCTTTCTGAGTTAACAATTTGTCTAAAACTTCAGTTTTCTTTTACCAGCTGAAATTAGAGTAACTGACGTCTTTAGGCAGACTTTCCTGGTTAAAGAATCATTTTAATAATATTGGGTAAATCTTTTACTGCTGAATGTTTGTCTTGATTTTGAACATATGTCCATCTTTCTATTATTTTGCACTTAAGAATTATTGATTTGACGAGCCATTTTAAACGAACCAGTCCTCTACATTCTTAAGTTTTTTCAAATCTCCATTGAAAAACCTGTTATGTACGTTTCTGGAGCTTTTAGGAATTTTGACATGATGGTTTATATTGTCCACTGATACTTCTGGGCCGTACCCTGTAAGCTAAACTAAAAATAATTTGGGTCGTGAGTTTGATTCCCGTCACGGACAACTTTCATGCGACTTTTGAGAAAAGTCTAAGCTTCATCTGTTGTCCACGAATTGGCGAATACTACATGTACAGTAAGGAACATCGTGAAATTGACAAGATGAATGATTTGGAATGAGTTTATGAAACAAGTTTTTAGTGAAATTAAAGGAAGGTAATCCAATATCGTGAATTTTGTTCAAGATTAACAAAATTAGCGAATTCTATTTCCCCCCTTTACAAAAATATGTACAAGTTATATAAATATCTTCCAATATTTTCAAGAACCAATCAGACGCTTGCAATTTTAAATATGTCAGTGAAATCGCGATTTTTTTCTTGCAAAATTTAACTTGAATTTAGTTTTGGATCTCATCATTTAAGTTAGTTTTGAGAGTTTTTAAATGGTTTGAGTAAGTGTTTGGAATTAATGAACGGAAAATTTGAGTGAGTGATTTCGAATGGTTTTGGTCGGATTAATTGTCAATTTCAAGAAGTAACTAACTGTATGCCTATACATATGTTGGGTAAGCAGCTGGTAGCTCGGATAAAATGTTGTGGAGTGAGAAATGACAGGAAACCAAAAGTGTACTTGCCGGTGATATAACCGAAATACCACCTGCAAACAAATTTATTCGTTCAGAAGTGTTCAAAATTTCGTAAATACAGTTTATTACAATATTTTCTCACGAATTTTCGGGTAGATCACAGACTGATTTCTACTGCTTTTCACTGCGAATTTCCTTCGCGCTCGAACTAAAGGCAT
The DNA here is from genome assembly GCA_948146395.1 of Fragum whitleyi. Taxonomy (NCBI): domain Eukaryota; kingdom Metazoa; phylum Mollusca; class Bivalvia; order Cardiida; family Cardiidae; genus Fragum; species Fragum whitleyi. The sequence continues at coordinate 7,338,819 of OX411557.1, forward strand.
AATTGAACACGACGTATCGTGACGACGAAAAACGATCATTCATAACTTTTCTTGAAGTCCTACCGTCAATCGGGAGATCTCGGCGATTCTATGGAATAGACCTCGAGAATAATCAATCGGAACCCCAATCTAACGATTTAACTTGAGGTGTTCAAAGACGAAATATTTTAAAGATTTCTAGAAAACCGGATGACGTCTGAGAAAATAGCGATATTCCAGCACTTTGAGTGAAAACATTCGACATCGCCAAATGCTCCCAGTTAAAGGTAGAATACACTTCTTCTGGAATTAACGAAACTTTGCCTGTTAAAAATGAAAAAAAAAATCCGGTTTCATATCGGGTTTTGTTTCGCGATATATTCAATAGTTTTTTTTTATACATAACGTTCTAAGCATGCCTAATCATACACGTTTTAAGTGCGACTGTTTTTATCAAATCTACGCATTTAAAATTCTATAGGTTTCGTCATAGTTTACTAAGACCTTTGAAATTTTAGAATAAATTATAAAAGATCGGTACAAACATTATATGCAAATACGTAAGGGTTATCGTATTCTAAAGACAATGACCTCAATCTAACTGGCGATTTTGGACCAAAATGACGTTCAATTTTACGCGCAAAACGGCACTTTTTGTGAATTTATAAAAAAAATCGGCTGATTGAATTTCCCCTGTGGTCATAGCGAGGAGACCGTATGATAAAGACGGTTACAGTGAAATATACTTGCGTTGACAATGCGATGTTAATGTACCCTTTTTCAAGAAAGTTGGCTGGTTTAAAGCTCCAATAAACCGCACGAAAATCTCGCCGACACCCTACGGTGTTTGCACGGTGACCGTTTGATGATTTGCTTTTAAATTCCACCCTAGAAGAGGTCACCACACGGGAACAGCCAGATCTATTCGATTAATCTTAAATTTTCAGTACAGAAAGCACAAGATGAACCGCAAGATCATCTTTGGATTGTCGTACAAACGTCTCAAATTTTTTCTTAAACGTTTCTGAAACAAGAAGATTCAATTTACACATCCGCAATAGGAAATACATCATACGGTGTTAAAAAAATATTCTAAAAAAGATATCTTTAAAATAGAACGACGCCGATGAAAATGCAAACTAGGCTCTAATTTTAGTTACTAGTTTATTAATATAAGTCTAGTTTTTAGTGGCATATGGAGCCTATGGCGCTGTTAACTCTCGTGGCTATCGCATTCACACCGTACAACCGGTTGCGGCGACGACAGGTGAGAGTCAGCTACGACAGCATCGGAGAATTATACCGAAGAGACGGTAGGTCAAATAAATTTATTCGTATAAATCAATAAAAGAAGCTCTGGTATTCTAAAGTTGATAAATGGTCGTGTAAGTGTTCAGCACTTCTATAGAATAAATCTTTACTCAAATCCCTCCAAAATAAGGCCACAATCATTGATTATTTCGAAGGTTTCCCATGAAAAGTTACGAAATTAGACTTTATACTCTCATATTTCGCCTATCTCTCAATAAATGCTAGTTTAACTTGTACACAGCTGAAGTCTAATCATCTGCCGATATTTATTCCAAATTTGAAGCCATAATTCGAAAAAAAACTGACAGCGGGTCCTCAAAGACGACATGTATTAAAAAATATGTTGCCTCTGTAGACCGACGGAGTTTCACGGGGTTGATGTAGACGACAGATCAGAATTATTTGGGATTGCCGACGTCGACAGTTCTAAAATCAGATTAACGCAGACAAATATTCATTATTGCTGTCGTGTTTTTCAATTACACATCAAAACAGCTTAGATAGACATACATGTTTTTATTCATGTCTATGTTGTCAAATTGTGTGTTATATTTAAAAATATTGCAAGGAATTTAATGTAAGAAAAGGTCGATTTTGTGGTTCCATCTATGGCAGGACATGGAACAATGCCCTTAAGGCTTTTGACATTGCAATGAATATAGTTCGGTGACTCCAAGCATCTCGATACTTCTCGTTCTTAAATAGTACAAAGTCTCTTGAAACCAAATGGGCGAACATCGAGTTGATTTTCAAATACTCGCAAAAAAAGTTGTGATTAGACTATATATCTCGTTTAGTGGAAGCATATTGACCTGAACCTGGCCTTTGTGATTTAAATATATTAAATATTGGACAGCTCCTTCGGCAAAACACGACTTATGTGTGGAAACCAATCGTAAAATTGGGATGCACGTGTTCTGCAAAACCGCTACTTCAATATTTCTTTTATTATTACGATGATATTTGCTTACCCAAATGAACTTGTGCATCGATACAACAATTACATTTCTTTTAATTTGTGTTTATGATATTTTTTGTACTTGATGGGAAATGAAATACAATAACCAATCACAAATTAATCCAGCACACCAGAAACAATTCTTTTGGAAATTGACTTGTCTGCTTTTTGACAAGGTGCCCCATATATCCCGATATGCAAGTATGTCCACACATACAGTAATTTATACAGTTAAACGGAACGCCAATGTTTATCGTCACGTGCCGAAGTAGCTACGAAATCGTATTCATGTGCCTAATTAGGTTAAAAGTTACATACTATCGCTACACGGTTTTTTACTTGTATAATGCACGATTTTTCCCCTGGCAGGGCGGAGCTTAAGTAACGGGTCGGTGCATTAAAGGTTAGGATAAATCAGCCTTTATTCATTACCATAACTTCTAAAGATATTCGACATAATTAGCTTGATAACGTAAAGCGTAGGTTGGTAACCAAACCCTTGTAGTTTTAGCTTGTCCAAGCTGAAGTTACGAGGCTTTGGAAACCCAAAGGTGAAATGTGTTTACTTTCTCTAAGCACGTGAAACTTTTGGCTTAAGGGTGCAGTTATTTGCACGTGTTCAAGATTAATGCCGACTTACTTTTCAATAAACCCAAAATATTTAAAAGTTAACTCGCCAAATAACGTCCCGGCTAAGCCCCGCCCTGCAAGTACATTAATAACGCAGAATGATTACAGTGCCTTTGTATACAATCAACAAGTCAAAATAGCAAATTCTATTGTAAAACATAGTTGACCTGTCTCTCATTATCTTTCGTAAACTTTCGATGATATTCGCGAGTTAACTAGAATGATTTTTTTTTTCATTTTAGATAAAATAAAATCTTGCTAACATTGTTTTAATTGCCACCTTAGCCCATTGGTCTAAACCGTCCGTCAAATAGTGTCAAGGAACTAACAGACCTGGTTCGAATACGCAGGCAGTCGTAAACAGTTATGTAATTTTCTTAAATGTTTCAACTTTGTTTTTGTCATCAAATTAAGAGTCAATTTTAATGTCTCTTTAAAATTTTCATTATCATATTTTGTATTGACACGGGTTTTTTTTTCTCCATCAAATCTCTCGTTCCTTCAATACCATATAATTAATAAGATGTTGTCACCTACTAATTCGAAAGTTTACGAAAGATAATGAGTGACAGGTCAACTATATTTTACAATAGAATTTGCTATTTAGTTTATACTAATTTATTTTAGTTCGATTGCGACGAAAGGTTAAGCTTATAGAATCGCTCTCGAATGCTCAATCCTGATGTTTTCACGTCCCCGAGAGAGAGGCAGTGGTTTAAACCCACTGCTACCCATTTTTACAGCTGGGTGAACTGGGTCTGGCTATTAAGTGTTTTGCCCATAAACACACCCGGCGACAGTGGGGCTCAAACCACGGACCTGCAGGTCACGGATCGAGTGCATTTACCACTAGGCCACCGAGGCAGTTCGCTTTTCTGACTCTTGATTGTATGCAACGGCACTGTAATTACAAGTAAAAACCGTATACGAGATATATAGTCTGATCACAACTTCTTTTTTCTTGGTTTGCGAGTATTTGAAAACAACTCCGATGTTCCCCATTTGGTTTCAAGATACTTTGAACTATTAAAGAAGGATCGAAATGCACTAAGTCACCGGTCTGAATCCATTGCAGTGTCAAAAGCCTTTCGGGCCTTGTTCCATGCCCTGTCATAGATGGAACCACAAAATCGACCTTTTCGTTTATTAAATCCCTTAAAATATTTTTCAATATAGCACACCATTTGACAAAAAATGGACATGAATGTCAGCATGTATGTTGATCTAAACTGTTTTGATGTGTTATTGAAAAACACGACACCAATAATGAATATTTGTCTGCGAGAATCTAAATATAGGTCTGTCGACGTCGGTAATCCCAAATAATTCATATCGGTCGTCTACATCAACCCCGTGAAACTCCGTTGGTCTACAGAGGCAACATTTTTTTGTCTACATGTCGTCTTTGAGGACCCGCTGTCAGTTTAATTTTTTGAATTATGGCTTCTAATTTGGAAGAAATATCGGCGGATGTTATGACTTTAACTGTGTTTAAGTTAAACTAGCATTTATTGAGAGATAGAAGAAATATGAGATTATAAAGTCTAATTTCGTAACTTTTCATGGGAAACCTTCAAAATAATCAATGATTGTGGCCTATTTTGGAGGGATTTGAGTAAAGATTTATTCTATAGAAGCGCTGAACACTTACACGATCATTTATCAACTTTAGAATAACAGAGCGTCCTTTGTTTATTTAAACGAATAAATATATTTGACCTACCGTCTCCTCGGTATAATTCTCCGATGCTTTCGTAGTTGACTCTCACCTGTCGTCGCCGCAAGCGGTTGTGCGGTGAGGCATTGAGACCAATTCTTCCTGTCTTATCCCAAGGTTCCCGCGAGGTCAATGCAAGGAGACGATCTGATCGTGCGTTTTACAGAAGATCTAGACAACTGTTTTCACTGTCTCGCTAATTTCCGCACAATTGCCGAACGGGCATCTCAACATTTGTTAAAGGTTGATAAAGAAGAGGGCAATAGTGCCCATAATTCGCTTGCTTGAGTTAATTGTCTTCGATCTGACCGCTTGGCCTCATTTATGACCAAACTTGAACCCCTTTCAATCTTGTCTGGGATTTCATGAGAGCTATCGTTTTAAACCAAATTTCAGATAAATTGAGCAATAACATGGTCTGTAGAGTGTCTTCAAGTTTTTTTCAAAGATTTTATCCCACTTGACCCAATTTAAAACTCGCCCGAGGTTTTATAAAGGCAATCATACTAACCAATCGCAGGTTTATCAAGCAAAAATATAGCCTCTAGAGTGTTTACAAGCTCTTTTCTAAGATTTGTCCTTGTGGCCTAGATTTTTACCCCACTTGATCCAATTTCGAACTTGACCGAGATTTCATCAAGACAATCAATCTGACAAAGTGTCTACAATATTTTTCTCAGATTTGACATTGTGGCCTAGTTTTCCACCCCACTTGACCAAATTTTGAATTTGGCCGAGATTTCATCAAGAGAATCAATCTGATCAATTTTAAAGATTGAATGAGCCAAACATATGTCCTCTGGGGTGTCTACAAGAAAAATATTGACGTCGCACAATACACAACGGACATCATGCGACCACAAAACCTCACCTTTTAGCACTTCGTGATCTGGTGAGCTAAAAGAATTCACAGATGGTTAGGCAAATTTTTCTATTCAGTTGTAGTGCCATCTAAATACGTTACGACTGCAGGTTTATGATCCGATCGCATTTGCTGTCCATTGACAACTATTCTAGTGTTGGCATAATACTAGTAATTACTATTTTTTAAGAATTTGGGTAGAGAGCCTTGATGTACTATTAGAATTTTGATTTCAACTTGAATTTACTTCATCAACTATTTTAAAATTTCTATCTTTACTGGCAAGATAATAATGGTCAGATCTTTCAAAAACATTTTTGTCGAGTTTAGTTTTTTTTCAAAGCTCATTTTCATTCGTGCATCGTATTAAACTTTTCTATCTGCCACTCACTGAAGTTACATTGACACTTCTTATCTAAACTTTCAGTAGTCTTGATATTTTACTTTAAGATTATGAGCTTATCTCATTATTTCCAGCATATTTGTTCTTTTGATCTAATTTAATTTATTTAGTTACTTTATTTTCTTTTTCTCTATATTTCAGTAATTGGTATTTTTGTGCTGTATTATAAAAGAGAAACTGTGTAACATTCATCGGGGTTTGTAATTTGTATCACAGAATCGTTTTTGTTAAAGAAGGAACAAATATACGAAAAGAAAGGGGCGTGTTTTTTATGGTTTTGTTGTTGTTGTTGTTGTTGTGTTGTTGTTGTTGTTGTTTTGTGTTTTTTTTACTAAATTTTTCTAGTCTCTCAGTAATGCAAGTACTAGTACTTAAATTTAGATTTTACTTTGCTCTCGGCAAATATTTTATCTTATTTCTTTATTATTCAAGTTTTCAGATGACCTCAGCAATAGATTGAAATTTAGAACACGTTTTTACATAGAACTAGCGATTTGCAGAGCATTGACTGTCTGCCTCTGGTTCTTTAAGTACTTAGATTTTATAACAGATGTACAGATCACGAGAAACGCATGTTTACGTAAAACTGATCTTTATCGGGGTGTTGGCTGCCAGTCTCTTGAACATTGATCTGTGATATCTCGAATTGTTCATTGATGACAAGGTCTCATCCGACTAATCTAAAGGCAGGTGATCTCAGAAGACTTCAGAATTTATGAAAACTCTTTCTCTATACTCGCAGTCCAGGTTCAACTAAAAAGCCCTTTTTAGCTCGGATGATCTGGAATAAAAAGCCGAGCTACTGTCATCAACTTACCGTTGGAGTTGGCGTTTATGAAGGCGTCTGAGTGACAAGTTTATCCTCTGTTTAATCAAATATATCTTCTTTAATTTTTGCGTGTGTTCACCACCACAAGAGCTTTCCATATAATCAAGGGTGATAACTGTGTTAGCATTTTTGTAATATTTCTGTCCCCTTTTAAATTTTTTTTTTTTTTTTTTGGCATTTTTCAGCATCTGAAACGCACTTCGGCACCCGCAAAGCTACTATCACATAAACTTTCCGATACCGTGGAATAGGTAACAAAATTGGCGACTTGTCTGGTCGGTTGATTGGCCGATTCAATTGTGTGTTCAAGAGAAAATCTGCCGACTAGTAGGCGTTATCTTTTAGATTTGTGGAAGACTACAAAAATGTATATTGTTTTGACGACAAATAACCGGGCTATGGCTTTTCACTCACGTTTTGGATCAGCGACTAGTCGCCGACGTAATGCCGGCATATCGCCGACAAGTCGACGATAACCAGTCGGCGTATTGCAACCACGCTATTTTTAATCGACCATGATTTCTGTATCATCACCAGACAAGAAAAAAGACATCGTCACGTCGGCCAGAAGTTATGTGACTGCAAAAAAAAAAAAAAATTGTCTGGCAACAGTTGGCTCCCGGTTGACGTTATTTTTCATTAATTGGCCGATCAAAAATAGGCGTCACCGATTTCATTGAGAATAAACTATTCTCTTCTTTCTTCCAGATCAGTATAAATAAAAGAAGGTCCAGGAAATTTTCCGACCGATGATATAGTGGGAAGATACAAGCTTCTAAACCAAAGGTCCATGTTTCGAATCACAGCGTGGCGGGAATTTTCAAGGATATTTGCTATCCTCTGCCAAACTAGAGGTGAACTTGTAAGAAATCCAAATATGCCTAGAACATGGATGGACCTAAACCCCAAATATCATAACCAAGGACGACCAATGTCTGGTTGCTTAGTAATTATTTTAATCGCAAGGTTACCTTGCTTTTTTAGTTAATCGTGGCCGCGGTCATGGTAACTCATGTTAAAGCACAAGATTTCTTTGACTTGCTCTGACGTCAATTAAGGTGGAATCATGGAAAGCTACTTAGCAATTGCTAAAATACACGCACTTTTTGAAGTGGGTCAGATAGGTATTAACGAAATTATCAGGTAGGTTGCATTACTTTTTGAATGACCTCGTAGCAACCTAAACGCAACCAATCTATACATGACTGATTCACGACCAGTTATATTTTAACCTGATCGGGTGTACGATTGCTTCTTGAAATGTCTGGCATTGCAATTATATGGGCTAGATGTCTTTTTGATTGCTTTTATTGGAGGTTTGAAATAACGCCCTACCATATTTGCTAAGCGCTAAAGGCAATTTCAGTTAATTGCTTTGTGTCCACTCTCTGACAAAAATTTGACTTCTCTAATAAAAATTTGCTACGCTATGCCCCCTTATCGGAACATCGCTCGGACTTTTCCGTAAACTGAAAAGTACCTCGGACGTAAGTGTAGTAACTTTCAAGCAATTTTTGGTGGTACTTCGATTATTATAATACGCTTCGAGAAACACAAATCTTGTGAATTCTTACCGATCGTCTGTGAAGATATTTTGGATATATTGTAATTTGTTTAAAATACTGCGTTTTGTTTTCAAATTATAAAATGACCAATTTAAGTCTTTCGTTGATTTTGTTTTATGCAACGTCTACCTTAGATAGGGATGGTTGATAATTGTGACGCCATAAAAAACCACGTGCGAAATGACGCGTTTTCATGGCTGCGCCCGTGATATTCTCGAGATCTATTATTCTCGAGGTCTATTCAGAAGAATCGCTTAGCGTTCCCGATTGACTATGCCCCTCGATAAAGTATCATTAAACTACTAAAAAAAAGATTAAGATAAGACCTTTGCACTGATAAAAACCACAGACGGTTTTAGGTCAATCACTGAATGGAATACTTATTAACAGGAAGATGTTGATGGCATATGTGTTTATTGCTACCTTAATTGGAGCACAAGGTATGTACATCGTGAAATTGACTTGATGAATGATTTAGGAATGAAATAGAATGAGTGTGTGGAGCGAGTTCTGAATGAAATTCAAGGGAGGTAATCCAATGTCGGTATTTTGTTCATTATGAAAAAATAGTGATATTGGATTTACCTCCCTTTAATAAAATATGCAGTTTTCATGAAAAGCTCTCTGTGTCTTCACGAACCCCATCATACGTTTACAAAATTGATAATTTTAGTAAAATTGATAATTTCATCAACCGATTGTTATTCGAAAGAAGTTAGTAATCTTATCATTTTCAGTGATATTGGAGCGCTTTTGAATGACTTGAGTGAGTGTTTGGAATGAATGAATGGAGTGCTGAGTGAGCGATTTTGAATGGTTTTGATCGAGATGAAAGTCAATTTTACGATACTCTATATACAAATTTTACAGGCAACAATATACGTTGAATTAACACATTTACCTTTCAAATAAGTTCATGTTATTAAGCGAAATACCCGTTTTTAAACGTTTCGAGGGCTTTTTTCACCTTGAATAAAGAAATGATTACAGGTAGGAAGCAAATGAAAAAAGTGGTTTTCGCAATGTGCCTGAAGTCGGAGTGAAGCCGTTTTCGAACAATTTATCGTCAACGTAATTATAAAACCTCGTAACTACAACTTTAATCAAGTTGTAGTTACGAGGTTTTTGAATGACACCGACGTTTTGTTAGAATCTCCAAACAGTGAAGCATAAGGGAATCTGTATGGCTCGTTGGTCTGGCGACTAGTGTGCTCGACTAGTAATGGTATGACTGTGGTTTTGAGGCCTTATCGGAGATTTAGGGGCAGGTCACTTTTCAAACAGACCCCAATGCAGCCAGCTGTTGTAGTGGGTAGCAGTGGTTACAATCCATTGTCTCGCTCCCTCTGTGCATTATAAGATCTGGCATGAGGTGGTACCACAATGGAAATAATAGTCTCTGGAACCTTTATCTAATTATCCTCGAATAAGAAATAAAAAAGTAAAAATTACTAATTGCAACATGGTTAACATTGTTTTCAATTTAGATCGAAATATGGCGGAGACGGTGAATCTCTGAGGAAAATAGAGTAATTGTTCAAGGAAGAAAAAGTAAATGTGTGCGACCTTTTTTTGTTCTCATATGTAATTTCTTACTAATCACGCGAAAAGAGACCACCTTGAAATGCCGTTATGGTAGTGGACCCGTAATAGTTTTGCAACGTCTCAGAAGTAATGAACTTTAACAATGTTAACCGAGGTTTCCTAATGATCTTCATTAGGAAATCTCGGTTAACATTGTGAAAGAATATATGGTTAGAAATGTTGCGGAACTATTATGGGTCCACTACCTTAAATGATCATTTGTAAAAGAGATCGGTGTGCATAGTCTGAATAAGGTCAACATTTATGCACTACCAAGACAGTGCCTTTTCGCATGAGAGTTTATATTTGTTAAAGAGGGTCATGACAACTTTTTTCTTTGTGAAGAATAATTTGATCAGTTTACCCTTGTCAAAAGGAACCAAGAATATTCCTAATATGGCATGGGGAAAAGGAAAAGATTAGTCTGCACATATGTATAGTCTGATCTTAGTCTACACCATCTAAAATTGAAAAGTTAAGAAAAAGCCATATTCTCAAAATAATACCATTTTCATCATACAAAACCTTTTCTAAATGACCCCATAGTATTTTGCTCTGACATGAGGAATAGACAATGATCAGCCTGCTGTTATTTGAAGCCTGATCCTAGTCTTTATCCCTGATAATTATTCCTAAATCCTGAAAAGTTTTTTTAAAAAAAAGCCATATTTCACTAAAATATGCCTATTCACAATAAGTTCATCCAGAGTTTTCACCACATTAAAGGTTTTAATACGGAATGACAAGGATTAAAGCGGTGCTAAATCAATACCTCGATTGTTTTCTCTTGATTTTATATGTTAATCGCTGATTTGAAGAACAAATTTGGAACTTCGTAACCACTCATATTTAACATCCTTCATATAACCATAACAGGTGCCAGACCCGATCCATGCATTAACCACGGGATGTTAAATGACCCAGAAAGACATTCCCTTGTGGTCAAACACCAGTCGGATGACTTACTGTGTGATCGTACACTAATGGAGGGATGGTATAGATTCCACAATGCTGATATGCCGTTCAACCAATGCAGACAAAAATACCAATGCGGAACACATGTACCGCTATGGATCAATGGATCGGTGCCAACGGTATGATAAGTCACAGGCTATTGTTTCATAATCTAATTTGCCATATAGGTGATAGAAATATATAAATAACCTACATCACAAAAATTAGATCATGAAACGTTTGCCTGCGGTAAAAATTTACCTATGAATGTAATCGGATTCCGTAATGCTGGTATGCAATTTCGTTAATGTGGTTTAATAGTCCTTTTCAAGTTGCCTGTTTAAGGTAGTGGAACACAACATTTTGGCCACATGTTTTTTCACAATCTTAAAATCATTAGGAAACCTCGGTTAACACTGTTAAAGTTCCTTACTCCCGAGACGTTGCAGAACTATTACGGGTCAACTGCCTTAAGTGGACATATTTGAGGGGTTCTGCAGAGCAACTCTGCATTTAAGATGACAAAACGGTGCTAACTGCTTGCAAAATATACCCTACAAGTGCAAGTGGAAATCGGGTTTTAATTTTCAAACAATTTGCACAGTTTGTCATCTTAAATGCAGGGCATTATCCAATATTATTGTATAAAATACACGTTTTCAGGTCGTTAAAGGCAAACTTTAACGGACAAAACCCGAGCGTTAACGGGAGAAAACGTGAATTAATCAGTAAATTCAAGTGCCGTTAATGTCCTGCTATTTTCACTTAAATATCTGAAGCCAGGACCTATACGGTTTATCAGTTTCTTTGAGTAACATTAATAAAGAGCATAAATAAAGACGTTCATCCTTTCTCCGTGTTAAATTTTGTGACATCATAAATTTAACAAGCAACTTCATTTTAAACAAAAATGACGATGCAATGCATAACGCATTTTCTGGCTCATAATATGGTTTGGAGCTAGTTTTAAAGCATTCTTTCGAATTATTTTGCACCATCTGTTTGAATAGATACTATAGTCCTTATTTTTATGCAATAATAGTGTCCATTCACTTTTTCGAGCGTTTACCTTTGCAGAGACCCTCAAAATGCTTTAGCACCCTTTTGCTTAGCACTCGGGCGTTAAACCATTTTTTGGGGCTTTGCAAATGTTAACGCCATCAAAAACGTGAAATAACGCTATATGAATTAATTCTCTTATCTGTAAAGTTTTGTTAAAGACTACGTAAATAGCTCCCGGTGCTTGTCTATCTTCGTTGCGATGTTTTAGCAATGAAGTATCAAATTTCTCCAGGTTTCAGAGGGAGTGGTGAGTCGGACAGCCTGTGGTACCATCGAATCAGACTGCTGTCGTATTAAAACTCCTATGTACGTAAAGAACTGTGGCACGTTTTTGGTATACTATCTCAAACCTGTCCCAGCATGTTCCATGGCTTATTGTACAGGTAATGTAGTTGTTGATAAAATTGTGTTATTGAATTGTCATACTCGCTGATAATTAGGTACAATAATTCTAGAGGTACGCCGTAAAGAATATGTGACAAAAATGCATGTTGAATTGAATAAAGCGTATTTTGATCATATAGAAAAAAGAAAAAAAAAACAAACATGTTACCCCTAAGAAAATGTAAAATGTTTCAGACATTTTTGTACAAAGCAATACATAGCCGTGATTTCTTTTCAAACGAACAATTAGATTAGAGTAAAATCATGCAAGAGCCTACCAAGGTGCGCAGGTCTTTTAATCTGCCGGTCTGCGAATTTAAATCCACGAGTCTGCTAGTCCGTCAGTTCGTTTAGGTTGGAGCAGACTATCTGACTCACATAGTTAGGATCAATTCAAGTTTAAACCAAATTATAAGCATACTACAGACACAACAGTGCAAAGAATTGTCTTCCATAAGGCTAGCCTCTTTCATTCCGAAATGGACTGTCATAATTAAGATATTCTACTAATAACAAAACATTTTTCAACAAAGACGATACACTTTTTCTTTTCAGGCGATCCACTGAATTGCGGAAAGAACCAATATTCAAAAACAGGCTTTCAACCGTGCCAAGGTACATGTCCTGCGTTCAGGATGACAAAACGGTGCAAAAAATTTGCCATTTATACCCCACTTTGCATGTGCACTTGCGCGTCAAGCGGATCATAATTGGTAAACTGTTTGCCATTCTGAACGCAGGACAAATGTTTCATAATATATCCCTGCCCATTGACCTCTGACATGATACACCCTGCAATAGTGTCAATCTATTTTGAAATCCACCCATATGCGTAGAAGCCTTGCTTTAGACGAGCTCAATTTAAGCACATGACATTGAGCTGTGACCACTGAATGGGTATTTTTGATTCAGGAGTAACGTCGTCGTCGTTGTTGTCGTTGTTGTCGTCGTTGTCGTGGTCGTCGTGCGTAAACGTTGACATTTTGTTATATCTCTGGTTCTACTGAAGGCATTCACTTGAAACTTGGCAAACATGATTACCATCAAAAGAGCAACCTATAATATCAAGGGGGGTAACTCTAGATGCATTTTGTGCAAATTATGCCCCCTTTTCGACTTAGATTTTTTTCCACCATCCAGCACTCAACAGCCGAGCGTAGGCACCCGTAGGCGGTGCTCTTGTTATATAAATTCGCCTTAACAGAAGTTGTTGTGTTGGCTTTAGCCAATTCATACACGTCACATTCAAAGATTCATTTGAGGACAATGCTTTTAAGACAAAGGTTAAATCGTAAAGATGTAGACAAATACATCATCTTCTTGCCAACTTTAAGCATTCGATACTTTAAAAGTACAAATACAACTCCGTTCTTTTAATGCGGAAATTTTAAGATAACATGTGTCTCGACAGCTAATAAGCTAATTTTAAGATATGTAGAGCATTCTGTATCTAAAGGTGTGGGGTTTTTGGGGGGGTTTTTTGGTTGTTGTTGTTTTTTTTTTTTTTTTCGTTTTTTAATAAAGTCAATGATTTCTGGTGCCACGTCTATTTCAACGTGAAATAAAAAAAAGATGGAAAAATGAAATAAAAAAACACCTCACATATACCTTGACGTTTTCATCATTTGGAATGATAACAACGGCTATTGGTTTTATTAAGTTGTACTAAGTATTTTTTTTATTGTACTTTAAAAATATACGTAGGTAAATCACAGACAGATAGAAACAGAGGCAGAAAAAATGCCCTGTCATAAAGTTAGTGAGTGAAGAGTGGCACACAATATGTACACACTCTGTGTAAATAGTGAGAAGGGTTACTTCATTTGAAATAGTAAAATTGGTACTTCTGATTAGTAGTCATACTGGCATGACCACTCTCAAATTGTGCGCACAATTAGACTGAGCGGGTTTTTTTAAGCTGAATTCAAAGGATTTTTGAAAACAAATTAACCCTTTTACGAACTTAAATTAAATGTTTAGCTTTTCAGAATTCGGATGAAAAAAAATATATATATAAGATTGGGATTATACGATATACATAAAGGAAAGAGCAGAGGTAAATCAAAACTTTTAACCAGAGGGGATGATTCCGCATAACTGTTGTCTGATGCCAAGAATTGAACATGTCATGCCGACACCGATGGCATAAGTTTTTCAACATTTTCACGGCAAAATTTCAATTTTCGTCAGACTGCATTAGTTGATCTTTCTTAGTTTCCACACTTACAAGTTTATTTCTTACTGTTAATGGTTGAATATTTTCGCAGATGGATATCCAAACCTCCAAGGAAGGCCGGTTTTAAGCAAGCCGATTGTTGCCAATAACGGATTTGAATTTACATGTCAAATACCCTATCCGCACAACATAGCGGATGCTACATTTGAAGTCACGTGGTTAGTTGACGGTAAACCAATCAGCGGCGCCACAACAACACTTTCTGGTTTCCAACGCGAGGCTCAACTACCTGGTAGTCTTTTGGCGGGCAACCTGAACAAAGACCTGTCATGTGCTGTTAAGACTTCATTTTCGGATGGCCGTACAGGCGGAATGACAAGTCCAAAAACAGAAAGTAACAATTACTGGGTCGGGATAAAGGTACATTTGAAGTCAGTTCGTACAAAGATTTTCTCTTTATCTTTTAATAATAGATTTACGTATAGGTTAGTGTAAAAATGGTTCAACGTGCGTTTTTACTTTTTGTTCACATAAGCACGAAATACTTAAGCTGAGCACCTTTTTTGTCGCATGATGTCCGTCGTCCGTCGTGTGTCGTCAACATTTAAATTGTAGACACTCTAGAGGCCATGTTTTTTGCTAAATAAACCTGAAAATTGGTCAGAATGATTATCTTGATAAACCTCGGTCAAGTTCGATATGGTAAAGTGGGTCAAAAATGAGGTCAAGGGGGTCAAAAATTGTAAATACCTTGTAGTAAATCTAGAGACCATATTTTAAAGCTCAAATATCTTGAAAATTGTTTATAAAGATTGTCTTGATAAAATCTAGGTCAGTGTATAAATTGGTTCAAGTGGGGTCAAATTTTAGCAAAAACCTTGTAGACACTCTCAAAGCCATATCTATTGCTCAATCAACCCGAATATTGGTGAGAATGATTATCTTCATAAAATCTCGGTCAAGTTCAAAATTAGATAAAGTGTGGTCAAAATGAGGTCAAAGGGTCAAATATTTGAAATGCCTTGTAGCAACTCTGAAAGCCATATTTTTGCTCAACCATCCTGAAAATTTTATGGACAATTGTCTGATGAAAGGTTTGGTCAAGTGGGGTCAAAAATGAGGTCAAGGTCTCAATTCTTATAAAACATTATAGATGCTCGAGAAGCCATATAAATCGCTTGATCAACCTGAAATTTGGGTCAATTTCTAAATTAAGCCATGTAGGGTCAAAATGAGTTAATGGGGTCAAATCTTAGAAAACCTTGTTGACACTCTAAAGACAATTTCTTTTGCCCAGTTATCCTGAAAATTAGTTATAAAACACATACCTGTTGATAGACATTATACATATACACAATCACTATTGGCAATGCAAATTCTATCTGATTAATACCATTTGCATAAAAATATTTCAAAATTTACAAGTGCACTAATTTTGGTAAAATTAAATTGAAATATGCCTCAACCCCTCCCCCCTTTTTATGTGCCCAATGAATTTATCTTATTTTCCGATATGTTTAAAGACCATACATTTTCTTTATTTGTTAAAAAAAGAATAACCTTCCATGAAAATAAGAAAGTTTTTGGTTGAATTATAAAGACATCTCTTAGTTGAATGGTACTATTAACGTAGATTTATCATTAAATTCAATAGCCAAGTCATTGAATTGATATCTCATGTTGAAAACTAGCTAGATAATGAAATTTAACCTTAATTATTCCAATCTTATTATTGTAGCTGAAAACTTAGAAAGACACGGTTTATTTAAACAACTCGCAAAAATTCCGTAAAATAAACAAAAATCCGCTTCCGGTTGAAAGATTCCAGAAGCCCATGTCCACTTCCACCTTAAGAGGTCAGATCTTATGATTTTTAAAAAAAAAAAACAGCAAAAACAAAATCAAATAAAGATAACTTTCATCATTTTATAAGTGAGATTTTAAATAGTGTATGTAATGACTTTGTTTGTCGACGCCGTTTCCCCCGTTGAATACCACGAAAAACCTCCTTATATGTGCAGTCTTCCTTGTGTGAATACCAGAAAACATCTAGAGCTGTCTTCCCTCAATGCATAACAAGATCCTTCTTTAGCGATTTTCATATAAATCACTGGTCAATGATCAACAAAAACGGAAACGAAAACTCCCACTAAAATGCTCATGCCCATAAATCGGTCACTACAAAATGCTGTCTTTATTCTACACTCAATACAGTCAGTCCCAGTTTTACGTGTGGTTAGAAATAGACCATCCTTATGTCATCCACTGTAACATCTTCTGCAAAACAATTTTCTCCAGATTTTATTGTTTAGCTCAAAGGTGTATTTGTACTCAATACGCGTTTTTATTTGCTTTCGCATTATATCTACCTAAAGTTTGAGTAAAAACGCCTTAGTGGAAAAAATGTCATTCCTCTTATAGTAGGCATTTAACATCGTAAAAAGTATGGGCTACCTTTAATAAACCTCCATTTACACGTGTCAATTTTATATGCCATATTATGAGAAAGGCTCACTTCGGTATGTAATAACAAAATCTTTGGCAAAGTTTTTTATTTGGGCTTATGGACAATCAGTAAGTCGAAATATTGATAGAAATCTCAAGATCACGTTTGAACGATTTCATTTTAGCCATGTATGCTATTTTAAACTTGGAGATTAAAAATTCTTGTAGCAGAATACGGAATCAAAACCAATGCTTTACATTCATATTTCACCATACACCGAAGGACAAAGTTATTACTGTTTAATTACGCCAGATTTTTTAATTCATTTTAAAGTACGTTTTCAAGAAATTCAGATTTTAATTGGAAAAGCTTTTGTAGCTATTATTACATTTCTGATGGCCAAATGCAATCATAGCATGGTGTCATTTTTCCACAAATGTTTTCTATTTAAGTTATCCTCAAAATTTTCCATCAGCATGTTAGCTATACCGATAAAACCACATACGTATGCTTGAAAAAATCGCTTTTCGGGACTTTCAGTTCTTTGATTATTGTATATTTTAGCTTTCCTCAACATCAGTTACAATTGATGAGAATCATCATAAGGGACAGGTGTCTATAATATCGACAATACCAATAGTGTGTACTGTTCCTGGACAGACGGACTGCAGTGTAGACTTTCAACTTTCTTATAAACAAGGTAAATAAACGGATCACCAATAATATGTAGTGTATCTGGGCAGACGGACTTCGGCGGGAGCTTTCAGCTGTTTCATTAAAAAGACAAAATAAACGGATCGCCAATAGTATTTTTGTGTCTTGATAGACAGACTGCAGTGTCGAATTTCAACTGTCAAGTTAACAAGGTATATAAACGGATCACCAATAATATGTAGTGTATCTGAGCAGTTGGGTTTCAGCGGGGCTTTCAGCTGTTTTATAAAAAAGGTAAAATAAACGGATCGCAAAAAGTATTTTTGTATCTAGAGAGACAGACTGCCGTGAATACTGTCATACAAATTAGGTAAATAAACGGACCGTGAATAGTATGCATTGTATTTGGACAGGCAGACTGCAATATGTAGAAATTTTACTGTCATAAAAACAAGGTAAATAAACGGATCGTGAATAGTATGTATTGTATTTGGACAGACAGACCGTAATATGTAGAATTTCTACTATCGCTTCAAGTATCCATTCAGAATGAATATGTCTTTAATCTAATTCCTCCATAAAATCAACAAACATTCTCAATATCGCTTAAATTTTTTTTTTACTTTTCCATCTTGAACACAGGGCTGCTACAGGTAAATCAAAGATTCTTTTAGAACTTTTATTTACCAAATTACAATTAAGAGATGAAGAGATCACTATTTTTAATTTCATTGAGGCATGAAAATAAAAACCTCATCACACTGTATGAATACGTGAAGCAGATTCATACACGAGTGTGGTGAGGTTTTTAGTTTAATCCATCCATGAAATTAATAAATACTATTTTCATATCCTATAATTCTATAGTCTGAAGCGAAAATGTTAAGATTTCTACATAGAAAAGATAGATTTATCATGGGACTGTTTTTGTGCAAGCTTGCAAAAGAGCTGCGTACTTAAACTGGCTTTCATTGAGTAATAAACCATTTTTTCAGCCAATCATAAAGCACGAGGGCACAACTAAAAGCTGGTTATTTTCGTTTGATGTCATGGGTTCGAACCCGGTGACGGCATATTTCCTTTACAATAAGTGTCTTCCACCAATGGGTGGAAATTGTAAACCTATAAGTGGAAATAATGGTATGGAAGTTCTGGCTCTAGAATACCAGCAATCAAATTGTAAGGCGCTCAAGCTGCCACGATATTACTGAAAAAAAAAATAAAAGCACCGATAAACCCCATTCAAATCAACAAGACAATTTATTCGGTATTGACAGATTTATTGGTAACGTTCCCGTGTGAAGTCAAACTTACGCCGGCGTCGTGGAACCAGTTCACCCACACGGCCACTACGACGTTCTCTATACAAACCAGTCCTAACTTGATCCCATTTCAACAAACCAGTCAGATCAATCTCAGTGTTCATGGAAATGGTACCGGGAGTATGTATGGTGGTCAAACACTGCCGTCAGTTCAGGTTAATAAAATGAAGTATTTCCCAAAATTAACAATAATCCCACAATATTTGTCTTTTGTGATTTTCAAAGCGTCTGTTAGGTCTCCGAAGCTACCAAAACAGAAAATAACTCATATGATATTAAAGGGAGGTAAAATATGTCGATGAATTCGTCCAATTTGGACAAATTTAACGATAATTTCTAACTGCCTTGCAAATTTACTCAAGACTCACTCATCGCACTCTTTCAATTTCAATCAAGAATCATTCCAAAATCCTTTGTCACGTCAATTTTACGATGTACTTTACTGCATATTTTCTGAATATCAAGTTTTCTTATTTCGTTTATGTGATCCTTCTTATTTAGGTTAGTAGAAAATATAGAGTTGTCGAAAGTTCTTCCACAGTCTGCATGCTTATTCCGCGCATTCATTTCTTGATTTCACGGAGGTATGAAACTAAAACACTAATCACACTGTATGTATTCCAACAGCGGATTCATAAATGAATGTGATTAGGCATTCAGTTTCATACTTCAATAAAATCAAAAAATGCTCTCTTCATATCTTATATTTTGATATCATGAAACAAAAGTGTAAAGATTTCTTCCGGGACTACTTTGTGTTGAAGCTCACAAAAAAGCTGCGTACTAAAAATTACTTTCAATTGGGAAAGATTTTTTTCGGCCAATCAGATTTCGAGAAAATGACGGGCTTTAGGTCAATTTTATCTATAAATAGTCATATTGAGTCTCATTATTTATTGTCGTTTTTTCTTCACCAGTGTTATTACGTGTGAACAATCCAGTCAGATGTTTATAGCTATTCAAAAAGGTAGTTCCCACTTAGGTTCAACTGATTTTTTATCAAGACTTGCCTCCGTCTAAAAACTGTGCGTTTAGTAAAAAGCGGGATGCAAGGCTTATATACATTTTGCTGACTATTTAAAGATTCCTTTAGAATACAAACGGGTTGCTAGTTTTATACCATGCGTATTAAGTTTTAGGCAAGTAATAATGACGGCAATTTTCACATGGTCTAAGTTAGACAACAATCAACTGGCTCAACTTGTCACCCGCTGTCTGAGAGACAACGGGAAGTGTATGAGCTTTTTCAGGTCATTTAACAAATAGAATAAGACTACACATTTGTATTTGGTTACATCCTTAATTATTTCACCGAGTATAGAAATTGGTATCCAGAGGTGCATCTTCACGAGTCAAGGGGTATCGAATCGATAGCTTCTTCTCGAATACCCCTTGACTGAATGAATAGGTATTATTCTGTACGATTTATTTTTAGCCGGCCAATCAAAAGGTCAAACGCGATTTCTGTAACTGCCAATCAGAGAGCTTCTTACAAACGATATCGGTACCTTTTAATCCCTATGGCAACCTGCTGTAAACCAACGACTGTGTACATAAACCCTTCATTCACGGATTAAAGAAAATGCGTCGCATCGAAGACGCCGTCTTTTTAGTGCGTTTATATTCGGTGACAGTTCGATTAATAAAATCAACAAAATGAAAATCAATTCCTTTTATCAAAATTAATACGAATACTTAGTTTTTGTTATTATTATTATTATTTTTGAACAGTGTCATTATTTTTATGATATTGATATGTAAATTAAATTTACCCCTTTTGCAATACATTAAAAAAGAATAGTTATTAAAATTATGTTCTATCCTCAATGTTGTGAATTATTATCAAAACTTAAATAAAACATGTGCGCTACCCAACGGCCAAGTTAAGGCATTACTAGATGACAAAGTTATAGACTTTAAGCACATTCTTTTATAAATAAGACTAGAAATGTTAGGTGATAAGTTATTCCCTATTCTATTTTAAAATATCTTTGCTTCCGGGGGAAGAAAACATTTTGGTGAATCAGAAAATTTCTTCATTATCCACCATGAACGTTTTTCGAAGCCCGCCTCCTCAAGTACAGCAAACTCGGAGTTGAAATTAAGACATTTTCTATCACACTGCTGGTATCTTGCCGACTTACAATAATAACATAAAATGTTTTTGAGTCTATCTCTCCCCCCACCCCCCCCCCCCGCACACACATACACACATCGCTACCACATATACCAACACTCCGTCGCGTCATAAAGCAAATTCAATAATTTATTTTGAGTTAGAAAACGAAAAAAAACATGATTAAGGTATTTGAAGAGCTAATTTTGAACAAGTTGACTCACCATAATATTTTTTTTCAAAATTGTTCCATAGAAGAACATTTTGGATTCCCTCCTCCCCAAATAAAGAAAAATAGAAATAAAAGATAAAGAAAATTAATGGCCAGTTTGGGGTTGTTTTTTAGCTCACCTGAGCACACCGTGCTCAAGGTGAGCTTTTGTGATCATTGAATGTCCGTCGTCCGTCGTGCGGTGTGCGTCGTGCGTCGTTCGTCGTCCGTCGTGCGTCGTCATGCGTCAACAACTCTAGAGGCTACAAATATGATCCAATCTTCATGAAACTTGGTCAGAATGTTGGTCAGGTTGCAAGGATGAACCCTATTGAAAAAAGGAAGGATCCATGCCAAATCACGAGAAAAGGGGCCTTATGACCAATTTTCTTGTTTACACTCTAGAGACCACAAATATGGCCCAATCTTCATGAAACTTGGTCAGAATGTAGGCCTGGTCACAAGGATGAACCCTATCGAAAATGGAAAGGATCCATACTATATCAAGGAAAAAGGGGCCTTATTGACAATTTTCTTTTAAATTGTCTAGAAGCCACGAATATGGCCCAATCATCATGAAACTTGGTCATAATTTTGGCCAGGTCACAAGGATAAAACCTATTGAAAATGGGAAGGATCCATGCAATATCACGGGAAAAGGGGCCTTAGAGACAATTTTATTGTTTACTTGCTAGAGGCCACAAATATGGCCCAATCTTTATGAAACTTAGTCAGAATATTGGTCAGATTATAAGGATGAACCCTATCGAAAATGGGAAAGATCCATGTTATATCACAGGAAAAGGAGTCTTTATGATAATTTTCTTGATGTAACTCTAGAGGCTACAAATTTGGTCTAGACTTCATGAAACTTTGCTTTTTTTAGAAATTATCTCCTTTATGACATCTGCCTATTTGATTGATGAGATGTCGGTCAAAGAGACTCAGGGGAGCGATCTAGGACCATCTTGGTCCTCTTGTTTATATATTTTGGAAGCAAATATATACTGAGCGACTTTAAAAACGCAATACTTAAAAACATCACTAAAATGCAAATTAAAGTGAACAGACTCGGACTTAAATATACTTATTTTGTTACCTTAACAAGTTGCCTTTAACCCAATATCACTGTCATTTTGAAACATTCTCTTTTATTCCCAATACGGTGACAACTTTAAACATACCCACAAACGTTGAAATTTCTCCATAGCCCTACTGTTAAGACAATATTTTCTTTTCAAATGAAACAAAAGCCAAACAAATTTAAGGGTTAAGTTGAATGAAACAAGAGGTCAAACGAATCATCAATACTGCTTTTTAGCACGATTTGTGCAAAGACAACACCAAAACGTCGTCTTTTGGATCAGAAATGACGTCACTAACGTACCATTCCATTCATTTCGTAGAACCACAAACGTTGTTCGTGTGAATGCAGTTTTGGCAAACAAAGCCTGTTAACGCTTTTTACCCCTTAGCAGACATGTCGTTTGGAACTGAGATGACATTTTGAGCTTGTTTACGGCATGACACTAACTTCTTTTAAGCACGTAAAGTCTTCTGAAACTCCTTATTGACAAGGTCCTACCTTACAGATGTTCAAATTGTGATGGAATAAATCAATATTTTTTAGTCTAATCGAGTTTGACGACGTTCCGATTCTAAGAAACGATTTCCCTTTTCGCATACTCGATTCAGAGTATAGATTTTGTAAAGTGAGTGAGTTGGTGACGTTCCTTTTAATGGTTTTTAATTGTGCGGAAGCACAATTAGAGTGGTTCTGCCCGGGTTGTGTCTAATGAAAATTTGCAAAATAACATTTTTTCCAACTCATAACAATTTTTGTGAACAGTTTGTTTCGAAAATTGCTGGCATAAATTGAGCTTCTTATTTTCTCTGGTTGCTAATTAGTGTTTTATTTACAGTGCATTCCATGAAGGGTTTAATAGTTCATTAATTTAGCTGAATAATACAGTCAACTCCCGTTTGATCGACATCCGTTACATCGACATTTTCGTATACCGACACTAATTTGTTGGGAACGGATTTGCATAGTTGATTTTTCTCCCGTTACAACGGAATTCTCGTTTTCCGACATCGACACAAAATATAAGGGAACGAAAGTGTAAAATCCCTATATTTTGTTATTCAATACATCGACACTTACCTGGAAATTCCTAGCGGTTATTTTTAGCACCTCGCGGTAATGTGTTAATCGTGTATACTAAATTATGCTAAGGTGCGAAAACATTTTTTTCCCTTCGACGATTGTCGACGATTTAACCACCCAGAACACAATAGTCTCGTCTATTAATCTTTGGTAGGATGAGGGTTATATAGTCGTAACTCATTTATAAAAAGGTATAGTTACACCACTTTGCATTCGACGAGTACAATCTGACGCGACTCTGACAATTGTTTACAATCTGTTGATAGATCTATGTGAATCACTCTGCTTTTCTTACAGATTTTGTCTGTAGTCGCGTTTTTTTTTTTTTTTTCTGGGCGAAAATAGCAAGTCGTCATTTTACTTCGATTGTTAAGGAAACATCTTAGTCGAACATTTTACGTTGATCTATTTTGAAAAAAACGAAAAAACGGCTGAGCCACCAGCAAAGAACGTCGATTCCAACTCTCGTTTGATCAAAAACAGACGATATAAGAATACAAATATGCACATTGAAATATAGCACAGGATCAGTTGTCGAATTATTTTTCAAAAGAGTTGACTCTAAAATAGCTTGATTGACAATCAGTGATAAATTGAAGCAATACGATTCCATAAATATTTCGCAAAAATCTAATCTGTTTATATACTACTGTCTCTCGCTTTTAAGCTAAATCATGTTACAAAACTACCTTAACCTATTCTTAAGAGCAGGGAAACAAATACCGCGATTAACCTAGAAAGTGCATGGAAAATATTATTCTGTAGAGAACAATCAAGGACAGAAATCTATCAAAGATTTCTTGAAAAGTAATGATTCACAAGTTTCAAAATTCAGTTTTAAGTATTGTAGAGTTATTTTATCGATATTCAACGGTAAATTATGAGTATACAATTGGTTGTACAGTTGTACAAAAATGGCATCAACTTTCAACCTAAATGGGTGATTTTCAATACACCGACATTTTCGTTATAACGACATTTTTACCGGGAACCAACGTGGTCGTTGTAACGAGAGTTGACTGTAGAATATTAACATTAGTTTACTAAAATACAGTTGTAAATTTGCACTTCGTACCTAAGTAGTAATGGACGTGAGTTTGGCACCCTGGTGCCAACCTCACGTCCAGATTTTTGGTAGGCTATTTGTGCATTTGGACTAAGTCTTTTCACAGAAATGCGAACTTAGGCTTGTGGGGAATATGAGTGTGGACTTAGTCATTTTAGGAGAAATGCGAACTTAGGCTTGTGGGGAATATGCGAGTGGACTTGGTCTTTTTAGGAGAAATGCGGGTTGGTTTGCGAGTAATGTGCATGTGGACTTAGTCCTTATCTTACCGTCCAAAGACGGAAAGATAGGGACTTGTTATAGGGATTTTGTCATTGAAATAAGTGGTTGAATGTATTGTGAAAGTGAGGAATGCAAGAGGACTTTGACAATTTGCGAAAGAAAATGAATTCTTTCTTGGTGTTGGGTGGTCCTGAAAAGGACCGTTTTTGTTTATTGATAGTTATGATCTCTTTAGTAGTGGCTGCATCCAAATCGTGCATTGCAAATTGGACAATGTCTCCTCATTCTTTTCCTCATGACCAATGTTTCTCCATTCCATACCACTCTTCTCCTAAATTGAGTACCCATGTAAATGACATCAGGTAGTCCTCTGTTTAGTTGTTCTGTTGTCCTACCCAAGATGGGTCTATTCAAGTAAATGACATCTTGCAGATTATTCGTTGGTGTCTGCTCAATGGTATTTTCTTGTGGAGAAATGATTTAAGTATCTCTAATCATTCCCTGCACGCGATACAGTCGCTCAGCAATGTTCAGCAATTCCTTTGCTATATCGGTGAGTTCTCTACGAATCGGTTCCATGATCTAGAATGTTAAAGAGTGGAAAATCTGCTATGTATTTATATTGACGACGCGGACCTTGCTGGAAGCACCTCTACTTTGAATTGAAGAAATGGACGTCGAGATGGGAATTTGTGTTTTCTCCAAGCATGAAAATATGAGATTACTCATTATTCTCTATCATGAAACCGATTCTCTTTACCTTTATCATGAACAATCATGAGAAGGATGGAATGTTAAACGACAACAAAACACAAATATTTACATTTTCTATATTTTATTGAACAATGAACTGTGAACTAAGAACAAAATGAACAATCATGAACATATTTACAATCAATTCTATATTACAAAATGTCTATACAATTCTGCTAAATGTCTGTTTGAACCACGATGTGACTACTCTGTCATTTTTGTGTAAGTTCCTTGTGCCGAATGTCTTTCTTAGAAGTTTTTTTAAGTTGTATCCTCTTGCTACCCCATCCAAGGTAAAAATGCAATAGTGTCCACAAACTTTTCCAAGGATGCTTTGAATAGGTTGGTTATTTTAAGTCCATGAACGTGAATTATTTTGGATAAAATGAGATATTTCCCTATGAAGTGGTGGAAGACCGTATGAGTCAAAGTACATTGCTTTACCATTTGGATAGAATATAACTGCTACCCAATGTTCTCCTGAGTTGTATGAATGTGCTGTATTGATGATATAAGCCTTCACATGTGAAGGTTTTCGCTTTGGTAATAAGTCCTTTGCACACACTCTTCCATTGAGATTTTTAATCCACACTCCACGATCCAAGATATGTTGAATTTCACTGGTGTACATTATTGATCCCAAGACTGCTTTACTTTCTCACTCCAACGTTCTAGCCATGTATCTGTGAATCCGCACAAAATGTTCTTTTTTATACTTTGCCATAGTCGATAGGCTTCTACTGATTCTTGTTCGTTTAGTTTTAATTCTTCAAGTTGTGGATACCATGCCTGCATTATTTTGTATGGATTTACTTTAAGCATTGCTTGCTCAATGAACAAGTCTGTATGTTCTTCTCTACTCATGAATAAGCAAACAGGGTGTTCTATCTGACTCGGATGATCTATTTGACACCCGTTACAATTGTTATGAACTTCTTCATTGATAAGTTCTTGCAGTTGATCCACCATACACTTTTGAAAACTGTTGTGAATGTCATTTTTACGAACTGATTCAATGTTTGATGAATATTTCACTTTCTCTGCTTCTTCTCTAAGTTTTATGGCGTACTGGTATCCAAGCATGATTTTTAGTAATCAGTTATAACTTCTCTAAGACTGTTGATTTCGATTTTATTATCGAATTCAGCGAAAACAATAACGTTGATGACTCTAGCAAGGTTAGATCCAAACTGAAGTTCTATTCTCAACCCTCCAGTTTTTATAGGATGCAACTGCCCTTCTTCACTGCCTTGATCTGGTGTGAGATCAAAACCCCAAAGAGCGAAACCGGCATCATATTCCTCTTTTGTTATACCAAATGATTTGTCAGCACCAATGGATTTTGTGGCATTGAACAAAGACAGATATGATCTCAGTGTTAGTCCATTTGTGAAGTCAGGTTCAAATGGTTTACCATGAATACTGTGTCCAATGCATGATACGGCTATTTTTCTTACGTTGAAATAAGAAAAGTTGAATGGGTTTGATGTATAAGATCCATTGAAGGCTCCATTTGTTACCATTCCAATAAAAACACGTTTTGGTAACTGGCCTTGGAACAAAATGATCTTCCACTTTTGATAGAGTACCGTTAGTGATTGAAAATGTTTACACTTCTACTCTACGAATAGGGATTTTCATATTATTCTGTGCAATGAGTTGGTTTAGATTATTTGCAACTACTGGTGACAATTCAACATTTCTAACATGGAAACTTACTGATTCAAACTGAATTTTAACTTTGGGTTCACCTGCATGTTAAATAATGCAAAATTCTGGACGTGACTTATTTAATCTTAGTCTGATTTCCACTCCATTGGGAAAATATTTTTCCTGGAGAAAAACATCTAGATGTAGACGTCCAAATAATTCCACTGTCTTACTTTCTGCAATAGCCGCTATTCGTTGTTTAATCCCTTCGTTATCTCCGTCGGTTTGAGCATCGTTCATATGTCCTGCTGTGTCTTTAATCCAGAGTTCTCCTGCTCTCAAATGAGTTTTCTTACTTTCTGGACTATATGACAAAAGGTTTTCAATGTAGGCTCTGTATGGATAATTATTTGATCCACTGGTTATCAGTTTGTTATTCAGGTATAGATCTATGTTACTGAACATACTATGTAAGAAATTTTTCACTGGTGCGATGTTAGCACCATTTGCTAAAGCTGAATCATCTGCTGCTTGGATAATTTTAAATTTTACATACAGAAAGGACTGTGATAAATCCGTCCAAAACTCTGTTTGAGGTGGTATCATAAATTCTATTGGTGAATCATTTACAATTGATGCAACAGGAAAATGTTCAACCCACTGAGATTCCTGCATGCTTGTCATGGTAGGAGGTACTGATAATACATCTAACTCAGTTTTACTACACTCACATGATCCACTTTGCAACATCTTTTTTTTCTTTTTGGATTCAAACAATAATGTTAATCAAAAATGTCTAATGGTCTGGCTGACCTTTTGTTAGTTGGATGTTTCTTTGACGTGATCTTACCACGACGAGATCGAGAATGAGAATGATGTGTTTTGCTTGATTTCTTTTCATTTATACTCGATAACAACTTGTTAGTCAAATGTTTCAAGGATTGTTTTCCCCGTGACATGAGAACTTTCTTGGGCTTTTTACGATGTACTAAAATGTCTTGTGCTATTCCTAATCCTTGTTTAATACCTTCATCTTTTATTGCATGCAGTCCTGATTCCACCATAGGTATTATTAGTGGTGTTACTGATCTTAATGCAGATTTAAACAAAGACCCTAAGTCAAAACCATATTGATGTTGAAAACCTCTATAAACAGGCACCATGTTTTTTTTATTTTTGATTTTCTTTGCGCTTACGAAAATGCAACTTTACTATTGTCTTGCCAATGACAAACTGAATAGGATGACCAGAATCACCTGTTATATTAATGTGAATGGAATCAAAATCTGATTTTGAAACTGGGAAATAATGTGGAGCAATAATTTCATGATTGATATGTTGACTTCCATTATCATTTTCAATGGAATTAGATGTTTTAAATGGTACAACTCGAAGTATTGAAACTAATGTATCACCAACAATGGAATATTCAACAATGTCTGAATATACAAATAAATGATTATATCCTGCATCAATGTTTGGTGAATATTTAAACATTTCAAAAACACTTCGACCTTTGTAAATTGTTTTTCCATCAAACAAAGGATCACCACCAAGTTTTTGAAATAAGGATTTATTGAATTTAATTCCTGTTTTGTTAATATTTTTGAATTCAAACTTTGGACGTTTTGATGATTCAGAATATCCAACGTGAATAGTTGCACTACTATCATGAAGCACTTTTCCAATTTCATCATCAATGCATTCATTGACTACATCTAACACATGAGATGGCGAAATGTAAGACCCAGGTGTGAAACGAAATTTAATTGCCCATTTTACATCATGTCCTGTTGAATTGACTTTAAGACCAATGATTTCTAATGGATTGGGTTTTCTCTTATTTTCATCAAATATCTTTTTGTAGATACCAGTATCTGCCGTGATGATATCAAACCTGGCTTCTTCTTCACTTATATTTAGGAATTGACTTGGTGTTATCAATTGTGCAAGTCCAACTTCCCAATCTTCCTTATCAATATGAACAGTTTTAGGTAATTTCACTTTAAAACAACATTGTGTCCTTGTAGGAAAATAGTTCAAAGAACTATCACTAGGCAAAGTTTTGTAAAAGGAATTCATTTTTTACCATCAATGAAATCAAATGCTGAATGTTTATTCTGTTTTGTGAATTTTAATCCGGGTGATGGTAAAATGTAGCCTAAAGAACTACTGAGAAGAATTAACCACAATTCACGATTATCACTTTGAATACTAAGATGTACTATAGATGTAGCAATAATGGCATAAATGACTATTATTTGTGATACATAAGTGAACTGATTTTTAGGGCCACGATTTCCAAAACATGTGAAAGGAGTTGACTGACTGACACTGTCACCTCCAGATTCCAACTGAGATTGCATGATAATTACTTATGTTTTTATAAGTTTTTTCAAATCACGTTAAATATGATTCTGGTATCCAACTCTGAAATTTTTTAGGATAACCTTTCCAATTCACTTTAATTTCTTTGATTATTTTTTACCTTCACGTCTTGTTCGCTTATCAAGAACTGAATCTATTTCATAAACTTCATCATCTTTTATAAGTTGTAATTCTTGTTCATGAAATGACCCAAGGATAGCTTCATTTGCTAGATCTTTAATTTCATATGTGATTGGAGATGTTTTTGAATTTACATGAGTGATTTCAAATAATTCTTGTGTCCAATTTGGAAGATATCCTTTCTCAAATGTATGTTTTGTTTTATTGATACGAACACGATCACATTTCTTTAATTTTGGTTTCTTTTTTATCTTCTTAATCACTTTTGTTTCACTTTTTGCATATAAGTTCTCTGAAATTTTTACTTCATTAGAATGATTAACATCTGATGGATTTGCTTTTATGCTCCTGTGAAAAGTATTGTTATAATTATTCACAAAGTTTTGAAGAACATCAATGTATCTTCGTGTTTTTTCATGAGTGAAATATTTCCACATTCTAGTTTTCAACGTACGTTGAAATCTTTCCACAATGCTTGCTTTAGTCTCTGGATTATCTGTAGTGAAATAATGGATCTTTTTCTTTTTCAAAAACGTTTGAAAGTCTTTGTTTTTGAACTCACTTCCTTTATCTGTTTGTAATGATAGAGGTTTTCGTGATTTAAGGATGGACTGAAATGCATTTATCAATGTTTTTCCCATCTTTTTCTTGATAGGTACTACCCATGCAAATTTTGAAAAGCATCAATAACACAAAGTAAATATCTAAACCCATTATTTTGATTTGAAAATTGTTGCATGTCTGCTAAATCAGCTTGCCATTGGTGATCGATTCCTGCAACAATTGTTTTACGTCTTTGAAATTTTCTTCGAATAGGTTTATGTAAGGTGTATGTTGATTCCCCTTGTAACCATTTTTTAACATCTTGATATGATATGGTTTTCAAGGTGGACTTCGCTGCTTTGTATAATTCTTTCATGCTTGAATATGCAACTTTATTTTTATTTAATCCATAATATAATTTTCTTAACAGTGCATCTTTGGACTTACGCTTCAGTATGCCTCCCATGACTGAAGACTTTTAGAAATTGAATCTTTTTTTATAGGACTTAAAAGTTGTTGAGTGTAAAGATCTTTTCTTTTTTCTTTTTCATGAGTCGTGGCATATGGTGACATTTTTCTTAAGTGGCTTAAGGTTCTCTTCTTTATTGTTTTCATTTTGGTTGGAGATCTTACTAAACTTCTGACGGGGGTTTTAAAGGGCGTACTAAAACTTATTTCTGATTCACTAGATTCACTTTCAGGCTGATATTTTTGCATCCATTGCCATCTTGACATGTTTCCGACAACTTCTTGTGGAACATTGCTTTCATGTAAAGCTTTAGAGAATACTTCCCAACCTCTAGGTTCAATTCCTTTTCTCTTACGTAATGAATCATTTATGAGATCAATATATTTGAACCTGGGATAGGTTTTCCTCTATATGTTACCATACCTTGATTATCCCATGATATGTTATCATTATCTCTAAGAATATTTAACAGAAGCTTAGCTTTTCTCTGCATGGTTTTAGGTACACTTTCTAAGATACGATCATGTAATGAAACATTTATTGATTCTGTTCTTGAATCCGCTTCTTGATTTCTTGAAGATTGGGTTAATGTTGGATTTTTCACTTTTTCAAATGAATTTTGTAGTTTGAACAATGTTTCTCCATACGTTTGTGCTTTATTTGTTTCAGAGATATCAGTTCTTACTCATGTATTTTTCATATCCTTATAAAGGTGGGAAACATTGGTTACTTGCGGATTTTGTGGTAGAATAGGTTTTTAACTTTGTTCATCTCTCCATTGCTTCATATCATTCAGTACTTGGAAAGGAACAATGACCATTTTTCTTACTGACATTTTTTTGTAAAGGTACTTCTTCACAGAAATCACAGGTTCATAAGATTATAAAGCTTTAATTGCACCACCAATCCCTCCTATGACAGCTTTGCCTAATAATGGTATTAATGCAGACCTAACAATGGGAGAAATCCACCCTTCTGATTCAAAATGCGTTTCTTCTTTTTTACAGACACTGATTTTGAAGCAAGATTTCGAAGATGTTGACGGTTTGATTACAACTTCTTCTTCTGAGCATCTGTTAGGTGTACATTGCCTTTTAAAACATTGTGACAACATTCTGATATACATCTTATCACTGGAGATGATAATTCTTTTACCAATTTTTTTTCTTAGCTTCGGTGAAGATTTCATTAATGCCATGGCCATATGACCATGTTTCCTAATTAAAGGAAATTTTCTTATTTTTTTCACCATGTTTTCACGTCTTCTGATTAATCATAAATGATAAAGAACATGTAATATCAAAAGTATATATTAGGTAGAAAAATGTTTGTCGTAATGCTGTAAGAGCTATTCTAGCTGGAGAAGATACAGATCTCATATCCAAAGTTGTTAAGGGTGAAAAGGGTGCAATTCTATATTTTCTGTATCTAAGTTTCTGCTGACTTGATTTCGGTATACGTTGTGGTGTAATGAAATCACTGTCATAACTTGAATCAGAGGTTGAACTTGAGATTGGGGTTGAAAAACGGGCAGATGAATTCGGAGACATAGAACTTGATAAGAATGAAGGTGGAGACATATGCATCGGTGTTTGTGGTGAATGAATTGATGAAATGGGGGAAAAATTTGGTGTAACATTTGTTGATGACATTTTAGATAAAGGTCTATGTGATCTTCTCATTGTAATGAATCTTTCATCAATCGAGAATTTGTTTTTTTTATTTCTTTGGAGAATTTTTCTTTTTTCTTTTCACAACTTTTTTCTTTGGAGATTTTCTTTTCACAGATTTTTTCTTAACAGAATTTTTCTTTGGAGATTTTCTTTTAACAGAATTTTTCTTCTTAGGAGATTTTCTTTTAACAGATTTTTTATCATGACCAAATTTTCTTGCAGTTCTTTCTCCATCCCATCTAAGGAGACTTCTAATTATTACACCACCAAGAAAACCACCACCACCTGGTTTCAATATGATTTTACGTTTTACTTGTTCATTAATGTTTGGATCTGCAAGCTTAGCTACATCATCTCTATGTTTATTCATATATGTAACAGTTTGCTTTGGTAGCTTGATTCTATTTTCAATGATATTTTGTGCTGCCAAAGAAAAACATTTCAATATTTCCTTTAAACCAGCATTCAATAACGCTTCTCTTTCATACTTGTTTGTCTGTCTACTTAAGTTCTGTAAAGCATGAATCACTGATGTAGATGTTCTCGGTAAGGCCATGTTCACTCAATGACTTAGATCAAAAGACTGGACTTGAATGATCACAAGTTCACCCATTTATACAGGTGAATAAATAATTGGACCTTGATCTTCATTCTTTGTATACCATCTATGAAATATATCAGTTCTTAATATCAATACTTTTTGAGTTCGAGAATGAAAATCAATGACCATATAACCATGAGGCGAGGATGTTGCATCATTGTACGCAGGAATCAAGTGTGGGGCTTGCATTTGATTTGCTAGAGTCTTTATTTGGTTATTATCACGTGCATTGCGAAAAAGTATCATGTACCTTGAATTTAAACTAATGGTTCTACTTGATTTTGACTGTGAAAACATGTTTTGTGTTATATAGATGACACTTGCATTACGATGATGACCTTTTCTAGTAAACCATAATTTGATTTTCTCTTCATCCTTTTCTCCTAACATATCATCAAATATTAACAAATGTGGTATAGATGCATCACTAACAATTTCATTTTCATCTTCAGGTATTCCGTCAATGAAAGTAATGAAATCAATTTTTTCTTTCATGATACTGTATGCATTTTGCCATTCTTTATAACACCAAGTAATTCTTTTTGGTGTAATGTCAAATAAGTTTTCACGATAATCTATCAATTTGTGAACGAATTCTGTTTTACCACATCCACTTGGGCCAGAAATGAAAATATTACAAGGATGGTTAAACAAGAGGGAGAGAATATCTACATCCATTTCTAACGTCCTTACCATTCAATGGATAGAAATATAATGACAAAGATATATTCATTTTATAACTTTTATTCTTTAACATTTTTGAAACATAAAACATTCTTTTACAACATTTTTTACAATAACATATTTACAATTTCATTTTTTTAAAAACATTTTTTTTAAAACTATTTTTTAAAAGTATATTTTTGAAAAATATTTTTTAAAAGATATTTTAAAAAATATTTTTTCAAAATATTTTCAAAAAAGTTTTTTTTGAAAATTCACAACTTACAGTTTTTTTTAAAAAAACAAAATCATCAACAAGTTTTTAAACAGTTCTTTAGTTATGATTAAATCCACCTTTTAGTCCACTTATCCATGTCCAATAATGATTCAATATTGATTCGGATACTATAATACTTGTCTCTCCTACTTCACGATTTCCTAATTCATATGGAAAATAAAATGTGTCACTATCCGGTTTGTAATCCACTTCATTGACAGGAAGCACTCTACATGATGAAACTGTGGAGGACACTATTTCCTTGCTAACATCTCTGTCAAATATGATGAATCCATCTATTGCTTCAACTTCTTCAACAGTGGTTGGAGTAGTTCGATAATTCACATGATCAATCCATGTCTTTCTATACAACATGTAAAAGTTAAATTGTTTAGCTTTTCTTTCAAGTTTCTCAATGAATTCACTACATGTTCTCCCATTTAGCATTGGTGTTTTAAATGTCCACTGATATGTATCTCTATCTCTCCAAAAGTAGAAGTTATTAAGTTAGACACTTGTCAACACTTTTATTTCACTGTCGTCGAACTGTGTATCGTTTATCATCTCCTGTATATATTCTCTCATTTTAAACAATTCTATTGCAGGTTGTCCTCTCGTGATTCCATTTTTCATCTTTCGAATCCACATTGATATACAAACTACTTTCATTCTTTCTTGTATATCTTTATCCATTGTATGATATCCGATGAATATCTTGTAGGTCTTTTCACGTAACTCAATTGGTAGTGGAAGTTGATAAGGCAACATTTTGAAATTTAGCTTCCACAAGTAGTAAATAATAGATGCCAGAAATGTTATCATCTTACAATTCTTTAATCATTTTTTCTCATTGATAGAATTGTCTATAAGATGTAATAATCGTGAAATCTCTTTTTCTAGTTCATTCCTAATCAGTTTTTGTCTTACAAAATCATGTGTTAAGTACAATACCAAATGAACTAAAACAAACATTGTTTTCTAAGAGACAAAATCAATATCTTAATGTACAGTGTTCAGCTTGTTCACAAGAAATGATATCCCTCTAAAAGTTTTTATTGTTTTTATACCCTAATACTTTCATGTCCAAACGGGACAGTATCTATATCATTGACCATTACTCTCTTTGTATATACTGATCTAAATGTTTTTGTTTGTGCTTCACTAGTGACTTTTCTATCTCTATGTCTCCTGATTCTGCAGTCATAGGTTATCTTAATTTCAGTACTTCGATCCTGCATACATTTTGTGAATGCATCAAAATTGACCAACTTGCAAGTTTTGTAGTCTAAGGTTATACCCTTGACTTTACATTTACTTTCAATATCACCATCTTTGGTAACCAATTGATATGCATAGTTTTTTTGACCCAACCCTCTGAACTTAACAATTTTTGAGTTGGGTTCTTCATCGGTCCATTTCCCCAATCTACTATTGATAATAGGTGGATTCCATAACTGTGGGTCATGAATGTACATGCAGCTATCAGTGTCAAAGTACAACACTCTGTCATTCAGTTTTTCTAGGATGCTATACAATTCAAGTCTAGCATAGGCCGTAACATATGATCCGACAATGACATTGGCTGTTCCATGGGTCTCAACATGATCCAGCTTTGATTCATAGTTGACCAGAATGAATGGACATTCTTCATTGAATATTTCTACATGTTTAATAATGTAGTTAGGGTTGTTGACCAGTTCAAAGTATTTTGATGGTTTTGATATATATTCTGATTGGGTCAATACCTCTCTTTGGGCAAGTTTTCCCCATAGACAATTTAACATTATCTTTGCAAATGCCCTTCTTCCTTTGTTCTTTTTAATCATTGTAGGATCCAGACTGATTCCTTCATCTGATTCATATTCCCGAATAAATGTATCTTTGTCAGCTTGGGTTTTACACCATTCAGGATAACCACTGGCTTCTTGTTTGATTTTCAAAAAGTTGTCAACATACCCCCTAAAGAAATTATTGGAGAGAGATTCAAAGTGCCAAACTTCGAAGACATGAAGTAATCTGTAGCCACAGTCCAAAGCCTTGAACAATTCAACTGTGACCCATGTTCCTA
This sequence comes from Fragum whitleyi, assembly GCA_948146395.1. Lineage (NCBI taxonomy): Eukaryota > Metazoa > Mollusca > Bivalvia > Cardiida > Cardiidae > Fragum > Fragum whitleyi. Next base: position 7,374,642 of record OX411557.1, read on the forward strand.
TCAACGCTCTCTCGTTTTCATTGTGAGAGCAAGTCTGTGAACTTTCTTCCGCACATGTTCTACATAGTGGAAACATCATTTTGCTATTACAATGAACGGGTAAAATAGAGTGAAGCAAATCATCAGGTGGCGACACCTTACATTTGACAAGACCTTCATACTGCCTAATGTTTTGAATGTCAATGCTTTCGCTTGTCAGGACTTTTGGGTGTCCAACAGGGTAGGATTTATACTTGCATACATAAGGATACAAAGAGCAAATGTCAATGTACTTAATTTATTTTTCACTTGATTCGTCTACCTCATGAGCAATCTTGACTGCATTACAACGCCCGCCATACAGTCCGTCCCTTGGATCTATTGGGTCAGAGTATGGGAATAAACCATTGATTACTTCACGATAATCTTTGTCTTTTTTTACTCTTGCATCAAACTCATGTTCCCAAATGTATTCAACTTTATAGCCTAACCTCTTTAGATATTGTAGACGGGCCATTGTATCGTTATACAAAGTTTGTTTTGTAAAACCATTAATTGGGTTGGTTTGTAAACGGTTTGGGTAGCAGACTGGACAACCGTGCCATAGATCACTAAGAATTTCGTACACTGTGCTGGTTTCTGCATGAAATCCATCAACAGATAAAGACTTGATCTCAAATTCTCCCAAATTCCGGGCATGCTGGATAAAGATGCCCTTTTCATTTGCAATACTTTGGAGCCAACGAATGGCTTTCATAGAGAAACGACGCCTGGAGGAATCCTTACTTGAAATAATTGCAATTTGACCTTTAGGCAAATATCTACTTCTCCAGACCTTGTTACATGCATCAGCTATTGTTATAGCTTCCAGTAATGGATCAATACCCCCGTACTCAATAAACACTTTCCTGAGGATATCAACATCTGAACGACAATATGACTCGATTTCTTTTTGAAAATTGAAAGTTTCTTTGTTTGTAACCTTTTCATTATACCATTTCATGAACTCTTTTCTTAATTCTGGCGACATAGAGTCACACATGTAATAGGAGGTATCAAGATATGGACCATCATAGTCCCAAAACTGATCAGTGTTGGCAAAATGAGGAAAGAACCCCTTTTTCATTTCTTCCAGACCAAACGTATCAGGGAATTTACCAAGACGAAAGTTCATGAAGTTATAGGAGTCGATCAAACGAACTCCATTCAACTCCAATTTCATGATACTGTTACCATTCATGATCAGAGATGGGGGTTGATTCCCAATTCTTATTATTTCATTCAAGATAAATTGGGCATCGTATCCTTTTGCATTGTGAGCTATAGCAGTCATACCCTTGTGCTGCTTAGAGAAAAGCCATTTACAAAAATCAGTCAGAGTGCTATCACCTTTAAATATAACCTCCCTTCCTTCGGCAAACTCGCTGCATGTTGAACAGTGATAATCAAGTGACTTATCTATGCATTCATCACAAGCTCTCTGTGCTATGCAATAGTTTGGAATATGTAGACCAGTATCTTGCTTGCATTCAAAATCATAGAAAATAAACAATGGTTTATTCTTTATATCACCTACATCATCATCATCCACATCATCATCACTTTGATCATCCTTGCAAGACTTTTTTTCTTTTTTAAATTCTCGATCACCATTGTCGCCTTTCTGTATCTTACTTTCGTAAGGCTGAATATGACAACGATGATCAGAATTAGTAACCTTTTTGCAGTAACGACACCTTTTCATACCTTTGCAAACATGATTATTTGTTCTAACATTGTATTGTTGCTTGCATTTACTGCAAAGTTTTACCAGATTACATATGGATTTCTTCTTTTTACCTTCAATTCTTCTATGATTATCAAAGCATTCTTGACCAAAAAACTTTCTTTTGCAACCATGACAGTAAAATTCTATGTTGTAAATATCACAACGTGGGTATGTGAAACAAGCTGAACAAATGTACTCACAGTAATGCGACTCTCTATGATCATATCCAACATCACAAAATTCACAATAATAGACACAGGATAGAAACCCTGTCATACTTGTGATAAAGTCATAATGTCCTTGATGGTAATACAAATGTATCACTTTGCTATCCTGGTACACTACTGGATGTTGAAATGTCATTTCCACTTTAGAATGTTGTTGATGGACTTTGATCACATAGTTCTGCTCATACAAATAGGTCTGGACCAGCTTGTACTCATCAACTCCACATGGTTTGTTAGGAGAAATTCCTACTTCCATCAGTAAACGTTCAGCTTCATCCTTTTGCATCGTCTTGTTTGATTGTCTAATAAGGTGCCATTTTCTTTTCCATTCATCACTATCATCTCGGTTAACATAATGTTTTCCAACGACAACTGCCCTTGCAAAACACATACTGTCTTCTGCATTTTTAATTTCAACAATTGATTTTTTCTTCTTTGCAAAAACTTTCGTATCAAGTTCAGTTACCCATCGCTTACTCCCACCTAAGGGTAATCGTGTGTGTGTAACATCTAATTTCATCTCACCATCATCTACCTTGAATTCAGTATTTGACGGCATGACTTTTTCAATCTCACTTAAGAATATTTCACCATTTAAATCACGAACATCCATGAAAGGTATATGTATCCCCATATCTAAAGCGGGGTGGTTGATGGTAACTCTTATTTTGTTAAGTATCAAGTGTCTCGCTGAGTTGGGTTGTAATATCATCAAACAAGGTTTCAAGTTGTTGAGGTGAAATTTTATCAAATTCTTTAAATGTCACTGACACAACATGTGAGTCAGTTCTAAATAACCTGGACTTCTTATTCATTACTCTGGACAGCTTGTACTTTTCTCTCATAGATCTGGACGTTTTTTCTTCTTCTACTTCATCATCCGATTTAATAGGTTTCACCTTTTTCTTTTTTGGTATCCAAAATTCATCATCAGATGAATCAGTATCATCTTGCATCGAAACATCTTTTTCCGATTCACTTCCTTTGTTTGACTCACTGAAGTCCAAAAGTTTAATTCTTTTCCACTTACGTTTATGAAGTGGAATCCATTCATCATCATCATCTTCCCTTTTTCGTTTTGACATGATTTCTCTTTCGGGTGTTCACAAAGAACTAATATCGAAATGAAACAAACCACAGCTTTTATAGGGTATTCATGACTCACCAGTTCGTAACTGTATAAATACCACGTAGCTTTCATGGTATTTCATCATTCACTCACAAATCTTTGTAGAGAGAAGACATGTCTGAATTAGCTAAGAACATGAACTGTTATGACATTGTGTCAGAAGTTGTGAAAAAGATAAAGAACAGAAAACGTATGCAGGTGTACGTTAAACCATACACCCATTAATACGAAATAACCAACATACCAGCAGACTACCAAATTCAGCATATTGGACCATACGTTGGTATGTTCATGTCTTATCAGTTCAGCAATGATGAATATCGGATTACAAAACAGAATGTATTTGATACACTTACCATAGATGAGATATATGCTCCGGGGATGAAAAGACCTGAATTTTGTTTCATCTGTCACGAGAAGGGTCACTTTGCGAAAGATTGTCCTGAGAAGACGAGAAAGGAGTCTTACTATGCTTTCGTTTATGTGAATCCAATAACCCACGATGTCATGATCTCAAGAAGAAACGATCGAACACCAGATTTGGACAATATGGAATACGTTGGCGCATTCCTATCACACTGTAATGAACACAACAGATACTGTTTAAGGGTTGATAGAAAAAACACAGTGCAAAAGTTCGGACCAACAAATACACTAAAAAACAAATGTTCAGTGGAAACTCAAACTACTCATGTTCAACAGGACATTAATAACCATGAAGTAAATGATACTCAGAAAAATGACGGTCAGACTATAGACAATGTGAAAAACGAAACAGAGAGTCAGACTGAGAAAATCTGTTCTCAGGAAAAAGTGATAAGTGAAGAGACATCAAACCTAAAAGATATCAAATCGGACACTGTCATCATGGACGAGGAGAATCAAAACTGTTTCTTCTGTAAGACCAGCGATCACGCGGAGAAAGACATTTGTCCTACACTAGTGATTGGCGAAACAAAGAAATCAAGAAAGAGAAAGACAAAGACTGAATCTGGCATCCCAAAGAAGAAAAGGAAACAAAACTAAATACTTAAACAAAAAGACATTTTAAAGACATTGTTAAGTAGAGACATTTAAATGTACATAGGCATTTTTGTTCTTGTAATGATTAAATAATGATTGTTTGTCATATTTTCAATTCATGTTTCATTCATGTTTCATTTATTTTGTATTTGAATAAATTTTTAAAAAACATTGTCTCTTTTTTTATTTTTCACCATCCATCCCGATTTGCAGAAAAGTTAAAAACTTTCAAGACAATTGGATGGTCCTTAAAAGGACCTTTTGATTTCTCCAAGTTCAACATCATTTCAATGAAAAGAAGTTAAACTTGGATATAATTGTACCATTCCCCTTTTCCATTCACTACATTCAGTTGGTGGCATGAACTCTGAAAGATCAGGGTACATATACCTATCTTTCACATGAAAGGAAGGCATGCCTGGGTACAACTCCATCATTCTTTCTTTCCACCCGGAATGTTCAGTTGGTGGTTTGAAGGTTGAAAGATCCGGATATAAATTTCCCGTCTTCACTAACTTCTTCTTCGTATAGAAATTATATCCACGCCGCAACATAAATTCATACAAAGCCTGGTTTCTTTGCTTCAGTTCATCATCGACTTTCTCTTTCTTCATTTTCTTAAAGATGCGTCGAAAGAAATCAAATACAGAATTCATCTTACAAGATGAAAAAATGTATGGAAAACTGCATTTAGATACTGTTTGAGATGACCTACTAACCTACTGACCCACTGACCTATATAGATAAAACGAACATAATAACCTTCAAATGACTTTGAGAGAATTCAAGTGCTTCCTCCCGGGTACGCGCTCTCTTTAGGGTATAAAAAGACGTCAGTTCCATAAGAAATTCATTCTCTGGAACTCAAACATGGACTCTGAAAACATCCGATCATTTGCCGTGATCTACATCAGGCACCCACCACCCTCGAAGGTTTTGCTTCTTGAGCAAATCCGGTATACCGCTAGGAAGGGACCATGTGCTTGGACGCCGAAGATGACAGATGACTGGGTGTGGAATGAATTTATGGCACCCATTGGACAGCCAAGGAGAGAGAGAGTTCTCCCAAACATTCCTGATATTTACAGGGAAGAATACTGGGATTAGAATCTCTTTCCTCTAGAATAAACGGCCCTTTTTAGGGCCAACCATATTGCAAGAATGCACCCATTTCTCAAATTGTCACATTTAAAATACACCGAACATAACCCGTATAAAGTATTCAGAATGTAGTTACAAGATTTCATAGACCCAATATCGCATTTTCAAATAAATTCAACAATACGCTAAGTCAAGTAAAACAATGCTTCACTTGCGAGTTTAATCCACCCATCTACATTAAATATCGATTTTTATCTGACATGTACACCGATACCCGTTTCATATCGGAGTTTTACATTTAAAAGCGATAGCGAACCGGTTTTAAATCAGCGTGTTTCAAAAAAGTCGCGTTAAGAGTGAATAATGATAAGATTTCAACTCTTTTCAGTCGAAAATGATAAAAAATGACAAGTAATACATCTCAGCTAACATTACCAGTCATCAAAATAAAAATAAAATCAGTTTCAAGTAGAAAACAAAGGAAAAAACATTGGCTCTACAGCAGAAATTCACCGTCAATTTCAAAAGTTTTTGCGAATTATTCCTCACGTTCAATAACTATGCGAAGAACTTAATGGAAATGATAAAAGAATAGGTTGACAAAACGTTTGAGATAGAAAATATTTACATTTTCTTCATCATGAAGAAGAAATTTGAGAAAAATCATCACTGAGAAAACACAAATTCCCATCTCGACGTCCATTTTACTTGTCAAAGTAAAGGTGCTTTCGCCAAGGTCCGCGCGCCCTACACTGTAGGCTAACAGTATAAAACTTCATCAGTCGTTCGTCAACCTCCGAAGCGAACACACGCAAAAATGAATTCAGATTTCAATTTACAAGAAATCATGTCTCAGGCAAATATCACACACGATGATTTGCTAGCATCAGCCATGGATTCAACATTTGGATCGCAGAGTTGTCAGATACTTCGACCTCAGGAGAATTTATCATCAATCCAACAGAATTTCCAACCAGTGAGTACAAATGATGTTGTTCTTCAAAACATCCTCGCTGAATTGAAAACCATGAATTCGCGACAAGAAGCTATCATGATAAAAATCATTGCGGAGCTGAACACCTTCAACAAATCGTTTTTGGATTTCAAGACACTGACGGAGAGGATACAAATTCTTAACCAAAATGTTCAAAAATTGTGTCAACAATCATCATCTCCAGTCACATTCAGACCAACACCGCTGAAGATTCCAGTTGAATTTGACTTTGAACAAACGAACTTTCACAGACTCGTAGACAGTATTATGACTGTGATGAAAAAGAAACAATCGTCACACACTTCATCGACCAAAAGATCATCATCTTCATCAGAAAGTGTTCGTCCAAGTAAAAGACATTGTTCAGAAAAAGAGAGGGGATACAAAATTCCTACAATGACAGGGATGGGTGCCTACGGCAAGAACATCGATAACTTCAAGAAACCAAAGAGCAAAAAGAAGTGCTGAAATGAATAGTAGAACTATCAATCAACAAAAACGGTCCTTTTCAGGACCACCCAACACCAAGAAAGAATTCATTTTCTTTCGCAAATTGTCAAAGTCCTTTTGCATTCCTCACTTTCACAATACATTCAACCACTTATTTCAATGACAAAATCCCTATAACAAGTCCCTATCTTTCCGTCTTTGGACGGTAAGATAAGGACTAAGTCCACATGCACATTACTCGCAAACCAACCCGCATTTCTCCTAAAAAGACTAAGTCCACACGCATATTCCCCACATGCCTAAGTTCGCATTTCTGTGAAAAGACTAAGTCCAAATGCACAAATAGCCTACCAAAAATCTGGACGTGAGGTTGGCACCAGGGTGCCAAACTCACGTCCATTACTACTTACCTATGAGGGAAAAAGATACAGAGATGGATTGTGGGATGAATTACCTAATATCCTCTCTTTGGAATAACCCCTTATAATTCACCTATTAACCTCTTCACTATTTACAAAGTGTAAGTGCATTGTGTCACTCCTCGCTCTATAGCTTTATCTTGGCGTATTTGCCTATGTCTGCCTGTGATTTATCTACATGTACATTTCTGAAAACTTGTTACTACAACTCTTCAAGAAGTGGCACGAGATAAATTTTCCAAAGACCTACAATACTGAATGCTTAGCGTGTTTTACAAGGAGCTTTTTAGCATCAAAAGAATTGAGATATATTCCCATGTATATTCAAACCTAACACTACGAATGAAGCAAATTCCATTTCTTATATTTGGCAGTTAGATGTTGAATTAATTTTGAAAACGTCCTTGATAGAATATTTGTCTAATGAACGTTTCCCACAAGTTTTTGGGGTAACTTTAAAAGTGGCATGTATGGTTTGACTATATCTGCAACAATAACTTGGTTTTGATTTTTTGTCTATTTATTTATTTTTTGTTTCAATGCTAATAATACATAAACTCCTGAAACAACAATAAGCAGTTCAGTCATTCAGTACCGCACAATTACAGTGCTTACAGCACTTTGATTGAAATGGATATCGTTAATTACCTTCCACACTTCTGAGTTTTTAAAATCAATCAACCATGAAAAGTGCAATGACAAAGAAAGAGTGAACAGTAGATTGATATGCAGAAACTAACCAAAGCGTCAGATCAAATAAAGATTAAGTTGATTCAACAGAGTATCTTCCTTGTATGATTTTAGCTAAATTTAATTAAAACAAATATACTTTTTCGTGCTAATGTGTTTAAAGAAAAGCCTGCTGGAAAAGACATGGAAAAGCGAAATTCTTAGGGTTGAATTTCACATCTGGAAAGTAGCCGAGGGGCATAATGACCTAACATACCTTCCGCTGTTGGACCTTTTTGTAAGAAGGTTTCTGATTGGTCCGCCTCGTTTTCCGTTCTGTGACGTCACGCGTACAGAAATTACCCATTCAATCAGCCAAGGGTAAGATAAGTAAAACGTTCGTAACCCTTGGCTCGACAAGATGCCAGAGGTGCGTTCGTTACAGAAGGGTGTGTCATAAGGAAACATTTTCAATATTTTAGTGAAAGCACTCAACGTCGTCAAAACTGCTTACTTAAGTATATGCTGAATATGGTTCTGGGCCTTTATGTAATATCAGTTGGGGTTGGTTTTTTTGTTGTTTTTGTTGTTGATGTTGTTGTTATTTCTAACTTCCTTAATCAAGAAACTCCATCATTGAGCATCAAATAAGGTACACCTAACCAGAACCTGTTTGATAAGTGCGTGTATAAAAAAAGCGCGTCAAGGAAAGAAGGGGCTTAATAATGTCCACTTAGCGTGTGGATTACTTTTGAAAAGACCATTCTGTTGCTTTCAAATTCAATGTAATCATTTAAGATCAAGTTCATTTATCGAGGTCAGAATTTTGAGTAATCAATTTTTAGCCCTCTCCACAGTTTCCCTTTTCGACAGATTTTCTTTTCACCGCAAGGCAACCAGACACGTCCACCTTCAGTACTTTCAGTGCTTTGATTTATTTAAAGAAAGAAAATAATATTTTCCAGGTTCATCAAACGTCCCTCCATCCTTCGGGTATCTGTATATCAACCGGGGATCCGCATATTAAAACATTCGACAAAAGGTATAGAATCTATTTTTCTTATTAATAAAAGCAACTGTTTCGTCGTCTTTAATTTATCAGTTTTAGAACGCAGGGATTGGCGTTTATAAAAAAGTGTCGGTGTCGCATACCGTGTAGGGCGGCTTCTAACTTGAAAATATTAACAAGGAAATATAACGAGGCTATTCCTGATTCATATTTCACTGAAAAATTAATAACAAATGTATCAGGTTGGAAGATTTTATATATATTGATTGAAATGAATATGTTGAAAACTAATTAGAATTGTAGGGGTTTATTTCGGATCTGTGAGTTTTTTTGTCCATGGAGGAAAAATATTCATTCAAGTCTTAGAATCGTATCACAAATCAATAAGTTTTTTACTTTTTGGGTTTTTTTTTTCTTTTTGTTTAAATTGGTATCTCTCCATCTATCAAAAATTGAAAAAGTATAAAATTAAAAAAAAAAACTTTTAGCCTGTTTTTTTTTTTTTCATTGAATCAAAACCAAGTGCTCTGCGTTAAGGATAACAAAACTGTGCAAACTGTTTGCCAATTTTACAGGCTTTGCTAGCATGTTCACGTGCAAAGCGGAGAAAATTTGTAAATAATTTGCATCGTTTTGTGATCCTGAACGCAGGACAACATTCAATAATTCATCAAATTGCCGAATTTGAAATAAAATTCTCAACACGGTTAAAAGTTGAATTTGTGTTTCTTTGAATAAATTCTTTCTTGGAATATGCATATACGTACATGTAGTAATCAGCCCTGCAATCCGGGTGACAAAATGGTGCAAACTATTTGCAAATTATAACTCGCTTTGCACGCAAAAGCACATACAAAGCAAAGTATAATTTGCAAACAGTTTGCACCGTTTATTCTTCCTTAGCGTAAAGCCGATTATGATTCCCTATCGAAAGTTGAGTAATGTAACTATTCCTATATTTAATATCGTGCCCTTGATAAAATTACATTTGTGTTATCTTTTAAGCCATCGTTATAACCACTTTCTGATTGGTCAATACACCATGGTGCAGAGACATCGGTCTTCATTCAGGGTAAGTCTCTGTACAGCTGATGAAAATATGAAAGTACCACACGAAAAACCTTCTCACTTTGTATGAAAATGCATTGAAAAAAACACGATCAAAATTGTGTTCATTGGATTATGAAAATAAACCATTTTTTATCAGCTAAACACAGCCATCATTTTGGCAGAAACATAAAAACACAATGATAATCATTATTCCGATAAAGCAGGCAAACTAAGGGCATTGAAAAATTATAAAATACAATGTACATGTAAACATAAATACACATTTTTTTCAAAGAACTTTTTGATAACCCAAGAATACCTCACAGCATGATGTATTGATTCTTAGTGATTTGTTTTCATCGGGGTGTGAAACGTCAGTCAATCGAAATTGCGAAGCGTGTTCAAAGTAGACATGACGATAAATCGTATAAAAAGTCGGCTAAGTACGATTTTGTACCTGCTTGTGCAATAAAATTGAATCTTCCCTCGTTCATGGTGAGTACGTTCGTGAAACGTTTAGAAATGCTACCGCGCTTTGCACGTGTGCTCACGTGCAAAACGGCGGGAAATTTCTAAAATTTCACAAACGATTTTGCAATCTTAAAGCAGGGTTGTAGAAAAGAACTTATATAAATCTTGAATATTTACCATTCTAAGGTAGAAGCCAGAACTTGGAAGTGTGGTAAGGTGGCCTGTAACTGTGGAGTTGCTATGCGCGAAGGAAATGACGTCATCACGGTGGACATGTGTCATGGCCGGTACGGGAAAGCTGTGGCACGTATGAGTATAAAAAATCCAGCCATGTATGAAAACAGAACCCGGATTGTCAAAGAACCGAGTGGAAATGGATATGTGGTAAATACAATCAATTGTAGCAAGCGCAACCTTACTTTCTTTTAGTAAATTTTGAGTATAAGTGGGAAAATGGATATGAAAATGATTGCGAAATTCTTAATACCCAAAATTCTAAGGTTACATTCTATATTTGGATGGCGGCACTCATCCTTTCCGAATATTTGTCTCACACCAATAGAATGATAATCGCAGACCTATGTGGGGTAGCAGCTGGAGGCTTGGAAAGGATGTGATGGTAGTACTGGTGTGAAAAATACCAGGAATCCATTGCTAGGTGCTCCAGCCGCGATATGACTGAAATATCGTTGAAAGCGGCGTAAAGCCCAATTCAATCAATCAATCTATATTTGACGAAGACGTTTTAAGTTCGAACAGATATGAAAAATCAATGCAGATATTCAATGTGAATTAAAATTGAACTGACAAACCAACTTCTTAATAAAGTTTTAATATGAAATAAGGCAAAGCCTTAAAAGCGAGCGCAGCAATTTGTGTACTGGTTGACAAATTATTTGTTACGAGAAAGAGAGAGGGGAGAGAGAGAGAGAAAGAGAGAGAGAGAGAGAGAGAGAGAGAGAGAGAGAGAGAGAGAGAGAGAGAGAGAGAGAGAGAGAGAGCATATTTTATAGTTTAGTGCGTAATCCCAGGATCTATCAGTTGCGAAATTAATTTTCAATTATTGCACATTTTATTCTGTTATGTCTAACTGAAAACAAATTAAGTGATGTAAGATTATCGCAAATCAACATGCACCTTACCTTTAATTCAATTTTATTCTCTGGTAAAAAAACAAACAAATGTAATTTCTCTCCTGGAAAAAAGATGAAGTCACCACAGATACTAGACTGAAAAATGATTAAGTCATAGTGTAAATTTATGTGAACAACAGACAAAAGAAATCATTATTTCTGGTTGAGATTTCCCAAATCGTAAAAAAAAAAAAAAAAAAAAAAAAAAAAAAACAGGAAAAATCAATGAGCATTAGGTTAAATTAATGAGCCTGTATTTCTATAGCAAGATTCAAATATCAATGTTTTATGTTCCGATTGTATATGGCCCACTTAACATTAGAAAAAAGTTTCGAATTTGAAATCGTAGGTTTGGCAGACCTAAATTTCGTTCATTTAAATGAAGCTGATAAACTTACAGCTTTTGAATACAATAACGTGATAAGAACTAGTCTTGATTAATGTCAAAACATTTCTAAGGAACTGCTTAAAGTTTCCCATAGAATCTGCATTTTCTACATGGATCTACATAGGGTAATAAAGTTCACTAAATTATAAAATAGGCTACTACCTTCTCTATTTTATTTAAGTACCATTAATTACATAACACCAATAATGTATTGAGTAGATGTATGTTTGTGATGTACAATCTATTCCTCCAATATTAAATGATCCGTTCATCAGTTAAGCGATTAAGTTTCATACTTCTATGAAATCGAGACATAATTTCTTCATAAGCTCAGATTTAATCATATTTAGCAAAAACGTAAAGACTTATCACTAAAAGCAAACATTGTTCATGGGGCCACTTTCCGCGGAAGTTATTAAAATCAAAGTACTGAAAGTACTGATAAGTTGGAATGCGTTCGAGAGACGGCGACCTCAAGCTACTAACGAAGCTGACGCCCCCCGCCCAACACAGGTGATCACATAATACGTGTCGTCTTTTGACGGGCGTATATAAATCAATGTATTTCAACAACGAGATGCGCTTAAACATCTGAATCGCTATACAGCCCTGAATCTGATGAAAGAAAAATGATAACAAGAGGGCCAGAATGACCCTAAACCGCTCACCTGAATTCGATAGGTCCAATGGATCTTATCCAAGAAACTTTCTGACAAAGATTCATTCAAATTTGCCTAATTGTTGACGACATAATTCGAATTATAAGCAGTCATAATAGACCCTGTCAACCCATTCATTACAGAGGAGACTCAAAATTAGCCCTACCCTGCCACGCCCATATTAATGGGCTAATGACAATTTTGATGAAATCAATATATGCTACTCTACTTCTGAGTTGGGGGTACATTTAATAACATCGTGAAATGGATAAGGTGAACGATTTTGGAATGATTTAGGCATGATGTTGAATGAGTGAGCGGAGCGAGTTTTGAGTGAAATTTAAAGGAGGGAATCCAGTGTCGCTTATTTTGTTCAGGATAAACAAAATTAGCTATTTATAAAACCTATTTGAAATACGCATAAAAGTTCAATCAATAGCTTTCTATATCGCCAAGAACCAATCAGACGCTTTTAATTTCAATTATGTTAGTGAAATCGCGAATTGGTTCTTGCTTAATTCATTTTGAATGTACATGTTGAGCTTATTTTTTTTTAATAACTTTGAGCGTTTTTGAATGGTTTGAGTGAGTGTTAGGAATGAATCAGTGGAGCGCTGAGTGAGCGATTAAGAATGTTTTTTATTATGATGAATGTCAATTTCACGATGTAACTAATTGTATGGGGTGCTCTTCAACGTGTTGATGTGTATGAATGTGAAGAAAACAACTTGAACTAGTTGGTTTATTTCAAATGGCAAATTGTCTTGGTGATAAATGCAATTGGGCAAAGATATTCATAATTCAATTAAAGATAGGGTGGCAAGGGTTTATGTGGATGAGTATTGGGGTCTTACAATGAAACATTCGTGTTGATAACTGCAATATGACGAGAAAAAAAAAACCACCGACAATAAGTTGCAAAATTATTTATTAACTTTAAAAGTGTATCATCATTTTAAGAAAAGATTTCTATTTGGTAGCTTTGATAGAAATTTACAATATAACACCTTGTCAATAGAAGGTCGTTCAGAAAGAGAAACTATACCTTTAAAAGAAGCTATAACATAATTCTACGAAAAACAGGTCGCGACCTTACCAAATAAGCAGATCACGTGGTTGGTCTGTGCTATTGCTACAATACTGAGAAAACAGATCGCGACATTACCAAATAAGCAAATCACGTGATTGGCTAGTGCTATTGTCAATTGCTGACCGTATTGGGCTTGACTTATCACATGATTTCCAAATATAGTAATGCAAACATGTGATACTAATATATTCGTACGCGATTTTCAATAAATATCGTTTAAAACATAAATTAGCGTGTTAAAAATGTACGTGAAGTGATAGTTGTGTTATTGTACAGCATTATTACTTTTTGATGAGATAAACTGTATGTCTTTGTCAAGTTGAGATATACAAAATAGGCCGAAGTGTATTCACATCCTGTTCACGTGATATGTGTTCTCAAGAAACCAGAAATGAAATTATCTTGTGTTCATTTTGCGGTTTTGTTAAATCTAAGTTGGAATTGCTCCGCATTCCAACTTAAAAACTGTGTACTCAAAATTGTTTTCATTTGGGCAAATAAGAATGTATAAACCTTTTTGAACATAACTGGAATTAAACTATTATCATCTTCAGGCTTTAAAAAAATGCTCTTGAAAACGGGTCCTTGTACAGGCGGTAAGAACAACAAAAGACAAACATATTAACATAAACTTTACAAACTAGCATTTCCTTCTTTCCCACAATGTTTTCTCATGACCTGAAAAAAATCATTACATTGTTGTTTTGGTTATTACATGGCAACTATAGTCACTCTTTGCTATATTAAACACATTGAAAATCGTAAGAAACATCTTGCATGCATAACAAGTCCTCAAGTCTATAATTGAAAAATTTAAATTTCCAGACTAAATTATTCGTGACGTCATTGTCCATTATTGATGACATCAAGAATGTTTGTGTTGACATTTTAATCTTAACATGCATGCATCATAAATCTGGGGGTTTAACATGTTCCAGGTCGTATACGTGTTAGGACTAAAGGTAGGGATGTTAAAATTAGCCTTGTCATTCTGTTTAACTAACACTAAAGAACATTTTGTGGGAATGACCGCGTGAATCGCTTCGGTCGGCCTCACTTTTGGCTTTGTTTTGTTGTTTCCGGTAGAAAATAAAACTTTTATAGAAACGTCGTTTTAACGGGATAGCTTAAATCATCTTTCAATTTTTAAATCTTTCTTTTACGAACGATACGTTGAGGTATTTTTCCAATTCAATTTTTGACTTTTTTTCTATCCTGCAAGTGAATTCACTCCGGGTGAGAAATGACACAATTGTTTCGTTTGACAGTATTGATAGAATAGAATAGAATAGAAAAACACGCGTTACCATAAACGCTCGCTTCGCGCTCACGGCCTTCGGCCGTTCGCGAGCTGCGCTCGCTATAAAGCATAATTGTCGCAAGGAAATGCAGATGTAAGACATTCCAGTTTTATATAATTATTCCTTTCTTTTACCAGATATCGTTTGACTCGGGTGCAAATGTAAAGATAAACATCCGCCAAGGTCGTCTTTTAGATCTATTTATAACTGTTCCAGGAACGTTTTATACGTAAGTAAGAAAGTTTTTTATACGTACATGTTTACCATTTATCATTTTTATGATAATTAGCCGGATTCCAATTGAAAGAGATTACATATGACATTAAACTGTGCTTAAGGTTGAACAGTTATCACACTAAGTTCAGATAGTATTGGAAAATTATGTTGTAAAAGGAGAATTTATTGGTTACAAGCACATGGGTGTAGTACACTATTTCGGGAAATAATTTTGTTATCAGTGGATTTGTTAAATTGTTTACACTAAAATCGATAAAAAAAATATGCATTAAAATATTCCTATCTCACTTCTTGTAAACCTAAATTAATATCGAATCCACACTCCAAATTAACAACGTTGCTTGGTTCTTTTTAAAAATGGTCGTAAATTCTATATCTGAATTATTTCAAATTGTTCAAATAAATGATAAAAGAAGTTGGCGATAAACTAGAATTTATATATACTAAAATATACCTTGAATACTTTTGGTACAATCTAAAACCTATCCGACTCAATTAAAAAAAAATCGATCAAATTTCAAATTTATCAGACATTTTAACGATTCTTGCTTAACTTTCCCACAATAATTCCGTATAATGCACGTAGTTTATGGTCAAACTGGAAGTCTGTGTAGGGTGATAACGGTCTGCCAAGATTTTTTTTACAGTAGGGCGCTTGCGTGAAGAGCATGTGAAGGGTTAACAAAACAGCACATTTTATTCAGTTATTGCGAAGGGAATAGAATAAAACTACACTCTGTATTTCAATATTTCGACAATATTTGCCTTTTTCAAAAAAAAAGGCCGAAATATTGAAATACCGAGTGCTTTTTAAAGGTATTTAAGAATATCTTCTTAACTTTTTTTTCAGTGATACGGAAGGTCTTTGTGGGTATTTTGATGGAATTTCTGGAAATGATCTGACACGAAAGGGCGGACATGTTGACTCATTTAACAAGCAGCCAAATCATTTTATCCAATCATGGAGGTAGGTTTTTGTTAGTATCCATTACGATCTTTTGTTTCGATAAAAAGAGCATAATATGTAATAACTTAAGATATCAATTTATGTGATTGGGGTTGGGAGAATTTATCGTCAAGAGGCTTAAACGAGTCATGATTATTTCTAGCAGCCGAGATCAGATAACATTGATCTTTTAACACACTTACATATTATTCTATATAATGGATCATTTTCAGCACTGTACAGTTAAAAACTCCTGAAAACCATAGAAGTTCAGGTGAAAGTGAATGCAAATTGTTTCTAAAATAGACTGTCTGATATCATTCAATTTTATCAGGCAGGTATTATCAGGCCAATTCAGGCTTCATTGCATGATAAATCACCACATCTGACGATTTTCAACAAAGATAGGTTTCCGAGCCAAATTTTCATTATTAATCTTATTTTTGATCGACTGGTTAACACGGATCCTTATTCGCATTTTATCTCACATTTTTTAAGGAAATACTTGCTCGAAAACATAAAAAATACTCGTAAAAACTATTTTAAAAAGTTACCCGCCCCCAAACCCAATTTGAATTAATTTATTACATGTATTTGAAAGAAAATGTTGATTTTGATATTATATTGATCGTGTAAAGGTCGATTTACATGTTTTTAGCTCCACTTCCCGAAGGCCAGCGAGCTATTGTCTTGGCGAAGTGTCCACCGTGCGTCCGTCCGTGCATAAACTTTTTATTTAAACATCTTCTTCTCCCAAACCAATGGGCGGATTTCAACGAAAATTGATAGAAATGATTTTTTGTAACCCTTTTTATTAATTGTTCAAATATGGGCGTGGCAAGGCGGGGCATTTTTTCACTTTGAAATCTTTAAAAAAAAACTTCTCCTCCCAAACCAAAGGGACAATTTAAATGAAACTTTGCATGGATGTTCCTTGGGTGACCCTTTACTTTAATTGTTCAAAAAATTTCATCGGTCCATAATATGGGCATCGCAGGGGGAGGGGGTTTATTTTGAGCCTGAAATCTTTGAATGACATCTCCTCATGAATTTCTGGGCCGGTTTCAATGAAACTTTAACAAATTGTTCTTTGGTTGACCCTTTTTTAAAAATTGCTCGCAAAATTTTGATTGGCTCATAAACATGGACGTGGCAGGGCGGGGCTTATTTTGAGACCGAAATCTTTGAAAAAACATCTCCTCCTGAACCATTGGGACGTTTTCAATGAAACATTACCAGATTGTTCCTTGGATTACCCCCTTCGAATATTGCTCGCGAAACTTTGATCAGCCACTTTATATGAGCGTGACAGTGTGGGGCTTACTTTTAGTCCGAAATCTTTGAAAAACATATCCCCTTGAACCATTTAGACAATGTCAACGAAACTTTATCAATATGTTCCTTGGGTAACCTTTTCCGAAAATTGCTCGAGATTTTTTGATTGGTGGATAAATTTTGGCGCGGCAAGGCAGTGCTTAATTTGAGCCCACAATCTTTGACAGACATCTTCTCCTGAGCCCCTTATGTTTTAATAAGATGGGTGATACAGAGGGATACAGATTCATTGTGATTGAGTATTTTGGTGCATTGTGAGCCAGACCCAGTTAATCATTATAAAAAAGATTTTAAGAGTTTTCAAAGTGTTGTTTTCATTCAAAGTAAACTTTATTTAATGATAGTCTAGAGGTGTTAAAGCCAGTGGAGCGATTCAGGACCTCTTGGGCCGCTTGTTTACTTGTATCCATCAAAAGAATAGATTTTTTTCAGCATTCCGGCTGGACAAAGTCTGTTTGAAAAAGCTGAACCTCTACCGGCTTCACAAAACCCATGTCAACGACCGAACCCTGTAGGAGTAAGTTATGCAGTCACTAAGCTTCATGTATGACATTTCCAACACTTTCACATTTCCGCGAGGAACAAACATTGAGAAGCTTATATATTCCCTCTCTACAGTAAGAGGAACAAACATTGAGTAGCTTATATATTCCCTCTCTAAAGTAAGAGGAACAAACATTGAGTAGCTTATATATCCCCTCTCTACTGTAAGAATATACGCTGATTGTCTGAAGAAGCGTTAAGATCTTATCTTTGTTCAGAATGCAGAGTGAAGACTCTCGTCAATATATCGATTGGTCAACGCAAAACAGATGTGACAGCCTATATGTGTATAGGCAGTTACAACTGTTTCGCGCTGAGCCATCAATATGCTGAAACATACGTTGACCACAGGCTTTGCTTGGCGCACTTGTGATTTTTTGTAAATGCCACACAGACTCATGTTTCCTAAATTTTTAAATATTTTATAATTTAAACAGCACCTGGATTTTCTACACGGTAATACCCCACTACTGACAAATTACTGTAAAACATTTCGAGGCGTCAGCAAAGAAGTATTGTCAGTGCCTACAGTTATTAACATCGTGAAATTGACTGTCATTCCGATCAAACCATTCTAAATCGTTCACTCAGCGCACCGTTCATTCATTGTAAACACTCACTCAAACCATTCAAAAACGATCCAAAATCACTCAAAATACTGGATCAACTACTACATTCATAATGAAAATCGGAGGTAAAAATCCAGGATTTTACTAAAATACGAGGGTTGTCCCAGGAATTCGTGAACTTTTGCGATAACTTTTATTTGAAAAGTCCGATGAAACTGAAAATTACTAGTTATGTGGATTAATCATTTTCCATTATTCTGGTGTGACTACAGAGGGCTATTTTCAATACTCGCGAAGATATGAATTAAAACGTAATACTAGTAAATGGGTGTAGGCGCACGCTATTAACGTCGTTTTATAATACGCGAAACGTCGTTTCAAAACTGAATCACTTCTTATCAAAGTAGCGTTCTTACCGGCCCTATGTACTTGTTACAAAGAAAGAACCTATGTCTAAACATATCTCAAAACATTGTTGATATAGACTTTTGTTATGCATTCAATAAGATATTTGAATTTAAAACCAATCTCCTCAATCTTTTACGTGGATACGCACTATCTTTTATTTTTAAAAACCCGACGATGGGTGAGTAAAGTAGATGAGGTTTTTTTCATAAAACGGACGTTGGATTTTTGAATAATCGAAGAAGTTCACGAATTTCTTGGGCAACCCTCGTAATTGAATTTCGTAAGCATTTGAAGATTTCTTGAAAACTTAGATTTGTTTTCTTAGAACCTGTATGCATATTCTATAATAAGGATGCAACGAATTTCGCTAATTTTGTTCATGTTGAACAAAATTATCAAAATTGGATTATCTTCCTTGAATTTCACTCAACATTCGTTCCACTATTTCAATTTCATTCCAAAATCATTCCTAAATCATTTATCTCGTCTATTTCACGCTGCTTTCAGCTGTATGAATTATAGGCACTTACAAAATTTTGCACTGACACAGACCCCTTAATTTAAAAATCTCCTAGAAACAAAGTACCCTGATCTTCAACATTTGTCATTTAAACATCGTTACGTTTACGTGAAAACACGTCTGACTTCAATTCAAAGAGCTTATTGTCCATTTTATGTCCATGTGATTTTCATGGTTCAAAAGGACGCATGTGTCTGGAGCCCGAGCTCAAGCCCGAGGCTCCCAGATAAGTAGCAAGAACATAGTATTCATTCTCTTCCTGAGGTTTATATCCAAACGTACATATCTTTCTAACGCCTTGTGTTAATTTATCCAGTGAATACCTCAATATTTAAGGTCTCTGGGGAACTAATTCATTTCCATAGGCGGCCATTATAACGAATTCGGCCAAAGCTCAGTCAAAGAGTATGCGAAAATGATAAAACCTGTCTCAATTTGAGGCCCTTTCATTTGTGCCTGAAATGATGAAACTTACTATGGCATGATCACTTTCTCTAATCTTTATTTGGCCATTTTTTGAGACGATCATTAGCACGAAGCTGTTTTTACCGACCACTCAAAGAAATATACCCATGTTGAAAAACCGCTATTGGACTGGGAAAATTGTTTAAAATCTTTACTTTTTCGATTTTATTTTAACAACAGTTTATAATCGGTGAAAAATATTCAAATTAGTTTGAATTTCAATAATGTTGACTTATCAAAGATCACCTTGAACTTTTGATTATATGAACCCTAAAGATGCGTGGCTGATCGCCGGAAATTAAATAAGTTCCCCTAGACTATTTACTCTTAACCTAGGACCCCAATAGATATTACTATTGAGTCACTGGTACCCTACTTTGTTGATGTCATAATAAATCTCTGAAATGTGTTATTTAAGTAGAATACATGTACATGTATATGCAAACGAAGTGTTTCTTGACCCCTTTTTATTCCAGAATCTATGTCCCACCTGTGTTCCCGTGACGCCCCCTCCCCAAGTTCTCGTGACCACGCCCCCTATACCAGGAACCACGCCTTCTGGACCAAACATACGACCAACATCCCCGACAGGGCCAGTAACTCCCGCATCATACCACTTTGTAACGTGTAAGGTATTTCATATATCATATATATTGAGGTGTAGTTTGAACACGGGGGGTGATGTCCATAATTGGAGCCACTGGCTTCGCTTTCAAAATCATGTGTGGAACTTCCGCTCCACGTGCGTCTCCGATTATGTAGATGTAAACATTTCATTTTTGGACTGAAAAAATGGGATAGGTGTCGGGACTTCCTCATTTATATCGGATTTTATTCATTAATCATTAAAAAGTCGAATGCTATTCGACCAGTTATACATTTTGCCACGTTAACGTACTCAAGAACTGTAAAAACGCTCGTTGGTTTTTGTTAAAAATGATTTCTTCTCAGAGAAATATTTAGCAAGGAATATCAAAACACGTTGTTTTACCTCGAAAATGCAATATTCTGGACACGATTAATAACGTATACTATTGTTTTCAGTTTGCACGAGTTTAACAAAACAACCACAATGATCTACCCCAGTATACTTGCCTACAATATGAGATAAATCAAAGAAAATAGTTTTGTTCCGATTATGTGGATTGGCTCTGATTATGTATCCTGGCTCTGAAGTTGTGGAGTTGTTGTTATATATTTTTTAGCGTTATCTCTATGTTACCTTTTCCAAGGATGGGTCACATATTTACAGATCAACATTCAAATAGTTTGGTTCCGATTATTTGGATTGGCTCTGACTATGTATCCTGGCTCTGAAGTTGTGGAGTGTCTTATTCTTCTTCCCTAACCTCCTTCGATATGAAGTTTCTGCTGGTTTCATGGTGCGACCTTTCTCGTCATTCCACGACGAATGTTGCCTATGTTACGTCTCACCTCATCGTGTTTACTTTTATTATAAAATTCCGGTGACTAGACAGTCAGCTACATTAATTTTACTGAAAACCGTAGGCGTACAAGAGAATTGTATGACCATTATTTAGAATAGAATTTGAAAAGAGATAAAAATTTCTACGGAACCTGCCAATAGTTTGCCATGATTATCATACTTCGCACGTTTAGCGTTCCTGTTATAACAACGTCACTACTGTCGCTCTTTCAACGTCGATAATTCCATGAAATGTAATCAGGTAATATAGCGAGTGGTATCAAACAAATTGTCACAAAGTTCGCGCTCGGATTCAAAGTTTTAAGAAATCCGATTTATATCTCTTACAAAAAAGTACGCAATGATCCTTAAAGCGTCCGTTTTTATGTCTCTCGTACCATTTAGTTCGGAATTTTCGGAAGTTTTAAGCAAATGTTTAAATTCCGATTATTGCATAAAATGTACGTTTTCGGGTCATCATTGGCATACGTTAACCGACAAAAGCAGGGCGTTAAAGGGAGAAAACGTTTATTAATAAGTAAATTCACGTGCCGTTAACGCCCTTTTTTTCTTAAATATCCTCGGTCTAGGCCTAGACACTGTTGAATTGTGTTTTACGCCGCTTTCAACATTTTTTCAGTTCAATCGCGGCGACTGGAGCACCTAACAATGGATTCCTGGTATTTCTCTCAGCAGTGAAAGCATCACATCCTTTCCTATCCTCCAGCTGCTATCTCACATAGGTCTACGATTATCAACCCATTCGTGAGAGACAAATAAACGGAAAGAATGAGTACCGTCGTCGGGAATCGAACCCGGGAGCCTATACACTGTATGAGCTCCTTTGTTCACATTAATATATATAGCATAAATAAAAACGTCGATTTTATTCCCGCGTTAATTTTTATGACGTCATTGATTTACCAAGCAACGTCGGTTTAAACAAATGTGACATCATAATGCATAAAGCAATTTTTTCGACACATTGTCTGTTTAGGTGATAGTTTTACAGCTATACTGAGTTCCATAAGAAAGTGTGCACTTTCACTTTTTGCATTTATCTAGATTTTTACAAAGTTGGGGGAAAATTATGGAGTAAATTTGATACCATACTTTAGTCAATGCCTTTTGAAATTAAAAGTCAAATCAGATTTGGATAAAGTATCGCATGCTGCATAAGCCCAGGCAGAACTAAAATTGTTGAGATTTGACCTCCTTACAACTTTTTCTTTGATAAGAGCTATGAGTTGATGTTGCCTTATAGAGTTTAAGAAGCCATTCCAAGCCTTTTCCAAACAAAAGTTTTTAATTTTTATGCAGACGTTACGTGTACGTCGACGTATGACATTGCTACGTTGTTAGGCCAGTAACTTGTCGTTGAATGGTGCTATGGCGTTTTATGGCATGTCGATTTGCTTATTTAAGACCTTTCAAAATGATGACCTCGATTTCTATTGGAACATGAATGCCCAATCAATTTTAATGACGTTCTAAATCTGACAAGGTTCGATTTAATTCAACGACGTTTATTGGTAGCCAAACAACGCTGTAGCATCATGCACAGTTGTATTGAAGATGTGATTTTATGCTTAGGAAAGTCGCAAAGATTGAACTGACTGCATTTTCAGACCAATTATTCGTCTTACGCATGTTGCACACGCAAAACATGCAAAATTAAATGTCTCAATTTAGCAGAAAAGTTTTACTAATTGCGTGATTTTTGTCTTCAAATATCGTTTGCACATACTCTTGGGGATATTCATGCGACATTTCATGAGGATAGATTGCATAATTTCAGAGATATTGCAAATTCAAAAGTGCACACATTCTTTTGGAACTAAGTATAGTTCCTACGAATGAATTTACAATTTCTGTTAAAATAGATACTATAGTCTTTCTTTTTATGCAATAATAGCGTTAATTCACTTTTTTTAGGCGATAACATTTGCAGAGACCCTCAAAATGCTTTAACGACCTCATGCTTCGCACTCGGGCGTTAAACCATTTTTCGGGTCTCTACAAATGTTAACGCCCTCAAAAATGTGAATTAACCCTATATTAATGTCAGAATTAACTACTTCATCTTAGGATTTGATATTTGTCAACTTTTCAATCGGAAAGGAATTTATCTAAATTCATTGAAATTAAAAATTATTTAAGACAATGAAATAAAGTACTTAGAAATGTCCCGGTCGATTTTGCGGTAAAGGGGTGCGTTTTATAAATGCGGTGTTAAGATTTACAGAATTACATATGTATATAAATTTGACATTTAGCATAACGGGTCATATACAAGGGCGAAAATACGTATCATAATAGAACAAAATAAAAGTATGTGACCATTATGATTTAATCAATATACGATCCATTACCTTCATGATGTCCGGGACGTCATTTTATAGAAAATTTTGAAACAGACAAAGAAAATGCTTGTTCTTACATAGAGCAAAATGTGTTGTTTTAAAAACTCAAAATTGTCAGGTAATACAATATATTTTTTTAATAAAATATGAAATTAAAACATTTTTCGTAGATCGTGAAGAAATAGGCTTAAAGTCCACCCTAAAAAATAATCTCGTTTGAAAACTTTTTCGTTTCGAAAAAATGAACGGAATTGAATAACTATGTAGGGTTTTTGCACAAAATGTATAAAGCATTAAAGTTTAATTCTTTAGATAATCAAAATGCAAAAAAAATGTATAGTGCGACATTTTATTGGCGCTATCGTTTGTCTCCATAAACATTGTACACGGAAAGTGTGTGATTTTTCTGTGAAATGGTTTATTTCTTTTGAGATGACTTAAACTATTGATGAATGGATTCTATGCGGCTTTTGTACATAAAGTTGACTTAAAAGATAGTTTCTAACATTGTGTTAAAAATTAGTTTATGTGTAAGTAAAAGATATATCTGAATTAGGGTTTTCAGATGTTTCCTTTACAAATTAAAACCATGCGTTTTTGCGACGTCAGGTTGATATTTGAACACTCATCTACGCTCTCTTCATTCCAACTTTATTTACAAAACCATATATTTAAAGAATCCATAATAAAATATGTATCAATATTTCTTCTACTAAAGGAAATAAACATCGTAATGTTGGTCTTAAAATTGTCCCACTGACGCGTGTTTTGAACGTCATATCATTTTGTAAGTATTTCTTAAATATTTCACGATCAGGGAACCGTACAATACAGTTTCCCTTCGGTTAGGATTTTGCATTCTGTGGTTTCCGTATCACTGCTATCGCGAGTATAGCATATTGAATGTGATATGAATCATATTTGTGTAATGTGTTATCATTTTTTACTTTTAATAACTCGCTTAATATTGTATATTTTACAAATGACTGACGGAATATAAACTATTTCCGTTGCTTTTCCTCGAAATTTAATTGAAAACCATCTATTATACGTTATTTATAAAAGGACGTCATTTGTCACAGTCGTGACCGCCAACTTTTGCCGTTACGGCTTAACGTGCGAAGTATAATAGGCAGGCAAAAAACCACTGGCAGGCTCCGTAGAAATCTTTATCTCTTTTCAAATTCAATACTAAATGATAGCCATATAATTATCTTGTATGTACATGTTCTATGAATATTAATGTAGCTGACTGTCTAGCCACCTGAACTTTATAATAAAAGTAAACACGATGAGGTGAGACGTAACATAGACAACGGGCGTCGTGGAATGACGAGAAAAGTCGCACCATGAAACCAGCAGAAACTTCATATCGAAGGAGGTTAGGGAAGAAGAATAAGACACTCCACAACTTCAGAGCCAGGATACATAATCAGAGCCAATCCAAATAATCGGAACCAAACTATTTGAATGTTGATCTGTAAATATGTGACCCATCCTTGGAAAAGGTAACATAGAGATAACGCTAAGAAATATATAACCAAGGCAGACTGAGCGGTCGTTGTAGGCTGACCAAGTTCGTAGCAGTTTACCTTTTTTGCATACTTTCTGAATCTATAGTAGGCTTATACTACCCTTGTATATTACATGTTTATTTTCGAAGTGCGATAACAATTCCTATAAATATCTTTGTTTTTTGAGTTCCTTGGTGGTATCTTTTTCGTGTACCTGATAGAATTTCTATATATCCTTGATGTTCAAACGACGTAATTTAACTGAAGTTAATATATGAATAAGTTTTTTTAAGAATAATAACGAAACGTTACACATTTAAACATATTCTAAAATATATGCCGATTGCTTAGAAATTCATCGCTAAAGTTTAGCCCAACATGGCTTATTTCACGGCAACAACTCATAAGATTCGTATCAATGATCGATGCGGAGCTGAGTGATACTTTTTTTTTATAAATCTGCACCCTACAATATATATCTGTATGTTTATGTAACCCGCAAATAAATATTCGACTCCGTCGGGATTCGAACCCGGGTCCTCTACATCCCAAAGCGAATGCTCTACCACGTCACTATAAAAGTTAGCTTGTACGGCAAGGCAGTACAAACACCCCTTATACTCAACCCGGCTACAAACACCCCCTCGATAATTAAGATTCTTCCACGAATCTTCTCAAATCAACACCATCAACTACCTTATCACATTACCACCACCTCACGTGGGTTATTTACGGTGACGCCAAATGTAACCCGCAATTATATTATTCGACTCCGTCGGGATTCGAACCCGGGACCTCTACATCCCAAAGCGAATGCTCTACCACGTCGCTATAAAAGCTAGCGTATACGACAAGGCAGTACAAACACCCCTTATACTCAACCCGGCTACATTTATACACAAACTCACTAACCTCAATAGCATCACGATTCATCAACAAACTATAGACGCACAGGTGAGTTGTCAATGGTCATTTTTTTCTATACAGGTGAAGAAAAAATTGGCTTTAATCACGAAAATTACACTTGTACATACAAACTTGTCTACCATTACCATTTATTGTTTTTGTTTTACCCCAATCAGCTGGTCCCAACCCAACCCCAGATCTCACACCCTTAGTCGACAAGGCCAATGCTACAAAGCGGTGTAACGATATTCTACAAAAATATCCCTCCGCCAGACAATGTACAACTAAAGGCTTCTACGTGGATTATTCCATTATCCTAAATATGTGTGTGGCAGACATTCAGGTAAGTAACATGTATTTATTAATAGCCCAGTTCTTGACCAAAGTACTATTGAAGATTCAAAATTACCTAAAATTATAATCCTGATATACACTGTTCAAATGGAAAGTGATGAAAAAGGTTGAAATGTCTTACTAAACAGTCGTGGGTAAGACGTCAATATAACAAATTATTCAAGCAGTGTGGTTTTAAATCGCATTTTTGACTCCAATAACAAATAAAATAACACATTTAGATGACGTCATGATGATGTCATTTCACGAGTGATCCCACATACGTGTAACACAAAAAAATCTCTAGTAACGGTTCTCTATGGCAAACAAAGTTTGTGAAAAAATGGATTCGTTACAGATCCTTTGATATATTTAAGGAACCATTTTAAGACCTTTTTTCTTCATTGCAGATGACCAATGATAACGACATGGCGATATCCTCCCTATCATCGCTGATACAACAGTGCGCACACGAGATCATGATCAAGAACAGTACAGTAGAGAACGGTACAATCACGTGGCCGTCACTGGCTCTCACGTGTCTTGGCGCTTGTTCTGGTAATGGAGACTGTCACAATGGTACTTGTGTATGTGATAAAGGGTTCGCAGCCTCCGACTGTTCTGTCGATATGGGAAAACCTCCGATACTCACAGATGTACTCAAGTAAATTTGCTGTACTTTGCCCAATCGACGAATTTAACGGTTTGATTTTGACCGATCTAGTAAATATATCAAAGCATTTACCTACCACCAGATGGTAAATTATTAATAAGTTATATAGAAAACTAATACAGTTAACAACATCGTAACATTGACAATGTGAATGATTCAGAATGAAATTGAATGAGTGCGATGAGTGAATTTTGAGTGAAATTAAAGGGAGATAAATCAATATCGCCAATTTTGTTTAACAAAATTAGCAATATTAATTACCTTCCTTTGATAAAATATGCATACAAGCTCTAAAATTGGCCTTCTATTTCTTCAAGACCCAATTATACCAGGGAAATCTCAATATCTTCTTCTTCTTTTTTGTCTGGCTATATTTATCTTAAATGAAGCTGTCGATCTCATCATTCTTTAGTATTTTTTGAACATTTTTGTATGGTTTTAGTGAGTGATTAGAATGAATGATTTTAGCGCTGAG
Organism: Fragum whitleyi; assembly: GCA_948146395.1. Lineage (NCBI taxonomy): Eukaryota > Metazoa > Mollusca > Bivalvia > Cardiida > Cardiidae > Fragum > Fragum whitleyi. Next base: position 7,402,215 of record OX411557.1, read on the forward strand.
TGAGTGATTTAGAATGCATTTGATTGAGATGAATATCAATTTCACGGTGTGACTAACTGTACAACCTGAAAAGGGCAAAATTCTCATAAAAATTAGAATAGCGTCTATAATGGCTAAAAAAGAAATGTAACCGTAAGTCAATCGCAGCTTTTCAAACTACTTTTTGTTTATTTTCTTGTGTGTGTGTGTGTTTGTTTATTCGTTGTTGATGTTGTTGTTTTTCATTCGAACTCCATCTGACTCTTTTGTTTTATTTTAGTACAGTTACCTTTTCTGTAATAGAATTATCACGTTTTTTAAACAGGAACCCATGTGATATCAACGTGGAGGAGTGTTTTGGTCCAATCTTGATCGGTTCGAACATGTTAAACTCAGTGGAGTCCACATGCTTCGTCTCATATGTTTCTGTAAGTAAGTTCAGTACATGTTTGGTATATAAATTGCATGAAACCAGAAGGCAGACAGCTTTCATATTTGGTATGTAGCATCATCTAGTGTACCTTTACCAAGTTTGTTCATATCAAGACCCTGGGGTCATATTTGGGCTCTACCTGGGCGCAACCCTTTTTACATAGAATCAAAGAGCGAAAATCTTAAAAAATCTTCTTCTCTGAAACCAGAGGGCACACAGCTTTCATATTTGGTATGTAGCATCACCTAGGGGGCCTCTACCAAGTTTGTTCATATTAAGACCCTGGGATCATATTTGGGCTTTGCCCGGGCGCTTCCCTTTTAGCTCTTCTAAGCACGAAAGTTAAAACTAGAAAGCCATGAATGGCTTGAGTCGCTCCACAGGCTTGAAATTCTTATAAAGCAATAAAAGTTTTGACTAGATTTATAGATATTTTGGATTCTACTAATGTTGAAATGATTTTCAAAGTTTCAACTATATGACATATAGAGAAATGACCTCTGCCCATAAAAGACATGTTTTTCATCCAATCACAATAATTTTGGCTGCATGATAATGAGTCATCCAAAGGTCATACAAAAAAAGATTGATTGATATCCATCAGTTACATTCTGAGAAAATGATTTTCAAAGTTTCCACTGAATAACATATTGAGAAATAACCTCTGCCCATAAAATGCATAATTAGTTTCATCCCATCACAATATTTTGGTACACTGATAAAGGGTCACTCAAGGATCATTCAGTGAAATTTGGTTGATATCCGTCACTTACTTTCTGAGAAAATGACTTTCAAAGTTTCCACTAAATGTAACACATAGAGAAATGACCTCCGCCCATATAATACATATTTTTCATCCCATCACAATAATTTTTTGTAGACTGATAAAGGGTCACACAAGAATCATTCATGTAAAATTTGATTGGTATCCATCGATTACATTCCGAGAAAATTATTTTCAAAGTTTTCACTATATAACACATAGAAAAATGACCTCCTCCCATAAAATACATATTTTTCATCCGATCACAATAATATTTGGTAGACTGATAAAGGGTCACTCAATAATATTTCCAGTGACATTTGGTTGATATCCATCTGTTACATTCTGAGAAAATGATTTTTAAAGTTTCCACTCTATAACATATAGAGAAATGACCTCCGCCCATAAAAGACATAACTTTCATCCGATCACTATAATTTTTTGTAGAATGATAAAGGGTCACACAAGAATCATTCATGTGAAATTTCATTGGTATCCATCAATTAGAATCTGAGAAAACTCACTTTTTACCATATTTGGAAATTAGCCACGCCCATTAAAATCCATGTTTTTCATTGGATCAAAATTTCTTGAACAACTTTGAAAGAGGATCACCCAAGGATCATTCATGTGAAGTTTGGTTGAAATCATCCAATGGTTTCGGAAGAGAAGATTTTTAAAGAAAAAAGTTTACGACCGGACGCACGGATGGACGGATACAACGCCATGACAATAGCAGTGGCTTTAAGCCAGTGGAGCTAAAAAATGAAAATCTTCGAAAATCTTCTTCACTGAAACCAGAAGGCAAACGGCTTTCATATTTGATATGTAGCATCATCTAGTGGACCTTTACCAAGTTTGTTCATATCAAAACCCAGGGGTCATATTTGGGATCTACCTGGGCGCAACCCTTTTCACATCGAAAATCTCAAAAAAATCTTCTTTTCCCAAACCAAAGGGCACACAGCTTCCATATTTGGTATGTAGCATCATCTAGTGGGTCCCTACCAAGTTTGTTCATATCAAGACCCTGGGGTCATATTTGGGCTCCACTAGGGCTCATCCCTTTAAGCACACTTGGTGAAAATAGGAAAACCTTCAAAAATCAACTTTTCTGAAACCAGAAGGCAAACAGCTTTCATATTTAGTTTGTATTATCATCTAATGGACCTCTACTAAATTTGTTCATATCAAGACCATAGGGTCACATTTGGGCTCTACCTGGGTGCAACCCTTTTTACATAGAATCAAAGAGTGAAAAGGCATATCTGTCTTGCCCTTGGCTGAGAATATTTCATGGTATTGATTTTATGTAGGAATGGTCTCCCTGTTGACATCTGCCTATTTATTAATGTGATGTCCCTGCGATCAAATAGACTCGGGTGAGCGATCTAGGACCATCATGGTCCTCTTGTGTTTGTTTGTTTTTTAAAAAATACGGCAGTCGTAATGACAAAATTTGAGTGTGGTGTAACATAAATATTGTCTCCTGTTAACCCTTTCTCAAACAAGACCGGGGTTTGGCGTCCGTTTATGAAATAGCTTTGGAAAACATTGAGACAAAAGACGAAAATGCTGATGATTAGCATTTTCTCCTTCTAGCCCCCGATAGGGAGGCATACAGTTTTTGACTTGTCCGTCTGTCCGTCCGTCATTCCGCCCAAAAACTTTAACATTGGCTATAACTTCCTTTTAACTTAACATATTCTCTTCATATTTTAGTACAACATTCCTTGGCACATTACCTTTTTGTAGGCACATACTTTGATGACCTTGACCCCTGCTTGACCTTGACCTTGTAACGATCAAAGTCCAAAAACTTTAACATTGGCAAAAAAACTTTAACATTGACCACAACTTCCTTATTACTTAACATATTCACTTTACATTTTAGTACCTTTTTGAAGGCACATACTTAGATGACCTTGACCCCTGGGTGACCTTGACCTAATTTCGATCAAAGCGGTGTTGGGGACATTGTCATCTTACAGTGACAGCTCTTGTATCTCAATATTTTCTGAGCTATATTGTACATCCATTACACCTGCATTAAATTTTGTTTTGCTTTCTGCAGCAGATTTTGAAGTGGACCACCCTTAAATGTTGTTATTTGGGCAAGGGTTGATATAATATATTTTGTCGTCTGCAACTCTTTTCAAATTGTATCACTCCAAAAATTTGCCGTCTGGTTAATTGTTGTTAATCATAAACCTAAGTGCAATAAAACACTGGATGCTCAGAGAGGATGTGGTAATAGTGGTGGGAAATCGATGTGTAGGTGTTGCATCCATCACATTATGACATACTGTTAAAAGTGCTGTAAAACTACATTCGATCAGTCAGATTCTGCTTAGAATCTGCCAAACAGAACCCTTGAATTGATAGAAAAGGCTTAGCATCTGAAATTGAACAGCAACCTGAACAAAAGGAGCTTGTAATTCAGCTGTTTTAAGATCAGTAAGTGCTTGTGGTGAGCTATTGTGATCTCTTATCATCTGTTTGCCTGTAAATAATACTGTCGGGTTATTCTTGTCTCAAAATCTGAGTTATTGGTCACAAATAACCAAAGTTCCAAAATATCATGGTATCATCCTCATGGCGACTTTCAGGACCTTCAGTCCTTTGATTTGTAATAGCTTTGAGACGAATTCTCCCAAAACTTCCACTTTCGTTTCATTTTTGCATTGAAAAAAATAGAATAATCTCTTGTAATCGAAGAAGATCAATTTATATTCATTAAGCGAACAACAAAAGCTATAGTTTCACTTGTGGTTCCGTCACATGTGAAAATATAGCTTTAGTGGTTCACTCGTTCAAAAATAAACCGATCTTACACTGAAACAAACAATTATACTCTAGATATATTCTCTTCCCGCATCGTTACAACTATCTGCTTAACATGTTTTATACCTTTCTCACCAAAAATGTTAATCGTAATATTGTTACAGAACTCCAGTAAACGAGGTTACGTCTACCAACAACCCAGTCCACAAAGAACCCAGTTTTATTCCACCAACCACGTAAAATGCCCTTTGCCTATACCAGATCCAGGTAAGGTCTATAAGGTACAGTTAACCCTTTCCTGTTTTACAAAATTTTGGACCTGTCCCAATTCAAATGTTTTGCAGATGAAAATTTAAAGTGGATTTAATTTGAAAAATAACAATATTTTAGGGAAGAAAATAGTGTGGAAAAAGAAGAAATTGCTTGTCAGAAGCAATTTCTTCTTTTTCACAATGTTTTCTCAATCATAAAATCACAGGCACGTAAAAAGCAGGGATTAAACAGCAAAGGGTTAACAACATCGTGAAGATGATATTCATCTCTATCAAAACCATTCTAATCACTCGTTGAGCACGCTCCAATAATTCATTCCAAACACTCACTGTAACAATTTGAAAACGCTTCACGCTCACTAAAAATGATAGAATCAACAACCTCATTAAAAATAAATATAGTGAGAAAAGAATCGCGAAATTCACTGACGTAATTCAAACTGTAAGCGTCTGGTTGGTTCTTGAAGAAATAGGAAGCTATTTATAGAATTTGTATGCATATTCTATTAAAAGGGGGTAATAAATATAGCTAATTTTGTTCATCCTTGATTACTTCCCTTTAAATTCCCTCAAAACTCACTTTAGTTAAAACATATTTTATTGTCACTATTTTACAATCATTTGCATAATATATATACAAAACAAGCATAAACATCAAAATTAGAAAAAGTTCTAACAACTTAGTATCGGCCAGTCCCTATGTTAACTTTCACAATTTTCAGTCCTCTATTCAAAAGACACTCATCGCACGCACTCAATTTCATTCCAATTTATTCACATTTTCAATTTTAAGGTGTTGTTATCTGTATCAATACACATTGTTGTTGTCTTTTTTCATATTTTTCGTTTCCATCCTTCAAATAAAACCAATTGAGAAAACATAGCCTTTTTTTCAAAAACTTTGTTCAATACAACACTAAAACACATTTAAATATCTCTGTACCCCTTTCAATGTAAAGATCTTTTCTAAACTGGCACTTTTTCTAACCTTCGTGATTCAGGTAAAACTACCGGACAATTCGCCATCTCTCTTGCCAACCAGAAAGGTCAACCACAGAGTAACGCAATCATCTACCACGTGTACAACTCTAAATGTCAGGAATGTGACATGCAGTTTCACTGCAGTATCAAAGTAAGTTGGTGCTTAAAGTTTCTATTTGGACTTGAAAGCAAGGGTCCTAGACTAAATAGAAGCTTCAAATTCAATTTCGGTCCGGTTGAATAAAAGATAACCAACCCTTTATCAATGAAAGTTTAAACCGGAGATTAATTTAAGCCATCCAGGATTGTTGTATCAATTGGTGCAATTGAAAGAACATAATTGGTAAGTCAAAAGTAACAGGCAACTTCCATTTAATATATAACCAATGAGTATCTCTTGTACAACTTATAAATGTAAGGAGAGTGATCAACAGTTTCATGTCAGCCCGATTAGCTTGGTCGGTTGAGCATCGGACTTCAAAACAAATATACTAATTGTCTTTTGGGTGAAACGTCAAACTAGATTCCCCCGTTAGACAGTGCTTTACACCGAGCACGATAAAGAACCATGGCGGATCTCAGCAGTAGTTTCGACATGTATCCTTGCACTATCCCCCGTACAACTTACCGTCTTCTGGGGGCGTCGCTCATATGGGAATATGCTACGGTAGCGACGATAAATGAATGGATATAAAAAAACAAACAGTGGGATAGGAGTTAAAAGGAGTAGGCGAATCTTTGTTTCCATTTGACTTAAGTGAAAACTATTAGTAGTTATCGCTCAGGAATGCTTTGCGACATAAAGACACTCACAGCCAAGCTACTGGTTACGTAAATACTTATATATACCTTTTTTAAAACGATTATAGAACCACTAAAATTGCACTTGTCCTTTATGACGTATATTTTGAAAAAAATCAATATTACGTAAATAGTCTTGAAAGCATAAACAGTGTTCCCTTCTAACCCCCTATTTAATTTTGTTTGGGAATCGTTCTTCCAAAAAACATTCAATGGAAAACGGTCAAATTACATTTAAGGCTAATCATTTATGCAACATTCAATATATTGCCTACCTTTAGCGTTGTGTTTGTTTTGATTGTTATGTTTGTTAAATGTCTGCCTTTTGTTGACACGTGTAATCTAATCTTAAACATGACAACACTTTTCCAGAATGGAACCTGTAGAATAGACAATTTGTGCTACTTAAAGGGAGAGAAAAATCCTACAAACGATAAACAAACTTGTGATCCCGACAAAAGCCCGTCTATATGGACATCAGTAAACAGTGGGACGGGAACTGCAAATATTTATACCTTACCTATCATATTACCGGGTAAGGACAATTTTAAACCTTTTTGTATTCTCGAGAAAACCGACGCCATTTTTTTTCGAAACAGGATTAAAATATACAACATACCCTCAATTTCTATTATTTCTTTTTTAAGTTTCTTCCAGTGTATCGTTTTTGCCAATCTTTGGCATGTAAAACATGGGTATAACTTTATCATTTTCTGCTTAGCGGGAGTAGGTTCTTTATAATACATTGAAGCCTGTCTCAAGAACGTATTGATTGAAGATTTTGACACAACAGTATTGAACGCATTTAGAGAGTTTTGAATCTGAAAGAATCATCTGACAAGAAGAAAAACACATTGTGAACGTTTATCCTGGTTCAATTCTGAAAATAAAATGCATTATTTTCTTTAATTCAAGTCTTATATAATTCTGGAAAAAGCCATTTGGCAAAAGAGTGGAAAAACTCCCAATTTTCTTTATTTCTTTAGCTCACCTAAGCACGAAGTGCTCAATTCGAGCTAATGTGATCGTCGAATGTCCGTCATGCTCGTCCACAATTTCTTTAAACAGCTTTTCCTCCTAAACCGATGGGCCAATCTTGATGAAACTTAGCAGGGATGCTCCTTTGATCAAGCTCTAACAAAGTTTTTCAAATAAATGAAATCCACCTTTAACTCTCCCTTAACCCTAAACAAAAAGTGTGAAAATATGAAAATCTTCAAAAATCTTCTCTGAAACCAAAAGGCAGACAGCTTTTTATGAAGCATCATCTAGTGGACCTCTATCTAGTTTATTCATATCAAGACCCTTTGGTCATGTTTGGGAACCACCAAGGAAGAACCCTGTTTACATAGAATCAGAGAGCGAAAATCTTTTAAGAAAATCTTCTTCTCTGAAACCAGTAGGCAGACAACTTTCATATTTTGTATGTATTATCATCTAGTGGCCCTCTACCAAGCAGCATAATCTAGTTGACCTTTGCAAATTTTGTTCATATCATGCCCCTGGGTTCATAATTGGACTCTGAATGGCTCCCCCACCCCATATTTTACATAGACATCAAGGAAGAAATTTTCAAAATGTGTTCTCTGAAACACGGAGGCAGGGACTTTCCTTAATTGTTTCATTTAATTGAATTGCATCAAGTTGGTTCATTACAAGCCCCTATGTTCATTTAAGGGCTGTGCCCATGCATATCCTTTTTGCTCTTGGCTGAACACATTCCATGGTATTGATCATATGATGAAATTATCTCCTTGTTCACATCTGCCTTTTTAATTAATGTGATGTCCCATGGGTCAAGGAGACTAAGGTGAGCGATCTAGGTTCATCATGGTCCTCTTATTTTAAATAAATCACAAGACTATCTATTTAAGTGTGGTAATTGGTTACATAAGCTAAAAATGGCTTGCTTATAACATGTAACTAGAATGAGCTCTACTTAAGTACATGATAGCAGGTTCTGCTAATTTACTACCTTCATAAATTTCGAGAATTCTATTGGTCCATTGAAAAATCTTATAATTAAAGGTCTTAGTACAAGCCCAACAACAGCCAAACCTGGTGGTCAAGGCAACTCTAACATTTTGACACTACCACCTATTTTACCTGGAGGTAAGAATCGACACATCTTCGCGGGACAAGGGTTCTAATTCCACCTTGTTCCTTACGATGTTCGTAAGGAACAAATTGGAGTAAGAACTTTTGGCTTGCGAAAAGGTAATTGTTTGATAGCTCTTCATTTAAACATTGAGCCGGTCTGTAAAAATGTTAAAAGCTCAAGCCCGTGATGATCCAAACTTAACAAATCGAAACAGACAAGATTTTTATTTGTTTAGCACGGATGCACGGATCTTTTTAGTTGATTTATTTATTTTCAAACCATGAGCTGTTGCCATAGAATTCATACCGTCTCCTTTTACCCCGTCGTGCAGAAACGTTGAAATTTTTGTTTGGTCGAAATCAATCTATTTTATATCGATTGAGAAACAAGTTCTCTCAATTCTGCTTCATGGAGAATTCAATAGTCCTCGCTCGAGTGTATACGCAAATGAAAGAACGGAGACGGATAGCCGCTGTTAGGATTCGAATTTGGGTTCTCTTTGATCCTGTGACCGATGCTCATTCAAGGACATCGCAATTTATGATATTTTTTGTTTTTCTCAAGACATTATCTTGAAACTTCTAATGTAATTCAAATATAAAAATGCAACAAACACTATCATAGGGTAACGCATGCACTTTTCTTTATCGTGCATGTTTGTTGAATTAATTTTTTAGCCCAAATCCAGCATCCGTCATTCAAGCGTAAGGTGCCCGCGAGTGGCGCTTCTGATTTTATCTACATGGAATTAGTTCGAATTGTAATAATAGATTATCATTTGATGTTACAATAAGTAATGTCGTGAAAATTACATACATCTAAATCAAAACAAGATCGCCCAATCAGTGTTTTTTACCCATTCAAAACACTCTGTCTTACCCATCAAGAACGTTCCAAACTCAACATCAAAAATACGATGAACAACTACATTCAATAAGAATATAGCTAAAAATTCGCGATTTCACTGATATAATTGTAATTATAGGCGTCTGATTGGTTCTTGAAGAAATAGAAAGCTATTTATAGAACTTGTATGCATGTTTTATTTAAGGGAGGCTATAATCATCGCTAATTTTGTTCACCTAGAACAAAATTAGCGATATTTGATCACCTCCCTTAAATTTCATTAAAAACTCACTCATACCACTCATTTACCTTGTCAATTTCACGACGTTGTTTACAACAAGAAGTGCCAATGTATTCCTTGACTGACTGCATTTTCCTACAACTCGTCTTCGTGTTTGAAATCCGTATTTTCTGAATGAAATTAAGTTTTTCTCATTTTCCAATTATGCTCGATTTTATCTAAAAAGGTTATATAAGTGCATGTTTTTGTAACCGCAGGACCTGCAACATCAAAGCCGGGTGGCAATGGTAATTCAGCCATATTGACATTACCACCGATTTTACCGGGAGGTAAGTTTTCTAAAGCCTAGTTTACATTGGCTAACACAGTCCGTAAGGCACCCGTAAGCTCATCGTATTCCTCGTGCTGATCAAACGGTTTTATAATCGCAACGATGATAAATTTCTTTAAAAAATGTAACACGAATGAACGGATAAACACATACGCACATACGCAGACACACAGTCAGACACGATCGACTGACATCGTGGGCTTTATCGTTTTCCTATTGGTATCATCTTTTTACATTTCATCAGATCGTAACCCATCTTAATGCCAGTCGCCGCTGTCTGGAAATCGTTGGGGAAAAATGGCAGTACAAAAAATTGCACGATTAATACGATTGCATAATATATCGCACTCATCGAATCAGATCGTAATTTATCGCAACAAATCACAACAGACCATATCAAATCAAATTTTGGTCATTGGGGGCAATTATCGCGATGCGTTACGGTGTTTTGCGATATCCAACGACGAGTAACGATTCAGGATATTCTTTCTGGCCTGATTGCCTACGACTTAATGCGAATTAACCGAGATGATATTGATAAGATTATACGAACTGGTACGACTAATCACGCATTTGCAAGGGACGCCCAAGACCTGTTGCGAAATTCGGGGCTATATATACATCGGACATTGGACGAAATTGATTTGTTTCGTTGCCCAAGCTTCAATTGATCAATGATTGTACCAACACCGGTATCGGTGGGAGTGATATAAGCAAAAGATGCCACATTCTCATCATCCACAAGTCCGGCATTCATCTGTAAATTTGAATGTTCAGGGGTTCAATCATTCGGAACATCACTCGGCCATTTCCGTGTACTGCAACAGACCTCGAATGTATATAAGGCGGATGGGTATGTAACAAAATTGTGCATTTTGTTAGGCGGAAACAGTGTAAGAAAAACTAGCGCGGAAAAAAACGGCGCTTTCTCAAGATTTATATCTTTTACAGTAAATAACGACTGAAAACTCTTGATTTTTGAGAATGACGCATCATTCTCTAAAATTAAGATTTGTCAGCCCTCTTTTAAGAATCTAAAGATATTTATATAAGGATACGATGGTTTTACGTCAGTGACTTAAACGAGTAGCGTTGGCGACGTCGAATGTTTTCACTCAAAGTTTCGAGGGCTAACGCCATTTTAGTTGACGTCATCGAGTTTTTCCAAGGTCTTCCCGTAATTTTTAAAAATAGTACGTCTATGTACATCCGAGGTTGATCGTGAGATTGTCCGAGTGGTGTTCCGAATGGGGGTTCAATTAACAATGAGGTCAGCCATCTATAAGGCACTTATTCTTTCCGACTAAGGGTTTGTAATTGTACACCTATGTGGGATAGCAGCTGGAGGCTAGGAATGGATCTAACGCTATAAGTGGTGTGAGAAATACCAGAAATCCATTGTTAGGTGCTTCAGTCACCTCGATATAACTAAAAGATTATTAAAAGCGGCGTAAAACCCCATTTAAACATACAAACAAATCGAAAGCATCACACCAAAGCGAATTTGTCCTTGATGCTCGTATAAGAACGCATCGGCACGTATCGTGTCGTAACAGATCGATGTCTCTCATCGTAATGATCACGTCCGGGCCTGAGGTTAAAAATCTTTTCTCAGGCTCATTTCAAAATTTTCTCAAACTTCAATTTGAGATTAAAGTCGTAATTCCATTTTATTACTCATTTTAATGTATTAAGATAAAAAATGATATTAATAAGTTGTTATAAATAACATCTTATTAATATTATCTTTTATTTTCATACATTTATTCTAATTTAGATCAATGTCACTCATCGTAATGATCACGTCAGGGCCCGAGGTTATAAAACTTTTCTCAGGCTCAATTCAAAATTTTCTCAAATTTCAATTTGAGATTTAAGTCGTAATTCTGTTTTATTACTCATTTTAATGTATTAAGATAAAAATGATATTAATAAGTTGTTATAAATAACAACTTATTAATATTATCTTCTATTTTCATACATTTATTTTAATTCAAAATTTGAGAAAATTGAGCCTGAGCCTGAGATAAGTTTTATAACCTTGGCCCTGATCGCAGCGTAATCACGAACCCAATCGTCCTCTTGTGTGAACGCCGCATAATACCTACGAAGGATTAAACAGGCATAAGATAAATTGTAAATGTTTCAAAAACGTCCAAAGTTCTATTATCAAGACACTGCCAACTACCTAAAGTAATTTAGGTCCGTGAAGTTGGCAGCCTAGCAGCCTAGCATAGTGAAGTTGGCAGCCTAGCAGCCTAGCAGCCTAGCAGCCTGAATTTTTTTTTATCAAATTTATTGATATATAACACTAGTATTTAACACTAGAAGTCACTTCAAACCGTAAACACTGAAAGTTTTGTGAAAGTAGAACTATTCCGGATATATCACGTTATTCAACTTTTCCGACCAAAACGTCCGGAAAATCGCCCGCAACATATCAATATCGCCCTTACAAAAATGAGAACTTTAATCTTTTGGAAAAAAACCCGAAAGTGGTCATTTTAGTATGCTACGCCGCTAGACTGCTGGAAATGAGAAGTTGGCAGTCTGGCAGCCTAGCAGCCTAGCAGCCTAGCAGAGTGAAGTTGGCAGCCTAGCAGCCTAGCAGACTGAAAATTTTTTTTATCAAATTTATTGATATATAACACTAATATTAAACACTAGAAGTCACTTCAAACCGTAAACACTGATATTCTAGTGAATGTAGAATTGTTCCGGATATCTCACTTTATTCAACTTTTCCGACCAAAATGTCCCGAAAATTGCCCTCAACATATCAATCTCGCCCTAACAAATATGAGAACTTTAATCTTTTGATAAAAAAAGCGATAGTGGTCATTTAAGTATGCTACGCCGCTAGACTGCTGGAAATGTGAAGTTGGCAGTCTGGCAGCCTAGCAGCCTACCAGCCTAGCAGAGTGAAGTTGGCAGCCTAGCAGCCTAGCAGACTGAATTTTTTTATCAAATTTATTCATATCTAACACTTATATTAATCACTAGAAGTCACTTCAAACCGTAAACACTGAAATTCTAGTGAATGAAGAACTGTTCCGGATATATCTCGTTATTCAACTTTTCCGACCAAAACGTCCCGGAAATTGCCCGCAACATATCAATCTCGCCCTAACAATAATGAGAACTTTAATCTTTTGATAAAAAACGATAGTGGTCGTTTTAGTATGCTACGCCGCTAGACTGCTGGAAATGTGAAGTTGGCAGTCTGGCAGCCTAGCAGCCTAGCAGAGTGAAGTTGGCAGCCTAGCAGCCTAGCAGCCTAGCAGACTGAATTTTTTTTTATCAAATTTATTGATATATAACACTAGTATTAAACACTAGAAGTCACTTCAAACCGTAAACACTGAAATTCTAGTGAATGTAGAACTGTTCCGGATATCTCACTTTATTCAACTTTTCCGACCAAAATGTCCCGAAAATTGCCCGCAACATATCAATCTCGCCCTAACAAATATGAGAACTTTAATCTTTTGATAAAAAAAACGATAGTGGTCATTTTAGTATGCTACGCCGCTAGAATGCTGGAAATGTGAAGTTGGCAGCCTAGCAGCCTAGCAGCCTAGCAGACTGATTTTTTTTTTATCAAATTTATTGATATATAACACTAGTATTAAACACTAGAAGTCACTTCAAACCGTAAACACTGATATTCTAGTGAATGTAGAACTGTTCCGGATATATCAGGTTATTCAACTTTTCCGACCAAAATGTCCCGAAAATTGCCCGCAACATATCAATCTCGCCCTAACAAAAATGAGAACTTTAATCTTTTGATAAAAAAAACGATAGTGGTCATTCTAGTATGCTACGCCGCTAGACTGCTGGAAATGTGAAGTTGGCAGTCTGGCAGCCTAGCAGCCTAGCAGCCTAGCAGAGTGAAGTTGGCAGCCTAGCAGCCTAGCAGACTGAATTTTTTTTTTATCAAAATTATTCATATCTAACACTTATATTAATCACTAGAAGTCACTTCAAACCGTAAACACTGAAATTCTAGTGAATGAAGAACTGTTCCGGATATATCACGTTATTCAACTTCCGACCAAAATATCCCGAAAATTGCCCGCAACATATCAATCTCGGCTCTTGAAGCGTAGATTTGCTCCCAAGACACTTAATTTGCCGCGCATCGCGGTCGATCGCTAGGCTGGTTAACGGCTCTCGAGCGGTGATTTTGGACGGCTCAATAGCCCACGCTAGGCAGGCAGTGCGCCGCTCACGCCGAGGCGAAACGTTCACGGGAGTGAGACACTCGATGCAGGGCTCGAACCAATGGACCGATTCCTATGTTGTAAGTACCGTCGTGTAGCCCTATTCTAGCGCTTCAATCGTAATGAGTTTGGTTGGGCTGCGGCTTATAGCGTCGGAGCTACAGCGATTCGCGCTGGAGTCGCGCCTCGTCGCGATCGAACCGTGATTTAGCGGCGGGGCGAATACAGTTTTGCTTTTGAGGCGTAGATTTGCTCTCAAGACACAGAATCTGTCCCGCATCGCTGTCGATCGCTAGGCAGGTTAACGGCTCTAGAGCGGCGATTGAGGACGGCTCAGTAGCCGTCGCTAGGCAGGCAGTGGGCCGCTCGCGCCGAGGCGAAATGTTCACGCGAGTGAGACACTCGATGCAGGGCTGTAACCAATGGACCGATTCCTATGTTGTAGGTACCGTCGTGTAGCCCCATTCAAGCGCTACAATCGTGGCGAGTTTGGTTGGGCTGCGGTATAAAACGTCGGAGCTACAGCGATTCGCGCTGGAGTCGCGCCTCGACGCGATCGAGCTGTGATTTGAGCGGCGGAGCGAAAACAGCTCTGCTCTTGAAGCGTAGATTTGCTCCAAAGACTTAGAATCTGCCCCGCATCGCGGTCGATCGCTAGGCAGGTTTATGGCTCAAGAGCGGCGATTTTGGACGGCTCAGTAGCCGTCGCTAGGCGGGCAGTGGGCCGCTTGCGCAGAGGCGAAATGTTGACGGGAATGAGACACTCGATGCAGGGCTCGAACCAATAAACAGAATCCTATATTGAAGGTACCGTCGTGTAGCCCTATTCAAGCGCTACAATCGTGGCGAGTTTGGTTGGACTGCGGCGAATAGTATCGGAGCTACAGCGATTCGCGCTGGAGTCGCGCCTCGACGCGATCGAGCCGTGAATTTTGCGGCGGAGCGATTAACAGCTCGGCTCTTGAAGCGTAGATTTGCTCCCAAGACTTAGAATCTGCCCCGTATTGTGGTAGGTACCGTCGTAAAGAGCTATTCAAGCTACAATCGTGGTGAGTTTGGTTGGGCTGCGGCGAATAGTATCGGAGCTACAGGGAGTCGCGCTGGAGTCGCGCCTCGACGCGATCGAGCCGTGAATTAAGCGGCGGAGCGATTACAGCTCGGCTCTTGAAGCGTAGATTAGCTCCCAAGACACATAATTTGCCCCGCATCGCGGTCGATCGCCAGGCAGGTTTACGGCTCTCGAGCGGCGCTTTTGGACGGCTCAGTAGCCGTCGCTAGGCGGGCAGTGGGCCGCTCGCGCAGAGGCGAAATGTTGACGGGAATGAGACACTCGATGCAGGGCTCGAACCAATGGACCGATTTCTATGTTTTAGGTACTGTCGTGTAGCAATATTCAATCGCAACAGTCGAGCGAGTTTGGTTGGACTGCGGCGAATAGTATCGGAGCTACAGCGATTCGCGCTGAAGTCGCGCCTCGACGCGATCGAGCTGTGATTTGAACGGCGGAGCGATTGCAGCTCGGCTCTTGAAGCGTAGATTTGCTCCAAAGACATAGAATCTGTCCCGCATCGCGGTAGGTACCGTTGGGAAGAGCTATTCAAAAGCTACAATCGTGGTGAGTTTGGTTGGGCTGCGTCGAATAGTATCGGAGCTACAGAGAGTCGCGCTGGAGTCGCGCCTCGACGTGATCGAGCCGAGAATTTTGCGGCGGAGCGATTAACAGCTCGGCTCTTGAAGCGTAGATTTGCTCCCAAGACTTAGAATCTGCCCCGCATCGCGGTCGATCGTTAGGCAGATTTAAGGCTCTCGAGCGGCGCTTTTGGACGGCTCAGTAGCCGTCGCTAGGCGGGCAGTGGGCCGCTCGCGCAGAGGCGAAATGTTGACGGGAATGAGACACTCGATGCAGGGCTCGAACCAATGGACCGAATCCTATGTTGAAGGTACTGTCGTGTAGCCCTATTTAAGCGCTACAGTCGTGGCGAGTTTGGTTGGGCTGCGGCGAAAAACGTCGGAGCTACAGCGATTCGCACTGGAGTCGCGCCTCGACGCGATGGAGCCGCGATTTTTGCGGCCGAGCGAGTGCAGCTCTGCTTTCGAAGCGTAGTTTTGCTTCGAGAGTCGGGAATTCGCCCCGCATCGCTGTGGATCGCTAGGCAGTTTAACGGCTCTCGAGCGGCGATTTAGGACGGCTCAGTAGCCGTTGCTAGGCAGGCAGTGAGCCGCTCGCGCCGAGGCGAAGTGTTCACGGGAGTGAGACACTCGATGCAGGGCTCGAACTAATGAACCGATTCCTATGTTGTCGTTACAATCGTGGCGAGTTTGATTGGGCTGCGGCGAAAAACGTCAGAGCTACAGCGATTCTCGTTGGAGTAGCGCCTCGACGCGATCGAGCCGCGGTTTTAGCGGCGGAGCGAATACAGCCCAGCTCTTTAAGACTAGATTTGCTCCCAAGACACAAAATTTGCCCCGCATCGCGATCGATCGCTAGGCGGGTTTACGGCTCTCGAGCGGCAATTCCATTTAAAATTACTTGAACATTCATTTGAAGAATAAACAAATTAATATTTACAAATTCTTATAAAAGTCATTACCTTTTTAAGACTTTTTTCAAAAAAATCACACACACATACACAAAAAACATTTTTTATGTCCATGTGGCTTTTGTCCACTTTTCAGTTAAGGGCATGTGGCTTTTGTCCGATGGGGCTTTGTCCATGGGGGCTTTCGTCCCAGGGGGCTTTTGTCCTAGGGGGCTTTTGTCCGTGTCCCTTTTGATAAGTACCAATAATGGTCCTCACAACTTAAAGTTTGGTGAATAGCAGTTTTTTTATTACATTTTAATAAAAAGAAGAAAAATAGGTAAAATAGTAGAAGTTAAGACATAATTATAGATTTAAAGGTAAATCATAACGAATCAAAGAGCAAGAAACACAGTATTTTGAAATGATTGTACCCTGTTTGTAAAGCATTTTTTTTCAAAAGTCTCTCAAACATCTCCCCCCATCTCTATTTGCTTATATATCGTAAAAAGTCCATACAAAGAATAGTGTAGTGTAGAACAGGGAAATGTTCGCATCAAGGAATGCTCAGGTTTTCCTGCACACGGTCCTCTTTGTGGCGTTTTATTTTATTTTATATTTCATAAAACGAAAGGTTTGATTTCAACACCTTTAGCATCCAAGTCCTGTGACCTGTCCAATGCTCAGGAAAAAAGGCATCTGCAAGCGCATCAGAAATTGTACCCTCCACAACAAAGCGAAGCGTATCTAAGAGTGAAGCGTTCGCGATCATACTGTTATTCTGAACCAATGAGGGTACTGACAGCTTTCAATATGAACAGTTTTCTAGCAAGTTGCCCTGAACCTACTGTCAACGTTTTCCAAAACGACACGTTACAAGGTAATACAAATTTCTCAACTACATCTAAATCTTATCTATATTATCATTTCATTCGAATAAAACTATTTTGAATAAAACAAGGAAATATTTTAGATATGATTTAATATCACAAATACCAATACTTTTCTTAACAGATATCATACATGTACGTCAGATTGTTCGATGTAGCGAGGGCCTCACCGTTCTATTTCGAAAAGCAGTCGGCACGTTGTACAAGAAGTTTGTGACAAATGAGTCAAATCAACGATACATAGGATTTCTCTTAGATGGTTGACGAGTCGATAAACTTTAACTAAAAATTGAAATTTAACGATCTAGTCAGCGACTTAATCCCCCGACCATCTTCTTTTTATATTTTTTCTCATAATTCTATATTTTTTGTCCTTTTCCGTCAGATTTTGGCGACCAGTCGTCGACATTTCGCTTCGCAAACGATAAGATGACAAGTACAACGCTAGCGTTGTATTCTTTCTAATCGAAAAATGAAAAATAGGAGGCGCCTACGCGATAGTCCTGTGACCTGTCCAATGCTCAGGAAAAAAGGCATCTGCAAGCGCATCAGAAATTATACCCTCCACAACAAAGCAAAGCGTATCTAAGAGTGAAGCGTTCGCGATCATACTGTTATTCTGAACCAATGAGGGTACTGACAGCTTTCAATATGAACAGTTTCAGTGTTTACGGTTTGAAGTGACACCTTGTGTATAATACTAGTGTCAGATATAAATAATTTTGATAAAAAGTTTTTTCAGTCTGCTAGGCTGCTAGGCTGCCAACTTCACTCTGCTAGGCTGCTAGGCTGCCAACTACACATTTCCAGCAGTCTAGCAGCGTAGAAACCCAAAATGATCACTACCGTTTATTCCCCAAATTATGAAATTTCTCAGATTTGTAAGGGCCAGATTGATATGTTGCGGGCAATTTTCGGGACATTTTGGTTAGAAAAGTTGAATAAAATGAGATATCCGGAATAATTCTACCTTCACAAGAATTTCAGTGTTTACGGTTTGAAGTGACTTCTAGTGATTAATACTAGTGTTAGATATCAATAATTTTGATAAAAAAAAATCAGTTTGCTAGGCTGCTAGGCTGCCAACTTCACTCTGCTAGGCTGCTAGACTGCTAGGCTGCCAGACTGCCAACTTCACATTTCCAGCAGTCTAGCGGCGTAGCATACTAAAATGACCACTTTCGGGTTTTTTTTTTTCAAAAGATTAAAGTTCTCATTTTTGTAAGGGCGAGATTGATATGTTGCGGGCGATTTTCAGGACGTTTTGGTCGGAAAAGTTGAATAACGTGATATATCCGGAACAGTTCTACTTTCACAAAACTTTCAGTGTTTACGGTTTGAAGTGACTTCTAGTGTTAAATACTAGTGTTATATATCAATAAATTTGATAAAAAAAAATTTAGTCTGCTAGGCTGCTAGGCTGCCAACTTCACTCTGCTAGGCTGCTAGGCTGCTAGGCTGCCAGACTGCCAACTTCACATTTCCAGCAGTTCAGCGGCGTAGCATACTAAAATGACCACTATCGTTTTTTTTATCAAAAGATTAAAGTTCTCATTTTTGTTAGGGCGAGATTGATATGTTGCGGGTAATTTTCGGGACGTTTTGGTCGGAAAAGTTGAATAACGTGATATATCCGGAACAGTTCTACATTCACTAGAAGTTCAGTGTTTACGGTTTGAAGTGACTTCTAGTGTTTAATACTAGTGTTATATATCAATAAATTTGATAAAAAAAATTCAGTCTGCTAGGCTGCTAGGCTGCTAGGCTGCCAACTTCACTCTGCTAGGCTGCTAGGCTGCCAGACTGCCAACTTCGCATTTCCAGCAGTCTAGCGGCGTAGCATACTAAAATTACCACTATCGTTTTTTTCAAACGATTAAAGTTCTCATATTTGTTAGGGCGAGATTGATATGTTGAGGGCAATTTTCGGGACATTTTGGTCGGAAAAGTGTAATAACGTGATATATCCGTAACAGTTCTTCATTCACTAGAATTTCAGTGTTTACGGTTTCAAGTGACTTCTAGTGTTTAATACTAGTGTTATATTTCAATAAATGTGATAAAAAAAATTCAGTCTGCTAGGCTGCTAGGCTGCTAGGCTGCCAACTTCACTCTGCTAGGCTGCTAGGCTGTCAGACTGCCAACTTCACATTTCCAGCAGTCTAGCGGCGTAGCATAAAAATATGACCACTATCGTTGTTTTATCAAAAGATTAAAGTTCTCATTATTGTTAGGGCGAGATTGATATGTTGCCGGTAATTTTCGGGACGTTTTGGTCGGAAAAGTTGAATAACGTGATATATCCGGAACAGTTCTACATTCACTAGAAGTTCAGTGTTTACGGTTTGAAGTGACTTCTAGTGTTTAATACTAGTGTAATATATCAATAAATTTGATAAAAAAAATTCAGTCTGCTAGGCTGCTAGGCTGCTAGGCTGCCAACTTCACTCTGCTAGGCTGCTAGGCTGCCAGACTGCCAACTTCACATTTCCAGCAGTCTAGCGGCGTAGCATACTAAAATTACCACTATCGTTTTTTTTCAAACGATTTAAGTTCTCATATTTGTTAGGGCGAGATTGATATGTTGCGGGCAATTTTCGGGACATTTTGGTCGGAAAAGTTGAATAACGTGATATATCCGTAACAGTTCTTCATTCACTAGAATTTCAGTGTTTACGGTTTGAAGTGACTTCTAGTGTTTAATACTAGTGTTATTTTTCAATAAATTTGATAAAAAAAAATCAGTCTGCTAGGCTGCTAGGCTGCTAGGCTGCCAACTTCACTCTGCTAGGCTGCTAGGCTGCCAGACTGCCAACTTCACATTTCCAGCAGTCTAGCGGCGTAGCATACTAATATGACCACTATCGTTGTTTTATCAAAAGATTAAAGTTCTCATTATTGTTAGGGCGAGATTGATACGTTGCGGGCAATTTTCGTGACATTTTGGTCGGAAAAGTTGAATAACGTGATATATCCAGAACAGTTCTACATTCACTAGAATTTCAGTGTTTACGGTTTGAAGTGACTTCTAGTGTTTAATACTAGTGTTATATATCAATAATTTTGATAAAAAAAATCAGTCTGCTAGGCTGCTGGGCTGCCAACTTTACTCTGCTAGGCTGCTAGGCTGCTAGGCTGCCAGACTGCCAAATTCACATTTACAGCAGTCTAGCGACGTAGCATACTAAAATGACCACTATCGTTTTTTTATCAAAAGATTAAAGTTCTCATATTTGTTAGGGCGAGATTGATATGTTGCGGGCAATTTTCGGGCCATTTTGGTCAGAAAAGTTGAATAACGTGATATATCCGGAACAAATCTACATTCACTAGAATTTTAGTGTTTACGTTTTTTAAGTGACTTATAGTGTTTAATACTAGTGTTATATATAAAAAAATTTGATAAAAAAAAATTTCAGTCTGCTTGGTTGCTAGGCTGCTAGGCTGCCAACTTCACTCTGCTAGGCTGCTAGGCTGCCAGACTGCCAACTTCACATTTCCAGCAGTCTAGCGGCGTAGCATACTAAAATGATCACTTTCTTTTTTTTTATCAAAAGATTAAAGTTCATATATTTGTTAGGGCGAGATTGATATGTTGCGGGCAATTTTCGGGACATTTTAGTCGGAAAAGTTGAATAACTCGATATATCCGGAACAAATCTACATTCACTAGAATTTTAGTGTTTACGTTTTGAAGTGACTTCTAGTGTTCAATACTAGTGTTAGATATCAATAATTTTGATAAAAAAAATTTCAGTCTGCTAGGCTGCTAGGCTGTTAGGCTGCCAACTTCAC
The DNA here is from genome assembly GCA_948146395.1 of Fragum whitleyi. Lineage (NCBI taxonomy): Eukaryota > Metazoa > Mollusca > Bivalvia > Cardiida > Cardiidae > Fragum > Fragum whitleyi. Next base: position 7,423,177 of record OX411557.1, read on the forward strand.
TCTGCTAGGCTGCTAGGCTGCCAACTTCACATTTCCAGCAGTCTAGCGGCGTAGCATACTAAAATGACCACTATCGTTTTTTTATTTAAAGATTAAAGTTCTCATATTTGTTAGGGCGAGATTGATATGTTGCGGGCAATTTTCGGGCCATTTTGGTCAGAAAATTTGAATAACGTGATATATCCGGAACAAATCTACATTCACTAGAATTTTAGTGTTTACGTTTTTTAAGTGACTTCTAGTGTTTAATACTAGTGTTATATATAAAAAAATTTGATAAAAAAATTCAGTCTGCTAGGCTGCTAGGCTGCCAACTTCACTCTGCTATTCTGCCAGACTGCCAACTTCACATTTACAGCAGTCTAGCGGCGTAGCATACTAAAATGACCACTATCGTTTTTTTATCAAAAGATTAAAGTTCTCATATTTGTTAGGGCGAGATTGATATGTTGCGAGCAAATTTCGGGACATTTTGGTCGGAAAAGTTGAATAACGTGATATATCCGGAGTAGTTCTACATTCACTAGAATTTCAGTGTTTACGGTTTGAAGAGACTTCTAGTGTTTAATACTAGTGTTATATATCAATAAATTTGATAAAAAAAATTCAGTCTGCTAGGCTGCTAGGCTGCTAGGCTGCCAACTTCACTCTGCTAGGCTGCTAGGCTGCCAGACTGCCAATTTCACATTTACAGCAGTCTAGCGGCGTAGCATACTTAAAAGACCACTTTCGTTTTTTTATCAAAAGATTAAAGTTCTCATATTTGTTAGGGCGAGATTGATATGTTGCGAGCAATTTTCGGGCCATTTTGGTCGGAAAAGTTGACTAACGTGATATATCCGGAACAGTTCTACATTCACTAGAAATTCAGTGTTTACGGTTTGAAGTGACTTCTAGAGTTTAATACTAGAGTTATATATCAATAAATTTGTTAAAAAAAAATTCAGTCTGCTAGGCTGCTAGGCTGCTAGGCTGCCAACTTCACTCTGCTAGGCTGGTAGGCTGCCAGACTGCCAACTTCACATTTCCAGCAGTCTAGCGGCGTAGCATACTAAAATCACCACTATCGTTTTTTTATCAAAAGATTTAAGTTCTCATATTTGTTAGGGCGAGATTGATATGTTGCGGGCAATTTTCGGGCCATTTTGGTCGGAAAAGTTGAATAACATGATATATCCGGAACAAATCTACATTCACTAGAATTTTAGTGTTTACGTTTTGAAGTGACTTCTAGTGTTCAATACTAGTGTTAGTTATCAATAATTTTGATAAAAAAAAATTCAGTCTGCTAGGCTGCTAGGCTGCTAGGCTGCCAACTTCACTCTGCTAGGCTGCTAGGCTGCTAGGCTGCCAACTTCACGGACCTAAGTAATTTACCATTTTCAAGTCGTTATATTTCTACTGTACACAAAGTTTTGACAAATAATATAGACTTGGATCAATCTGCACAGATATGCACTCTGGCCTTGACCTAAACTCTCCGGTTTCTACTTAATCATTGTGGGGAAACTTGGGTTAGATCGGTTAAGATACTCGCAAGATTGGTAGTTAAAAAAATAGGCAAAGATTTGCAACACAGTACCAGGTCAGATAACGCTGATGGTAAGCCATGACTGAGTAAAACAGTAGAATTTGTCGACAAAATTTAATTTTCTATCAGGTTTTGGCGGGAATGTTGACTACACGAAGTCTGGGACAGGATGTGAATGTCACTTTGACAACAGTCGTACAGACTGCGCATGTTGTCAAAACTTTGGTTGTCAATGTCCGCAGAATAAACAGAACTTTTGTCATGACTGCCTCAATACAACGACATGTGGAAAATAGATGGGAAAACACAACGGGCGTCATTTCTTTCGGATTTGAGTTTTTCAAAAAAGTAAACTGTATAAATAAATAAAATATTTACGCCTCTTGGGTTTTTTTTTTGTTTTGTTTTTTTTTTTTGTTTTTTAATTTATTTATTTATTTATTTATTTTGTTACCTACGAACTGTCCTAATCCGAAGCATACCTGAAAAATATCCGACGTGAGCCGGTGTCGAACCAACGCGGACAAAAATATTAAATTAATTGGTTAACAAACCCAATTCGCTTACCACTGGACCAAAGAAGATCTTCACTGACGCAGTTGCTATTCATTGTATTTAAACCAACGAAGCTTAGCAGGACAGTGGTGAGAAGCGTCTCCCATAAAACACTCCCCCTTAAGAGTAATCATATATTGATGAAATTACGCCTATCTAGACAGTTAAGTGCTTTCTGAGCTAATTGGGTGATCCGCGTAAGCATATCGAGGGCTTAGAGCTTAACAAAGTTAGAAGCATCTGAAACGGTAACCAGTGCAGTGACATACGTGAACAACGAATGTGTTTCGATTTTTACCAAATATGTTTCGCAAATAATTCTACCATTACACCAATCGCGAACCCTCGGCGATTCTACGGAATAGACCCCGGGAATAATACGGGCGCTGCCAAGAAAGCGCGTCATTTCGCACGTGGGGTTATATGACGTCACAAACACAACTGAGGATGACGCTGCGAAAAGCAAAATCAACGTAAGGTAAAATTTAGGCATATGATGATTTGACAATAAAACGCAGTGTTTTACTGCGTTTTGCTTTCAAATCATAATATGCCAAAATGATCTCCATAGACGATCTGAAAGCATTAAAGGAATTTTCTTTTCTTCAAGCGTTTTAACCAAAGTACCACCAGGAGCCGAATTACCTAAAATGATAAAAAATTACTACACTTACGTCCGAGGTACTTTCCAGTTTACGGAAACGTCCGAGCGATGTTCCGAATGCCATTACACGTGATGCCATCCATGTCTATAAACAGTATTCAATCGCACCGTGGTTAAATGGGCGTTAATAGTCGGCAGTTCGAGTGACTACTTGTTAATCTTCGACAGTTCGAGTGACTACTTAAATTACAAATCTTAAATTGAAATCACGTAAGGTTAATAATGTTGGCAATGCAACTATCTAATAAAAAAGACACTCGATCTCGTCTATAGTTAAAATCTTTTTACGAATGATTCCTATGTAACCCTGTATCAGTCTGCATAATATCAGTATAATTACATACGAATCATGCCTTTTATGAGCGCAGGTCAATTTCATATAGTTTATTTAGTAAGATCCTTTTCTTAGAAGCTAAATCTTGCATGTACGTCATCCAAATCTCACAAATTATCTCAGGGGGCCCTTTAATAGAAGGAATATTTATCATTATAATTAAAATATCCCAATCTATAAGCAGGGTTTGTTTCCACATATGAAAAATAATCAACATTTTAAAGAAATGATACTCTGATAGCTTTTTATTTGTGTGGCAAGAAAAATTTGATAGGTTGGAATACCTTGGTAATTTCCATTGGCCACATTTCTATATAATGCCTATATTGAGAAGATTTCTTAATATCTCTTTCGCCTGCCTGTGCGAACAGGGACGTTCACCATGCTTTGATTACATTCTAAAAACTATTCATTTATGCTGTCCCTCTCGTTTGGATGGTACAGGCCAAATAAATCAGAATATTTAGTTTGAAAAGAATATAATGTTTAAATATTTTTGTCCGAAGTTAATTTTTTTTCATTTCAACGCTTAAATAAATGGTATAATCCACGATTATTACTCTTGCAGAGCGGTGCCTAAGTAATGGGTCCTTGCACTTGAGGTAAAGGTAAATCAGCTTCCATTTACAATTACTTACTTCTATTAATGGTCGACATAAATAACTTAAGACCTTACACCATAGGTTGTTTACTAAAGCTTCGTAACTTCAGCTTGTCCAAGCTGAAGCTACAAGGCATCGGCAACCAAACGATGAAATGTGTTCACTTTCTCTGAGCACGTAAATCCTTTTGGTTTTAGGGTACATTTATTTGCACGCGTTAACGATAATAACGGACTGCCTATATGAAAAATTGTTGAAAGTGGCGGAAAACTCCATTCAATCAACAAATCGAAAGAATCAAAAATATTTAAAAGTAAACTGGCCAAATTACGTCACAGTAAGCCACGCCCTGTCAGGTGAATAATTGCGCAGAATACATAAATGAATATCAATTAACAAACCGAGTCGCTCATTTATACGGTTAATCAAATCGTGAAATTTCGATCAAAATAATTATACAAGCTAAGCGCACCATTCATTTTCTCCAAACACTTACTCTTAACACTCTTAAACGTTCCGAATTATTAAAAAAAAAAACGGTTAGAACTCGATGTAAATTATCAAAATTTTAATGAAATCGAGCAAGTTATTGTGTGATTTTATTGACTGGTGTTGATTATTTAAGCGTTTGGTTGCAAAGCGAATGCACAAATTCAGAAAATAAAAAGACTTTTTTTTTACAGAGGTAAATTTACTCGTGAAATTGACATTCACAAAATCAAAACCGTACTAAATCGCTCACTCAGCGCTCCATTCATTCATTCCAAACAATCACTCAAACAATTCAAAGCGCTTTAAAATAATAAATAAAAAAATGAAAAAAACAACATCAATATTCCAAAAAATATAGCTAGCAAAAATCCACTGATGTTATTGCAGGTGTCATCGTCTGATCGGTTCTTTGAGAAAAAGAAAACTATTTATAGAACTTGTATGCATTTTTTATACGCCGCCGGAGGTGGACGTATATTGGCGTCATCTTCTCCGTCTGTCCGTCCGTCCATCCATCCGTCCATCCGTCCGTCCGTACGTACGTCCACTTTTCTTGTCAACGCAACTCCTCCTAAACTACTGGCTGGATCTTCTTGAAACTTGGTCAATGTTATCACCTCAATTGGTAGATGTGCATGAAGGAAGGAATTTATGGTTCGTTGATTTTTGCCTGAGTTATGCCCCTTGATAACTTAGTATCTGGGTCCACTTTTCTTGTCAACGCAACTCCTCCTAAACTACTGGCTGGATCTTCTTGAAACTTGGTCAATGTAATCACCTCAATTGGTAGATGTGCATGAAGGAAGGAATTTATGGTTCGTTGATTTTTGCCTGAGTTATGCCCCTTGATAACTTAGTATCTGGGTCCACTTTTCTTGTCAACGCAACTCCTCCTAAGTTTCTGGCTGGATCTTCTTGAAACTTGGTCAATGTAATCACCTCAATTGGTAGATGTGCATGAAGGAAGGATTTTACGGTTCGTTGATTTTTGCCTGAGTTATGCCCCTTGATAACTTAGTCTCTGGGTCCACTTTTCTTGTCAACGCAACTCCTCCTAAGTTTCTGGCTGGATCTTCTTAAAACTTGGTCAATGTTATCACCTCAATTGGTAGATGTGCATGAAGGAATGATTTTATGGTTCGTTGATTTTTGCCTGAGTTATGCCCCTTAAAAACTTAGTCTCTGGGGCTTATTGCCTCAGTTATGCCCCCTTAGAATTTAGTCTCTGGGGCTTATTGAAATTGCAGCCTTGTGAATGCAACTCTTCCTAAGTTTCTGGCTGGATCTAAATGAAACTTGGTGGATGTTATAACCGAAATTGGTAGATGAGCATGAAGTAAGGATTTTATGGTTCATTAATTTTACCCTAAATTATGCCCCCTTAAAACTTAGTATCTAGGGCTTATTGAAATTGCAGCCTTTTGAACACCACTCCTCCTTACTTTTTGTCTTTATTTAAATGAAACTTGGTCAATGTCATCACCATAATTTGTAGATGTACATGGATCAAGGATTTTATGGCTCATTTATTTACCTGAATTATGCCCCCTTAAAACTTAGTGCCTTGGGCTTATTGAAATTGCAGCCTTGTCTTGATTTAAATGAAACTTGGGTCATTTTCAATTTGGTTCTGTCAAAATAAGTAGTGTCTACAATTATTTTCGTAAAACAGCAGCAAAGTGGCGGCGTATTTTGTGACGATGGCACTCTTGTTTCTTATTAAAGGAAGGTAATAATTATCACAATTAGCGAAATTCGATTACCTCACTCAAAACTCACTCATCGCAGTTATTCAATTTCATTCCAAACTCATGCCGAAATCATTCACATTGTCAATTTTCTCGATGTTGTTAACTGTATAAAAAGCTAGCTTGTAGGGAAAGGCAGTATAAACGACCCTTTTGCTTAACCCGGTTACAGTTTCATACCTCTATGTATTAAAAAAACACTCTATTAATTTCTGAAGGTTTATTTTTACTTGGCAAATATGTCAATATTTGTCCTAAACAAGAAAAAAATACTTTATGGCTTCTTTGTGCACAAGCTAAGAAAACAGATTATTTTTTTTCAAGCGGAATGAAACATATTTTTCAGCGAGACAAATCCGAAATTAGGGTGGCAGACCCGTAATAGTTCCCAAACTCATGACCTTTCACAATGTTGACCAAGGTTTCCAAATGAAATCACTAGAAAACCTCTGTTAACACTGTTAAAGTCTATTACTTTAAAAATGATGCAAAACTATAAAGGGCTCCACTACCTTAAATTATTTATTCATAAAGGGTATAGACAGACAGGAACTTGTAGTCAAAATAATGTAAAAAGTAAACAAGGTTACTAGTTTTGAATTTCTTTTTATACGACTTTGTTGACATATCGTGGATTTATAACCCTTATAATAATTAGTACTTCATCTTAAAAGATGATTACCTCGCTGTATTAAATAATAAGGTAAAATGTTTCTTTAAGCATTATCAAAGATTATTTAAAGCTAGTCTAACCGTTAAGTAAGAGGTACACATACATTAATTTTGCACTGACTTATTGCATTTTCTGGCTTTAAATCGTATGAAAATTGCGTACAGCCTCAACCGTTAATTTGCATTCATATCCCATTAAAACATTTTTCAAGGTATTGAAATTTGGCAATATTCTCCAAATTTCAGTAATGTATCAATAGAATGAACGTATCTTAATGCAGGACGAAGAAATACAAAAATATCCTTTCGTAGAATATATCTTTTAAAACTTTGATAAAAAGGGAACTCCGTCAAACATTGACCATCTTTACTTGCATGCTTTCCGATGGATAATCGAAAAAAATGGTAGACTTTCACTTGATACACCGTGAAATTGACAAGTTGAATGATTTTGGAATGAAATTTAATGAGTGTGTGAAGCGCGTTTTGACTGAAATTCAAGAGAGGTAATCCAAAGTCCCTAATTTTGTTTATGATGAACAAAATTAGCGATATTGGATAACCTCCTTTTAATAAAATATGCATACAGTTTCCATGAAAAGTTTACAAAATTTTATTATGTTAGTGAAATTGTGGATTTTATCAACCGATTCTCATTTTGAATGAAGTTAATAATTTTTTGGATATTGGAGCGTTTTTGATTGGTTTGAGTGAGTGTTTGGAATGAATGAATGCAGATTTTGAATGGTTTTAATTGAGATGAATGAAAATTCCACGTTGTTTATAATTGAACACTCACTGCCAGAAAATGAAATTATAAAATCAGAACCCTGCGGCCGTAGATATCAGTGATTGTCAGGTCAGCATTAACCTATAAAAGTGCTAGACTTTTCTTTGCAGTATAGATCTAATAACGTTTAACTAAATGCTCTGCGATTCGGCTCCGTGGATGAGGATCAGACTATCATCTTAAAGGGAAATATTTCGGTCCTAATTAACCTGGTCAATCCGAGCAGTCTAACCCAGGTCGAAACTTTACGTTTATTGCAAATGGGCCTTTTTCGTGAGATCAAGCACAACTCGAGGGTTCAGCGCAAGACTGCACTATGTTTCCATACAGTGTATATACACCAAGGACAGTCTTGCACTGAACCCTTGATTTGCTTTTAAAAAAAAAAAACTTTGCTAAATAATATGTCCAATACATATAGTTTTGTCACTTCAAACTTTCGTTTGTACGGATATTTTCTAAGGTTTGAAGAAATTGATGTAACCGGTACCGTAAATTCTTCTTTTCTTACAATATATCATCGCTGAGCGACGAAACTACAATGTTTTAGTCGCAAAAACGACAATTCATTATATTTGGCATTCAAAAGAATTCAACTGACGAGATGGGCATTGCTATTTTCACAAACGTTTGTTTGGTTGAGTTACTGTTTTCTTTACCGTTTTGTACGGTACACGTATCAGCGTTTTCATTGAGCAGAGTTTCAGGGCTTTCATCACTTAGGTAAAAACTGGATAGTTTCCTTGCCTCGCGAGTCTCTGTTTTCGTGTAATACACCACTTGTGACATCGTTTGAATGATAAAACTTGTAACAAAAATAACAACAACCGGTAGATATAACCATTCTTGTCCGGCCGGTATGAAGACATACCACACACCAATCAAAGCCCAGTTCTCGAAATAGAATAAGATATAGAATAAGATTACTTGGTCCATCATATCCCATAGATTTATATGTTTGATTCTCGTACAACAGAATATCTTCATTATAGAATCAAGGATCACACCACATATCTTCTTTAAATTACACGCTCCATCTTTTCTCAATTGTTTTACACCGATTGCTACAAATATAAGAACGTGGATAACAACGCCACCGATGAAGTAGACTCGAAATCTTCTGAGTGAAAGGAATAAAGCAAATGCTAGAATACGTTGTGCGATTTCAAACAGGGTCCATAGAAGTAATGAAATTTGTCCGTGGATTGGCATCGGTCTGTTTCTGATCTTCACGTGAAGATGTTTCTCCGCGCTGAAGAAGTTCCGCGTGACACTCAAAAATGATGTCAAAATGGAGAAAATGATGCCAGTAGCTGTAAAATAAGAATGGAAACTACTTTATAAAATGATTTTATAGGATTTGTCAAAAAAAACATCTTGTTTGTCGGGAGGTGTCGAAACTTAACAGATTGCTCGCATCGAAACTTTTCATTTATTTAACCGAATAAGTTCATCGTGACGAAATAAAAACGAGGTTAAAATTGAGATATAGTTACAGGCAACAGTAAAATGACATAGAAAGCGATATTAAATAATAAACGATATTTCTGAATAAATGAGTGAATATATAATTATATATATTTCGACTGCCATACATTGTGAAATCTTGTTGGATCCAAGATCTTTTTTGAACAGGTCACTTTAAGGGGTCCTTTTCGAATGACGGACTATATACAAGAAACCCGTAACATACTACAGTTAGTTACATTGTGAAATTGACATTCACTTCATTCAAAATAATTCTAAACCGCTCACTCAGCGCCCCATTCATTCATTCCAAACACTCACTCAAACCATTCAAAAACGCTTAAACCCATTGAAAAATATATAATCAACAACGTCATTCAAAATAAATTTTGAAAGAGAAAAATCGCGATTTCACTGACATTAATCAAATTGTAAGAATCGAATAGGTTCTTGAAGAAATAGGAAGCTTTCTATAGAACATGTATGCATCTTGAACAAAATTTGCAATATAGGATTACCTCCCATTAATTTCACTCAAAACCCGCTCCACACACTTATTCAATTTTATTCCTAAATCATTCCAAAATCATTCACCTTGTCGATTTCACGATGTTACTAACTGTACAGAAAAGTGGCGATCCATATCAGACTGCACTGTCTGTGCATAAGCATACTTGGGTATTAACTAAGAAGTTTTATTCATTTTACCCTACTGAATAATACATTTTTATTTCGAAAAAAGTGACACCCGACAGTCATATCGATTTCTTTTTCAAAAATATTTTTCGCAAGATGGTCTTTTTCTTTCTTTGCGCTTTTAGAAACCTCTGTCCCCAGTTGTATGAAAGATAATCAATTGTTAATTATAGACCGGATAATATTTTCAACAAATCAGGGTTGTTGTTTCATTTGCATCATTTTAAACTACACTCATGATTGGCTGAAAAAACTTCCGGTTTAAATTTAATCAATGGTCATCTTTTATACTTTCGCACCTAACAAAAACTTATCAATGTGATCCTCACCTTTCACATTTTCAGACCGTGACAGAATCAAAAATGCGTATATTTGTAGTGTACACTGGGGTCCTGACTCAGCTAGGCTTTCTATAGCCTGGAACCCTGCTCGGATAAGTTCAGCACCAAACACGGATGAATCTTGATATTTATCAGGATTTCGATGAAAGTTAATATGTGCCTTGATGAGCAAATAATTGCTGAAAAATACAACAGAAAATTAATCAAAACCGATTATCTGTATGAAGATGAAAAAGATTCTTGTGCAGACATTCTGTATTATACAATGCTTATAAGTCAATCAATACATGAATGTCATTTTTAACATTTTGTCTTTTTCTTATTCTTTTTCTTATTATTATCATTATTTTTTTTATTATTATTTTTTTTTCTTCATTATTTGTATTATTATTTTTTATTATTATATTTTTCTTTTCTTTCTATAAAATTTTTGGGTCTTTAGTGGATTTCAACGCACCTGATTGGTTCCTGAAGACACTTAAACAGAAATGAACACAGATGTTATTAAAAGAGGGTGATAATAAAGTATCTACAATATCAAAGTTGACGATTTAATATCACCTCCCCTTAATTCTAGGCAAACTTGCTTCTCCCACCCATTCACTTTTATTCCTCAATCATTCCAAAGTCATTCACTTTGTCAATTTCACGATGTAAGCACTTTATATAGGCCTACGACACGCGTTTTGAAAAGTGTCGATCTTAGTAGAGCGTAAAGTAACGAACCTGGTCAGTTTGTGGGGTCTTACAGTAAACAATATCGTGAAATTGACAAGGTGAATGATTTTGGAATGGTTTAGGAATGAAATTGATTGCGTGTGTAGAGCGAGTTTTGAGTAATTGAATGAGAGGTATAGCCTGGTTAATTTGACCCGACTTTGACCTCTGTGGAAAAAATGCTTAAATAATAATAACCGATATATTTTATCAATTAACAAAATGTATAATCAATTCAATATCGTTTGTTTTTCATTCCTATGAAAGCACGTGCAAAGCCGAGTAGGAATAATCGGATTTTAATTCATCTAAATAGCAGGGGTCAGATTCAAGTCAATAAAACCGCACTATAGTACACTATCGCAAATTTTGTTCAGGATGAACAAAATTAGCGATATTGATTACCTCCCTTTAATAATATATGCATACAAGTTCTATAGATAGCTTCCTATTTCTTCAAGAACCTATTAGACGCTTATAATTTGAATTATGTCTGTGAAATTTTCTCTATCCAAATTTATTTTGAATGACGCTGTTGATTCTATGTTTTTTCAATGGGTTTGAATGTGTTTTTGAATGGTTTGAGTGAGGTTTTGGAATGAATGAATTGAGCGTTCAGTGAGCGATTTAGAATGGTTTTGATTGATGTGAATGTCAATTTCACGATGTAACTAAGTGTCATTTCTTGGCTGAAGGTTTTGTGTGTGTTTATGTGAGCTTGTGTTTGTGTTTCAAATACATATTTGTTATTCTATTTATCTAAATTTTTTGTCGAAAAACTCACCTCTAGTTGACATTTGCTGGATCCATTATAATTTTTAAACGTTTATTTTTACGGAATTCCGAAATTGGCTCCTTTTTGCGTTATTGGTCACACTAATATTTTTTACCAATCACGCGAGAGGGAAACCGAAACTCCAAAAAGTATCAAATTTCATGTGATCATTATCATTATCAGAGGTAAAGAAAAGAGGGGGTAAAGCCAGTATAGAATTTTTATTCCTCAATGAAACCCTATGTTTTGGAAACTCATTTGAATAGTCTCAACGAGACGATGTAAATGAGTGCCCACACAACAGGGTTTGTACATTGAAATACTTTGATCTTAACTCCAAAATATCATTTCTCTATCTCTGCATTATTATTTTTTGTGTCCCATCAAGCTGAAAAAAGGGACCATCTTAGAACTCTGTAAAATACGCCCAAGTACATGTCAAGCGAACGTCGCATCTAAAAAAATATTTCAAAAGATCTTAGAATTATCATTCTCGATTGGAAAATTCGCAAATAGGCGAAAAGTATTCTCATTTTTTTTCAATACCCAGATGGCCCCCTTTCTCTTGACTGGGCACCTATAAAAACAGTAAATAATCATGACAAATAAAAAGTTAAAAAGCGTTTATAAAGTAAAGTGTAAAAGTAGGGCAGCTTATTCAATATTTTACTCTTTAACTCCTCTATTATACACATTTGAATATAATTTCTGTTCTACTTTTTAAAAACTATAAAACTTTAAGGTGCGATTGTCCTGAAATACACTTGATCCATAAGTAAATTTTAATAGCTGGGCTTGACTTAAAATTCGTTCCAAACCCAAATAAAAACTATATTGAGTACGCAGAGCTATGATATAACCTTTCACCTAAAGAATTTACACAAATATGTATCAAAATAAAGTTTTTCGTTGTAATTATCGAAATAAAAAGACTATTTTTAATTTTCAAGGAATTGTGATACTAAAAATTTGATAACACTGATGTTTCCAATTCTCTTCGCGAATTCATGCAATGTGATTATTTCTAGTATATTGTGGCCCATGTCGGGAAAATGTACCATGCGGGTCGTGCCAAAAGTTACGATTATGGTCAGACTGCGCTGGTTGCGCAGGCTTAGGAAGGTTGAAACCAACGTTATAACTTCTATGCAACATTTTATCTATAAGCATACGACATATATTTACAATTAAGGTAGTGGACCCGTAATAGTTCCGCAACATTTCGGAACTCATGATCTTTCACAATGTTGACCGAGGTTTCCTAATGAAAATACCTTAATTATGAATTGTGACCTTTGGTTAACCTCTGCTGGATTAATTATTATTTATTATTTATTAATTAATTATTCAAAATTCTTTCAGCGTATTATTAGTTGACCCGTAATAGTTCTGCAACGTTTCGGGGGTAATGAACTTTAACAGTCTAAACCGAGGTTTTCCTAATGATTTTCATTAGGAAAACTCGGTTAACACTGTGAAAGAACATGTGGTCCGAAATTTTGCGGAACTTTTACGGCCCCACTACCTTAAACGGAGAGACATTATTCGCATGACGAAGCACAATTGTAAAGCCACATACTTACCTGGCGACAGGCCCCAGCATGAAAATGGTCATGATTTTGAACCAGATCGGGGACGCAAAGGATTTCCGGTAGTACCTGTCCCCTAAAAACACAACTGAACACTGTAGAAGGTAGTTGGCCACAATAAACAAACTTGTGGCTATAAACCACGATGTCCGTCCGTCCGTCTTATACTGATAGGCTAGGTTGATGTCCGATCCCACATCTACCAAGTATAGCAAGGTAGATACGACAGCTATTACTACACCTTTTAGTACGCCTCTGTTCCTAAATTCGAAAGGAACATTTTCGGCCATTCGTTTTTTTAGTTCCTGGAGCGACGACGTATTCCTTGGCATTTTTCCTTTTGCTTCTTTGGATTTCATGGTGACTCGTTATCAAAGATCAGGCAGGCCTAGTCATTTCCGATGCACCAGATCGGGCTCTTTTGTTTAACTGTTAGATCCGGAATTTTTAGATACTCCTATCATTTTTGCAAACAATATCGTACGATAGCTTTGATATTTACAAAGGATTCCAAATCTAACACGTCCCGATAAATCCTTCTCGTTGATAAATCCCAAACCAATAAGTTTATTTCCATTAATTTCCTCATTTAGTGATTCCGAAAAATCTCTAAACGATAACTTTCACATTGTAAAGTCTAAGTCTATTCCTTTTCCATGTCTAAGATAAAAAAAAAAATAACTTCCATTTATAAAATCACTTTTATGTAAGAAGACACCGCGGGTATTCTAATTTTAACATTCCCAATAATGTTTAAACTAATAACAAGAATAAACATTGCATACGGGCTGTGTATAATTACACTCTGTCTTTTATGTTATAAAATTTTTATGCACTTCCAATTCAAAAGAATTTTATATTTCTTTGGTCGATATTCTCGGCCATGAATTACAAGATTCGTGGTTTTGAGGAATATATAGAGGATAATTGTTTGTTTCACTGTAAGATCGATTTATATTCATTGAGTGAACAACAAAAACTATATTCTCACGAGAGTGAAAATATAGCTTTTGTTGTTCACGAAATGAAATATTAATCGATCTTACTCGAAAAACAAACGATTATTCTATTTCTTTATTGCAAAGAAGAGACAACATGTGAAATTTCTAGGACATATTTTCATAAAGAGCGTCATTTTGCGCGTGATTGCTATGGAATGTTCATTGTGACGTCACTTATTTCGCCCCTCATAGATGACGTCAGATAGGATGAAATGCACAAAAGCATATAAGGGTATAAGTTTTTGAAAATGTTACTGCTTTTGCGGTCAGATTATCAAGTGATAATCTACCGTTATTTCTCGATAAACCACTGAAAAGCATTAAAGAAGGAACGGTGAATTAAAGAAGGATTCTTCCAAAAGATCCTGAAATTGAACGTTAGAGTTTTGGTTATGTGTTGAGTTTGTTTGTTTATTTTGTTTGTTTGTTTTGGGGGGGTTTTTCCTACAGTAAGTAACTTCGTGATATTGACAATGCGAATGATATTGAAATGATTTCGGAATGAAATTGAATGAGTGGGAGGAGCGAGTGTTGAGTGAAATTAAGGGGTAGTAATACATTATCGGTAAATTCGTCCCATGGGCGATAATTTATTACCTCCCTTTAAAAAAAACGTATATCCCTATGTGTGCATATTTCCAGCCTAATCAGACGCTTTGAAATCTTCATCCTTTAATAAAAACGTGCTATGATTTGATCGATTTCAATGAAATGTTGATCGTGGTGATCGATTACGAAGCATATGTTACCCGTCACGTGAAAAGGGACCATTTGGGAATTCTGGAAATAAATATTTGAAAAAGAGAATGGTTCTGCTACAGGTCAACAAGAGGTTGTATTTCAAGAAATTCTTTCACTGGAAGGTAAATTGATTATCAGAATTAAGAAAATAAGCACATTGCGAAAAGATTCGATCCAAGTCAGTCTGCGCAATCCGCGCAGTCTGACTAGGGTCGATACTTTATGCACAACTCAAATGGTACCTTTTCGCGTAACGGGTCACATTTCTAAACACTTTTGGAGCGTTATATAAGTGATCAGAGTGAGTGTTTGGAAAAAATGAAAGGAGCGCGGAGAGAGTGATTTGGATTGATTTAATCGAATTGAAAGTCAATTTTACGATGTGATTAACTGGCCTGTTTCATCGATTTCACACTGATGTTATGATGGGCAGGTTTAGAGTGTATGTTGGTGAGTGCGTTTTGGGGAACGGGTAATTGAAAACGATCCAGTTTTAAAAAGTGATCCAGTAAAAGGTGTAGTTCGATCCCTGACGGTGGCACTTGTCCCTTCCGACTGTTTGTCTCCCGCCAATGGGTGAATAACCGTAGATCCTTCGTGGGATAGCAGCTGGAGGCTAGGAAAGGGTGTAATGGTAGCCTTGGTGTGTAAATACAGAAACTCCATTTTCATATGCTCCTTTGACCAAAAGATTGTTCAAAGCTGCGTCAACCAAAAGCAAACAAAGTAAAGAAAAGCAAAACTTGAATGAATCCATCACACAAGGGAACCGAAAAATATGGTTGCTTTTTTTGTGAGAAATGAAGAAATGATTCAATAGATGTAATAATTATAAACGAAATATTACAGTATGTTCGGTGAAGCCGAACTCATATACTCAATCATTCGAAACAACTCTCGGACTTTTCCGAAAACTGGAAAGAACCTCTGACGTAATTGAGTAATTTCGGGTCATTTTAGGTAATTCGGCTTCTGGTGGTGCTTCGGTTTTTTAATACGCTCGAAGAAAAACGCAGTTTATTCATTCTTTCCGATCGTCTATGGAGACGTTTTGGACATATTATCTTTTGATGACAAAACGCAGTAGTAAAACACTTTGTTTTGTTGTCATTTTTTTTACATCCCTGACAGTGAAATTTTGAGATTTCCTAGTGCAATGAATTTTGATATCGTCACTAGTGACGATAACACTTTTCAGTTTCAGCGGAGGAACTTCTTTTTTTTCAAGCAGCTTGGCCTCCTCAGACTGCTGAGGTAATAGATTTAAGTCCAATCATAGGTTCAGGGTATCTGCATAGGGACTTCAAACTTACAAATTTGGAGTTGGTGTTCTAATGATTATGCCATTTCGATTAACCTTTTGCTGTTTAATCCCTGCTTTTTACGTGCCTGTGATTTTATGATTGAGAAAAGATTGTGAAAAAAGACGAAATTGCTTCTGACAAGCAATTTCTTCTTTTTCCACACTATTTTCAACCCTACTGAAAGGTTATTTTTCAAATTAAATCAACTTTAAATTTTCGTCTGCAAAACCTTTGATTTTCTGGACAGGTCCAAAATTTTGTAAAACATGAAAGGGTTAGATATCCAAACGAAAAGGGGAAAATAAATACGGCTACAGATAGGGGTGTTGATTCACCCCCCCCCCCCCCCCCCCGCCCCCTCCCTCCCTTTTGGAACCGCCACTGAAGCTTCTGAATCATAGATTATCGAAAAAATAGTAAATCGACATTAACTAGGGAAACTGACAAACTAAACAATTATGAACAATAATGTGAACGAGGAAACATCCTGAAATAATGTAGTTCTAAAACAATAGATATCCTAATCCGACTGTTTCTGCAGGTACAAAGTATAGAGTTAGTACCTATAAGCCTTGTAGGCCTACATTTAGAAAAGGTGTCGTCATCCTTATTGCGGGACCCTTTGTTACTTTGAATTTTTTGACTGATTGCATCCTCCATAATAACAAAACTGATTTCAATGAAAGACCCGGCTCAATGTTTGTTTCTTTGGTAGCCCTTTTGGTAAAATAGTATTAGTCTTTGTCCTACTTTTTTATCCAATCAGAAGGCTGGATTTTCAAAATTTTTGATGGTTTATATTCCATAAACTATCCAGACGAGGTTTATTTTGATCATTGTTTCATTTAAACGTCGAAGTTTATCTGATACATCACGCATGCGTACCGACTTAAATCTACCCCCTCATTAATATGCAACGAGCATGTGAAAAGATGACGAGAAAATCGTGATAAACGTGCACATGTTTTTGAATGGATATTCTGTGCTGATTTTGACCCGACAGGGTTGGCTCTAGCTTGTCGAATCTCTTATTTTACAACGACTATTTTTCGTTACTGTTCATTTATTTTTTTTTTTAAAAAGTGAGAAAGTTGTCGCTTACCGAATAACACTAAAGATCAATTCAAAGAAAATTATAATTTTACCTTCTTTCTTATCATTTATTTTAACAAATTTCCCTGTGTTCATTTCTTCCTCGAGTCTTCATTTCGCCGTATCTCTCTTCATGTTATAGCGGCTCTAAATTGCTTGATTGATTGATTGGATTTTAACACCACTTTCAACATTTTTTTTCAGTAATATCGCGGCGGCTAGAGCACCTAACAATGGATATCTGGTATTTCTCTCACCAGTACAGCCATCACATCGTTTCCTATCCTCCAGCTGCTATCCAACATAGGTCTACGATTATCAACCCATTGGTGAGAGATACCGGCTCTAGATAAAACCAAGGTATCATTTTTTTATAACAGATTAGTATAATCTGGCAATGACCAAACATGAATTAAATTTATACCTTGATTTATTTGATCCGAACTTGACTTCTCATAAAAATCAGACATATTTTGTAGCACGTGTAATAAAGAGTGGAAAATGTTCAGATTTTCGTTCTTATAAAGAACGGAGTTCATTGACAGCTCAATAAAGCCAAACTATTCTTTATATTTTATCTATTTAATGGCTCCTTAAAAAGCCTCGATATTCACGTGCGCATTTCATCAATTCCATATTTGGAAAGAAAGGGGCGTTTGATTGTAATAAATGTTTCCGGCTTATTCCGTTTAAACCGTGCAATATGTTGTCAATAACGTAAAGCGCGGGAAAAAGACTAAGTCAGTTAAACGCTAATAATTGAAAATTAAACGCTTTAAACAGCCTCAGTCGGTCGCTTCGTTCCCTCCTTTCGGCTGTTTAAATCGTTTAATTTTCAATTATTATCGTTTAACTATTACTTAAACATCCATTAGGCACGGCCTAGTACATGTGGACGATGTAGGGGCATTCTTTAATTTTTGCTTAAAATAATATTGCCTCAGAGTACATGTCGATTTTCATGCGACATACGAGCAAGGATTGGGTGACGAATAGGAATTTCCAGCATACGCACGTCTATAAATATACTGGCCAAAAGTCCTAACCGGCCACTTTAAAAATGACGATAACTTTTTTAAAAGTTATAACATTTTATTGAAATTTGATGTGTGAATTTTTAAGCATAATGTACGTGGATTTCTATTATGATTTACCAATAGTTATCAACTTAGGATGTGTAATAAAGGAAAAGCTCAAAAAGCTCTAATTCTTAATATAGCTCGGGATATTACACTTTCAAGAAATCAAAGTCCGCAAATCGTTAGCTGCAACCCAGACCAAGAAAAAGATCGGAAAACATTGTCAATTTTGTGTGACCTTTGACTACAGGAGAAACAGAAAGAATAGAAGGCATGGTAAAATGGTGTTTAAATTCAACCGGCAAACCATTTTATCTAGCGAATATGCTCAAATATGGTCTAGTGTGAAAGAAACGATGTATCAAACTGATTTTTTTCACATATCCTACATTTTGTAGCTCAACGGGAATTATTTTTCTATATTTTATGCATTTTTGAAGAAAAACGTGTTTTAGGTGTTGTTTCTAGGAACCGTTTTCTGCAAACATAAGCTCTATCACTTTCTTCTAGGGCCATATGCCGCGCACAATTGTCGAACATTTTCTGTTTTTTTCCTAGTCTATGTTGCAGCTAACGACACATGAGACAAAAATCGCAACATTGACAATATTTTGAGCTCTGTGTGAATTTAGAGCTTTTTGAGCTTTTCTCGTGTTGCGCTTTAAATTCAATGAAATAACGGTAACTTTTCCCCAAAATCATCTGGAAAGTTGCTTGAAAATTCACATAGCAAATTTCACGAAAATCCAAACACCACAGAAAAAAATATCTTTGTTTTTAAAGTGGCCGGTTAGAAGTTTTGACTAGTATAGTATCAGCACTTAATTGAAAAAGATACAAAATGATACGGGCGAAATTAAATGGCAAGGTCTTTGACAACCATAATCAAGTGTCATTATTACATAAATACTGCAGGACACTGTACACATATGACCTGGCCTTGGGATTACCGTGAGTGAGTTGACCGTGAGGCACCCATAACCGGTCCTGGTGATGGTACGGTTCGAGTCGAGTTGATGAGCTCAGAAAAGCTCGTCTTCTACTTTTCCATAACTTCGGACAAATATTAACTAGGCGTGAACGCGACACCATTTTAAAAGTTTCTTAATGAGATTTCTTTCGTCCGTTTTCTAGGCTTTGCCTAATTTCAAATAAGCATGAAATGATATAGTCCTATTATTACGGGGAAAGCTTTGTGGCTTTTCTGTGCTCTAGATAACCGTCGTGTGACCGTTCATTGAAATAACTGGCAAAAACAAAGAACAAAACATATGCGCCTTTTGATTGTTGACAGTGGGGCCAGTCTATCCTTAAATACGTTCCCCCTTCTTCATTTAAGTTATCAAGAAAAAATAATAATTCATTTTATTTAAAAACCAATTTGTAAGAATTGTATGAGTATTTTTAGGAACAATTATCTAACTTATAGTGGGTGACAATCTAGATTGTAATGAGGAAAAAAATATCAATATAATCATGATGGAAGCATGTATTACGATAAAAACGGAACTCGGTTTGTTTGTTTGTTTGTTTGTTTGTTTGTTTGTTTGTTGTTGTTGTTTTTTTTCTTTTTATTTGAAAACCAATTTGTAAGAATTGTATGAGTATTTTTAGGAACGATCATCTAACTTGTAGTGGGTAACAATCTAGATTGAAATGAGGAAAAATATATCAATATAATGAACTTAATCATGATGGAAGCATGTATTACGATAAAAACGGAACTCGGTTTGTTTGTTTGTTGTTGTTGTTTTTTCTTTTTCTTTTTCCTCCTTTTTTTTCGACAAATAGATCTATGACTCTCGGAGTCAATCGAGGAACAGAATGACTTTTTCTCCGACGGAAATGATTTTTCTGTGTATATTTTGATTGAACCTATTACCATCGTATTAAGCAGGATTGAGATTTAAAAAAAAAACTTTTGAAATAACAAGGGTTGTTCTATTCTGTTCTGTTTTGTAGGTTATAGATTCCTCCTTTGACTAATGGAGAACCCGCGTTGTCACGTAGACTACACTGCGGCCAAACTCGTGGCAGTCTATGACTATGAGTTCTCCGATAAGTCAACGGAGGAATCTATAACCTACAGAACAGATCAGAACAATTTTGTATGATTATTTGGAGTGTTTTTGGTATTTAAATCCTTTTGAATAACCACCCTGTTTACTGAGACATGCAAGTCGGACCGTTAGAACTTCTCTAGTATACGGTTCAAGTTCGGGTAAGAGAGTTTCTCATATATTGAGTATAGAGTCTGGGGGTGAGCAGTCGAGAACTAGTTGAGTGTACTTGTGTCTGTCCAGAGGTGCGGTTTTTTTTTTTTTTTTTTTTTTTTTTTAAATTAAGATGAAAATTTCCGCTAAATTAAATTATTAAGACGTCAATAGAAACGATTTTCAACGGTTTTGAGTAAAAACATTCAACGTCGTCAAGGCTACTCGTTTTAAGCCAGTGCAAAACCATATTGGTTTCCTCAATAAGATATCTTAAGATTCTTTTTAAGCCGCTTAAAAATCTTAATCTAAAAAACGCTACATCTTAATAGCCATTCTCTGTAAGCATTTACACTTTTACACTGTGAGTGTGGCACGCCATGTCTCGGATTTACTTGAAACTTATTTGATTATCAGACCTTATTGCCCTTATGAGAAAATAATAGTTTTTTTGTCAATTTGTTTTGAGGTTGCCATGGAAACCAATCTAAAAAATTATTGATAAAAAATGGCAAATATAAGCATGAAAATAGGCATTTTTCGAGCATTGTTTTCTTGTTTATTTAAAGGTTTACAAAAAATAATCTTTCTCTTATAAATTATTTTATCCTTACTCAATCATTTGCACTTTTTAAATTTATTTCAATTATTTGTTATGTTCGATGCTTTACCATATTTCGGTGGGTGCGGTAAGACATTTTTTGAAAATGTCATATTTTGACAATTTCTTGAAGCATTTTTGAAAAAATGCAGCTAGTTTGAAATTATGTGTACCTACTAAAGAATAAATCAACCATCCCTCTATAATAAAAAAGAAAAAAATTATTGGGATTTTGTCTGTAAAGGTGGTTACTATGGTAACCAGACAGGCACTGTCAAGTTAAAATTTTAGTATTTTTCCATTTAATTTCTTCGTAAAAACATATTATATGCTCAATATAACTGTATTTTTTGATATTCATGTTTGGTAGGTATAAAGATTTCATAAACGATAGTCAGCCAGAAGTCTCTCACTTAAGGTCAAGGTCATTTGTTAACCATTTTTGCACAATTTTTTGAAAAAGAGATAAAAAACCAGTCAAGATAAACTTTTTCACCTGTCAACAAGGAAGATAGGCATCAGAGAAACGGATAATTGTCATATTTTTGTTACAAGATAACTAATATAGTGTTTTGGATACTATATTAATTTGTAATTTTCACTGCCTAGATGTATTTCAAGTGTTGAGTTAGAAAACAATCCCATCCGATCGAAATCCCCTGCATGTGAAACCACATAAATAAATCCTATTCTTATTTATAATGATTCTTTGGCCCTCCTTAAACTTTGAACATGGTTTGAGCCTTTTAAATGTCTTGAATTAACACAGTGAGCTTTTTTATGCTGCATATGGTTGACAAATTTTTGATGGTACCCAATTCTTTTCTTATTTAATTTTGAATGTATGTAAAACAACAAAATCAAGGAATGTTCCTTTTCTTGTAGTTTTAGCTTAAAATAGCTTATATAAAAAAATTATTTTATATTTTTTTTTTTAAATTAATAACATTAATAAGTTTACATTTTTAAATTAGCTAAATTGTTAACAGAATGAATTAAAAATTGCGAAATATTGACTGCACATTTTGTTATTTCTATCCGCCATTTTGGATTGTTGCTATGGGATCAAAGGGAAGTAACTCTAAAATAGACTACAAGACTAAATTTAAGAAATTACACCATTTTTTCAAATTATAATTCTGAAATAATACCACATGAAAACAATATATTCTGGTTATTAAAGGAATATTTATAAATTTATCTTTCAATTAATATGGACATGTACTGTAAAATCTTCTGCATTGAATTATTGTAACCTCCTGAAAACAGGGATAGTTCATGTTTTTTATGGCCATTTTTAAGAGTATGTAATTTTCAATCGAGAATTGTGAAAAATTTAGGGTATGTACCCCATGGGATTTTTAATGTTTTGATAACTAGAACACCTAATCTATTTGCTTTAAACAATTTTTTTCCCCTTTTACGCTGCAAAAATCTGAAATTTGGATCTGAAATTTGGCATTTTTGCAAAATTCTGACTTTCTATGGCCTGTTTCTATGGCAACATAGCACCCATTTCCGAATGAGTGATATATTTTGTAATGATCTTATATTGGGATCAACTTGTGCAAGTTTGAACAAAATCTGTTCTTATGCGTGCCAAAAAAGTGAAAGTGCTTACAGAGAATGGCTATTAAAAATCTAAATGAGATTCTTAAAAGTCATAATCTAAGAAACGCACCGTGCTTAAGACATTTTTTCTTGGGACATATTTTGGTAAAACTCTTTTGGTAAGAGTAAAACCATTTTCATGCTTTGTCGTTGGTGTGAGAAAATGTCAACTTTGTCTCCCCAAATAAGCAGTTCAAGCCTTTGATACCAAGCTTGTCCTCAAATAAAAATTGTTGCATCTGTTTGTGTTTAATGAACAATTTTGAAAGGACACGTAAGCGCTTATCTGATTGGTTTTTAGATTTTACCTAGCTTACTAGCGATTGGACAAAAAAGAAACTAAAATGTAAACAGAACGTAGAAAATAATTATGAAAATAATGGTTTCAAGTACGTGACAACATACATTTTGACAGTAACAAGTAGAAAAAGGTCAGGTAATATTAAATTTCCGATTTATACCAATTCTATTGACGCATTAAAAAGTTTCAAAATTTACTTCATTCGTACCCGGATTTGTTCGAACAGTAGTAAAATAAGCATCGGGCAAACTTATTTCTCGCCCGAAAGGGTCCCGATTTTGATGTTTTTCGTCCGGGCAACATTTAGAAACCAGCCTCTGTGTCCCGGCTGACAAGATGATACAAACCGTTTTCAAATTATACCCGTTTTTGCAAGCATGTGCAAGAAAACGGTTTGTAGCATCTTGTCAACCGGAACACAGGGGCTGGTGTCTAATTGTGGCCTGTCTGAAAAACAACAAAATCATCTCCCGGGGGAGAAATAAGTTGGCCCACCGAGATTCCCCCAGCACAGTGCATAGAAAATCCGAATTCTTCAAGCCTGTTGTTAACGGCAGTACTTAGTACCATGGCCCTTCGTATTTTCACGGTACAAACTAGTCAATTACCAATGAGCTTCAAATAAAAAACAAAGCAAGAACGAAAAAAATATGCATTACAAGCCAGTTCCCTAATCTGTCAATCAGCAAAAATTTAATGGACTTGCTAGAAAAAAATAGCTGAAAATGCTTCTGGATGTTGACCACTGTCATGAGCACCACATTTCTGGAAAGAATTTATTAAGGTCCAAACATCTGATTTTTCGTATTCTTTTACATTTCTTATTGTCTATGCACAATGTATTGGTCAAAGTTGCATTGTGTTTACGATTTTAAAACAAGAAAATGGGGGTAATTGGGAAAGGGTGTGGCTTAATGAATTGAATTGATGCCCATTTTGAATGCATTGTTATTTTTATAATTACATATTGAAAATTCAAGACATTGTTGATCTTCTTAATTTTGTAGATATGTGTAGGGTTTGTTCACAAAATGTACATCAATTCACAACCAACAAAGCAAGCGTTACGCTAAAATTTGATTGCCGCGAAAATATGACGTCCACAAAAATACGGAGTTGGAGTATAATAAATCTATCTTGTTTTAAAAAATAATTGCCTTTCCTATACTAAAACTTGCATTACCAAATGGAAAAACTTGACATTATAGGAAAAGAAGAAATTGCTTGTCAAAAGCAATTTCTTCTTTTCCAACAATGTTTTCCTTGCAATTTATCCCCTTAATAGTTAAAAATCAAGCAAGGTTTTCATGCAGGATCTGTTGTTATCATGGAGGACCTGTAATACTTTTGGCTAAGAGGTCCCTCATGCTGATGGCAAAAAGTAGTTTTGTGTCAAACCCTGAAAAGTAACCATAAATTTCTGTGATACAGGTTATATTGTTTAAAACAGAACAGACTTTCACCACTGAAATTTACAGGGCACCATGTTTCCAGGGAGACGAAGACAAGGAGGGCGTGGCAACCTCGGGGTCATGCTACTCTTCTTTCAAATGATGAATTATGGCTTCGATAGAATACCACCTGTTACCTTGGTGACGATTATTGGACAAGTGGCAGTATTCCTTGGACTCGGTGACTTAACCAGATGGTTCCCATCTTCTCATGAAGTGTGTATAAGTACGCATTATGTGTGGAGGCAGGCACAGTGGAACCGAATCATTTTAGCGACACTCTTCCATGCCAATGACATGCATCTGTACTTTAATATGGTATCCATGTTATGGAAGGGTTCATTCCTTGAGAAGAAGTTTAAAAGCCAGTACTTTGCCTATCTGTTGATTGTGTTTACTTTATTAAGCAGTGTAACTTATGTGATGTTAAACATGGCTTTAGCAGTTGCTCTACAAGATAGATCCTACGAGCTGACTTGTGCCGTAGGATTCTCAGGTAAAACATTCACATCTGAGCCTGCGTGTGACATTTCCAACTATTTCAAATGTGCTCGTTGGAGAGGCATTTTGCAGTCTAGACAACCACATAGTACAATAAGAACTTTGTTTAAAACCTTATCTTACAACTATACAAATATCCGTGTCATAACATCCTGTATGATATTTTTTATGATTTCACATAGTTATTTTTTTAACAATGATATAATGTGTTTATTTCTAAAAACTTGCATTTCAGTTAGAAACACCGACGAAAACAAGATAAATATAGGTTATAAGATAAATATAATACATACTTAGTGTATTATATGAAAAAAAATTCAAACTCGGTTGTGAGAATTGATAATTGTCTCGGCAGAGCCTCGACAATTTTCAATTCTCCCAACCTTGTTAGATATTTTTAGCTCACCTGAGCACGAAGTGCTCAAGGTGAGCTATTGTGATCGAGCTGTGTCCGGCGTCCGTCGTCCGTCGTCCGGTTGTTCGGTCGTCCGGTCGTCCGGTCGTCCGGTCGTCCGTCAACATCTTGTGTGCACTCTAGAGGCCACAGTTTTGGCCCAAATGTCTTGAAACTTGGTCACAATGTTCGTCTCCATCAACTCTTGGCCAAGTTCGAAATTGGGTCAAGTGGGGTCAAAAATGGGGTCAAGGGGTCAAATCTTAGAAAAACCTTGTGTGCACTCTAGAGGCCACATTTTTGGTCCAAATGCTTTAAAACTTTGTCAGAATGTTTGTCTCCATCAAATCTCGATCAAGTTCGGAATTGGGTCAAGTCGGGTCAAAAATGGGGTCAAGGGGTCAAATCTTAGAAAAACCTTGTGTGCACTCTAGAGGCCACATTTTTGGTCCAAATGCTTTAAAACTTGGTCAGAATGTTTGTCTCCATCAAATCTCGATCAAGTTCGGAATTGGGTCAAGTGGGGTCAAAAATGGGGTCAAGGGGTCAAATCTTAGAAAAACCTTGTGTGCACTCTAGAGGCCACATTTTTGGTCCAATTGTCTTGAAACTTGGTCAGAATGTTTGTCTCCATCAAATCTCGATCAAGTTCAGAATTGGGTCAAGTGGGGTCAAAAATGGGGTCAAGGGGTCAAATCTTAGAAAAACCTTGTGTGCACTCTAGAAACCACATTTTTGGTCCAATTGTCTTGAAACTTTGTCTGAATGTTTGTCTCCATCAAATCTCGATCAAGTTCGAAATTGGGTCAAGTGGGGTCAAAAATAGGGTCAAGGGGTCAAATCTTAGAAAAACCTTGTGTGCACTCTAGAGGCCACACTTTTGGCCCAAATGTCTTGAAACTTGGTCAGAATGTTTGTCTCCATCAAATCTCGATCAAGTTTGAAATTGGGTCAAGTGGGGTCAAAAATGGGGTCAAGGGGTCAAATCTTAGAAAAACCTTGAGTGCACTCTTGAAACCACATTTTTGGTCCAATAATCTTGAAACTTTGTCAGAATGTTTGTCTCCATCAAATCTTGATCAAGTTCGAAATTGGGTCAAGTTGGGTCAAAATTGGGGTCAAGGGGTCAAATCTTAGAAAAACCTGTGTGCACTCTAGAAACCACATTTTTGGCCCAAATGTCTTGAAACTTGGTCAGAATGTTTGTCTCCATCAAATCTCAGTCAAGTTCGAAATAAGGTCAAGTGGGGTCAAAAATGGGGTCAAGGGGTCAAATCTTAGAAAAACCTTGTGTGCACTCTAGAGGCCATATTTTTAGCCCAAATGTCTTGAAACTTGGTCAGAATGTTTGTCTCCATCGAATCTCAGCCAAGTTTGAAATTGGGTCAAGTGGGGTCAAAAATGGGGTCAAGGGGTCAAATCTTAGGAAAACCTTTTTTACTCAAATATCTTAAAACTTCGTCAGAATATTTGAATGAAACCTAGGTTAAGTTTGAAATTGGGTCAAGTTGGGTCCAAAATGAGGTCAAGTGGTAAAATTTATTAAAATCCTTGTGTGCACTGTTTGATTGAAAATTATGTATTTTGGTCAGAATGTTTGTCTTGAAATCTTACACGAGTTTGATAGAGGGTCAAACACTTTTTTTAGTACTTTAGAGGCAACATATTTGCCTGAAATTAAACTTCTTGATATCTTTGACTTTTGTAAAGCCATGCATCAGGTGAGCGTTTAAGGGCCAATGGCCCTCTTGTTTTTCATATAATACACTAAGTCTGTATATAAGTAAGTATATATTTATCTATCTACAGAGTGTATAGCAAAGACTCTAGTCAGAATGTGTGGATACACAGGCTGGTGAGAGGCTTTGCTCTTTGCGCATGTTAAATAGTTGGAAATGTCACACACAGGCTGTTATTTATTTTATTTTGTTTAATTTAAATGTTAGCTATGCTGTTTTAACTTGGCTGGATCTAGCTTTTCAATTTGAAAATAACATTCTGGTGGCCTTGAAGGGAAAAAGAAAAAAAAAAGAAAACCTTATAATTTTAGCTCCACTGGCTCCACTGGCCAAAGGCTACTGGGGTATTTGTCATGGCGCTGTGTCAGTTGTGCGTCTGCCTGTATGTCCAGTGGTTAACTTTTTCTTTTAAATATCTTCTCAGGAACAAATGGATACATTTTAACCAAACTTCACATGAATGACCCTTTGGTGACCCAAATGTTCAAGGCTCTTTGATCCAATGAAAAACAAGGCTTAAGTGGGTGTGTCTAATTTCCATATATGGTATTATGTGACATTTCTCAGAATCTAAATGCTGGATATCAACCAAATTTCACTGGAATGATCCTGAAGTGACCCTTGATCAATTTAC
This sequence comes from Fragum whitleyi, assembly GCA_948146395.1. Classification (NCBI taxonomy): domain Eukaryota; kingdom Metazoa; phylum Mollusca; class Bivalvia; order Cardiida; family Cardiidae; genus Fragum; species Fragum whitleyi. Next base: position 7,450,812 of record OX411557.1, read on the forward strand.
AAAAAGATATTGTGATCAGATGAACAAGATGTCTTTTATGGGTGGAGGTCATTTCTCCATAAATGATATAGTGGAAACTTTGATAATCATATTAGAAAAGCCTGTATTAAACAGGTCAAATTTCTATATGTTATTTATTCATCATGAATTTTCTTTGCAGTACTATTTCAGCATGTGACTTATCATTCTTTAACAAAAAAGAAACTTATATCTTCATCTAATCATATCAGTAGATTCAAGCCTGTGGAGAGAATCAGCTGCTCAAGCAGCTCTTGTTTCAGTCTAACGCATTTAAAGTAATATTTTATATAAATGAATCACTATAAACAATAAAGAGTCCATACACTATATTAGCTATTCATCCAATCATTTATATTTTATAATATTTATTCCAGGTGTATTGTTTGCATTGAAGGTATTATCTGTTCATTACTCACCTAGAGGGCTACATTATCTACTAGGGTTTATACCCGTACCATCTCGCCATGTTTACTGGGCTGAACTAGGGTTAATCCATCTCATTTATCCTAATGCATCTTTTACAGGTAAGAAAATCAGTTTTCTGTTTGTTTCCTATTAAGTTCTCTGTACTTATATTACTGTAAATAGGCGAATAAAAAGCTCTCTTCTTGAAATAAATACTTTAAATAATGATATTATATTTATACACTAGCTTTCAGTGGCACAGCCGCCTTCATCAGGTGAATCCTATGAATTGAACCATTATGCACACTGTAAACAGGGTTAAATTACTATAATTATAGTAATAGTTTGATTTTCACAAATATTTTTTGCTGAATGAACTAGTAAAATGATTAATATTGTTGTAGATATATAGAAATGAAGGACAAATTCTAATTTCTTATTGGAATATTTAATTGTTGCAATGATATCCCGATTTACATCATCTTAAAGTATTCTGTAAATGCAAAAACAAACAACCATTATTCAAGAGATTCCTCTATTTTTATCACAGCCGTTTACAGAGAAAACCTGAGGTATTGCTATAGCTTTGGCATTGTCGTTGCTGTTGTCATCATCGTTGTACGAAAATTTTGACATTTTTGATATCTGATTCACTTGAAACTTGGAATGCGTGTTCACTATCAATAGAGAACCTATACTATCAAGGGGGATAACTCTAGATGCATTTTGCTTGAATTATGGTCCTTTTTCAACTTGGACTTTATCCACTCTACAGCACCCAACAGCCAAGCATAGGCACCTGTAGGCATTGCTCTTGTTCTACATTATTTTCTTCTCCAATAACAAAAGTTTTTAACCCTTGTCATGCTGAACCCGGAATATTCCTTCTTTGGCAGGAGGTAAAGACAACGATCAGTCTGCACATATGTGCAGCCTGATCTAAGTCTTTACCACCTGTTTGTACTTTTAAGGCCAGTGAAGTTTCAAGAATGTATTTTCAAAATGAATAAAAGTGGCTTGCAATTAGTTTTCAATACTTTCAGTACTTTGATTATAATGCAAATTTGCCAAAGATTTTATTTAGCATGACAAGGGTTAAGATTACATTTACTAGAACTGTCATCTACAACTTCTTTCAATTATGACCAGTCTATACTTTTTCGCAAGAAGTAAAGTTTATTAGTATAAGTAGTTAACATGTATCTTTATTTCTTATAACTATACAAATATCCATGTGATAACAACCCTTATGATATTTTTTATGATATCACACATAGTTATTTTTAGAGCAATAATATAATACGGTTATTTTCAGAAATTTGCATTACAGTTAAAAACATTGACGAAAACAAGACAAATAAAGGTTATAAGATAAATATAATACAAACTTAATGTATTGTATGAAAAAATATCCATCTCGGTTGTGAGTATTGATGATTGTCTCGGCAGAGCCTCGACAATGATCAATTCTCCCAACCTCGTTAGATTTTTTTTTTTCATACAAAACACTAAGTTTGTACTATATATTTCTCATATCACAATTACAGGTCACCTGGCAGGTATTCTAGTTGGCACCTTATATGTACAGGGTCCTTTAAAGATGGTCATGGACAGTTTTATGCCGCCAGGTAACTTTTTTCTTCATTTTTAGCTTTTCTGTTCTCTGAGAAAAACAGAGGTATTGCTTTGGTCTTGGTGTTGTTGTTTTCATTTCGTTTTTATCATAATTGTTATTGTGCAAAATATTCGTCATTGTGAAAAAAAAAATCGTGTATTCATGCCAAAACTTTTGGACAATTCTTTTTACTCACCTGATCACACTTTGATCAAGGTGAGCTTGTGTGATCATTGAATGTTTGAAGTGTGTCATGTGTTGTGTGTTGTTTGTTGTCCGGCTTCAATAATTTAAGTGTTTACACTCTAGAGGCCACAAATACTATCCAATCTTCATGAAACCTGGTCAGAACTTGGTCAGGTCACAAGGATGAAGGCTATTGAAAATGGGTCACGAGAAAGGGGCATTAATGACTATTTTCATTGTTTACACTCTAAAGGCGACAATTATGGCCCAATCTTCATGAAAGTTGGTCAAATTATTGGTCAGGCCACAAAGATGAACTGCACTGAAAATGAGAAGGATCTATGCCTTATCAAAGGAATAAGGGCCTTAATGACAATTTTCTTTTTTACTCTTTAGAGGCCACAAAATTAATGTGGTCCAATCTTCATGAAACTTGATCAGAATGTTGGTCAGGTCAAGAGGATGAACCCTTTTAAAAATGGGAAGGATCGATTCTATATCAAGGAAAAGAGGCCTTAATGACAATTTTCTTCTTAACACTCTTGAGACCATAAATATAACCAAATCTTCATGAAAATTGGTCAGACTGTTGGTCAGGTCTCAAGGATGAACCCTATCGAAAATGGGAAGGATCAATGCCATAACAATAAAATAGGGGCATTAATGACAATTTTCTTGTTCACTCTAGAGCCCACAAATATGTCCCAACCTTCATGACATGTGGTCAGAATGTTGGTCAGGTCACGAGGATGAACCCTTTTGGAATTGGGAAGGATCCATTTTATATCACAGGAAAAGGAGCCTTAGTGACAATTTTATTCAGAATGTATATCTAGTCAAAAAGATAATCCTGTTGAAAAATGTATTGTCCTGTAAGAAAATGCAGGAAAAAGAGATTTTTATGCTCTATCAACTCTAGGGGTTATTTTCTCAGTATTTCAGTAGGTTTGTCTTGTAAAAGCCTTGAAAGAATATATCCCTTCTTGAGACTTGTTTAGACTTTAGAAAAGGCTAGATACTTATACAGGGATCATAAGACTATAATTATGTCTTTCTTTGATCAATTTAATTGTCATTTAATGATCTTTAGATTTGCTAAGGGAGGAGTCAAGGAGACGAAGGTGAGCAGTATAGGACCATCGTGGTCCTCTTGCCATGTTGTTGTCATGGTCGTCATTGTTGTGTGAAAACTTTGACTATTTTTTATATCTTGGGTCACTTAAAGCATTCACTTGAAAGTGGGTTCAATATCCAGACAAAGTCATAAAAGCAATCAACTTACGAGCAACTGCTTTTATTTTCGCAAAAAAATTTGAATTATGAATTTCAAGAAATTTTGTTGATTTATCACAAAAAAATCGGGTCATATTACAAATAGAATATCGAATTTGTATTAATGATATTTAAAATTTATTTAACTTGTCATCGAAAACAGATAAAACTTGGCACAGCCTCATTTCTGTATGTTAATAGATGAGTGGTTTAATCGTTTTGTATTTCATGACCCACTCATTCAACAACCCATATAAATATGTAACCAATCACACGAACAGGGATCATCTGGGTACTGCGTAAAGTTTCGACCCTAGTCAGACTGCGCAGACTGACTAGGGTCGAAACTTTTCGTAATTTCCGTCCATCCGTCCGTACGTCCGTCCACTTTTCTTGTCAACGCAACTCCTCCTAAACTACTGGCTGGATCTTCTTGAAACTTGGTCAATATTATCACCTCAATTGGAAGATGTGCATGAAGGAAGGATTTTACGGTTCGTTGATTTTTGCCTGAGTTATGCCCCTTGATAACTTAGTCTCTGGGTCCACTTTTCTTGTCAACGCAACTCCTCCTAAGTTTCTGGCTGGATCTTCTTGAAACTTGGTCAATGTAATCACCTCAATTGGTAGATGTGCATGAAGGAAGGATTTTACGGTTCATTGATTTTTGCCTGAGTTATGCCCCTTGATAACTTAGTCTCTGGGTCCACTTTTCTTGTCAACGCAACTCCTCCTAAGTTTCTGGCTGGATCTTTTTGAAACTTGGTCGATGTTATCACCTCAATTGGTAGATGTGCATGAAGGAAGGATTTTATGGTTCGTTAATTTTTGCCTGAGTTATGCCCCTTGATAACTTAGTCTCTGGGTCCACTTTTCTTGTCAACGCAACGCCTCCTAAGTTTCTGGCTGGATCTTTTTGAAACTTGGTCTATGTAATCACCTCAATTGGTAGATGTTCATGAAGGAAGGATTTTACGGTTCATTGATTTTTGCCTAAGTTATGCCCCTTAAAACTTAGTCTCTGGGTCCACTTTTCTTGTCAACGCAACTCCTCCTAAGTTTCCGGCTGGATCTTCTTGAAACTTGGTCAATGTTATCACCTCAATTGGTAGATGTGCATGAAGGAAGGATTTTATGGTTTGTTGATTTTTGCCTGAGTTATGCCCCTTAAAAACTTAGTATCTAGGGCTCATTGAAATTGCAGCCTTTTGAACACAAATCCTCCTTACTTTTTGTCTTTATTTAAATGAAACTTGGTCAATGTCATCACCATAATTTGAAGATGTACATGGATCAAGGATTTTATGGCTCATTTATTTCCCTGAATTATGCCCCCTTAAAACTTAGTGCCTGGGGCTTATTGAAATTGCAGCCATGTGAAGGCAACTCCTCCTAACTTTTTGTCTTGATTTAAATGAAACTTGGTCATTTTCAATTTGGTTCTGTCAAAATAAGTAGTGTCTACAATTATTTCTGTGAAACAGCAGCAATGTGGCGGCGTATTTTTTGAATCTAGAATGAAAAGTTTACCTCGCATTGAAAGAAATTTTGAATTGCGACCTCTGGTTGATCTATGCTGGACCCAATCTCTTTTTCAAATATTTATTGTACAGAGTTCCCAGATGGTCCCTTTTCGTGTGACGGGTCACATACATGATATACATCCAAATTATAGATACAGGGGCTAAAATGAATTATATTGTAAAATTTTCTAGAAAACTGGGTATTTTTTAGACCTGTGCTGTGGGTACTCATTTGTTCTCAAAGGCTCAAAGAGTACCTTTAGCAAAGGGTCATATTGAGAAAATCTAATCTAGACTTAGCTATGCCTATGAACCATACCATGTTTATATTACAGAGCCCAGGTATACATATAGTTCTGGAACTACACATCAGCGAGTACCACAAGACAGGGGGTATACAACAGGTTAGTGTGACACAAGCATTTTTTTTATCTCCCCCCCCCCCTTTGAAGAAGAGAGGGTATAATATTTTGCTCTTGTCAGTAGGTCGGTCTGTCCTTCCGTAGACCGTTTTTTTGTCTGGAGCATATCTCATAAGGAAGCAAGCTAGAATCATAAAACTTCACAGGTGAATAGATCTCATTGAGGAGAAGTGCAGTGCACAAGAACCATAACTCTACTCATCATATTTTGTGAGATACTGCCCTTTGTTGATTGACAAAGAAAAGGCTATAGACCTGCTTTTATTGAGGGGCATAAATGTTTTACAAACATCTCTTGTTCCCTTGATGTTTTCTTCCCAGAAAGAGAAAAAGAATGTTTCAGTCTGAAATTTTTCTCTTCTTCTTGTTGCAATTTTGGTCAGTCTTAACTTTTCTGTCCTTGTAAATGGTTAAAGAGAGAGAAATTTTTAAATCAATGCCTATCTTGGTTTTGATTGTGAAGATTATGACCAGATTTTGTAAATGTGCAGTCTGGTCAGAGTGTTTACATTGGGAGCTTGTGTTATCATTGGATGTGTCCTGCATGGCACGAGCTCAAAACCATTAAAAAAATTATATATCAATTTGCCCTGACAATAGTTTTGTGTTGTCCCATCAATTGTTATTTTTATCAATATTAACCCTTGTCATGCTGAATAAATTTTGGCTTAAAATTTTTATCAAAATCAAAGAGCAAAAAGTGCTGAAAGTACCATCTGTAGGTCAATTTTGATTTGAAAAACTAAATCTATTGATAATTCTGGTTTAAAAGTGAGAAACAGGTGGTGTAGACAAACATCAGACGGCACATTATGTTTGTCTATAGCTCCTGCCAAAGCAGAAATATTTCGGCTTCAGCATGACAAGGGTTAAAATATTTCTAATTTTAGTATTTAGCTATATCTGGATTGACCCTTCTGATGCTGTTTATACAAAATTCCTCCTTTTACACAAGGTTTTGACAGAATGTTTACACAAAGATCAAACTGCATAGATGTAGTCTAGACTTAGTCCACATTTCTTTCTTTCTACTTAATTATCATAAGCAGCATTTATAAGAATGTCCCAAAATTGGCAAATTATTTGAAACAAAATTCAAAATTGGCAATTCAAATTCAGCAGAATGAGGGTTAATATTGACAAACAGATATCAAATTTTATTATACAGGATATAGAAATAATGGCAATAACTATGACATATTAAGGATAGTATTATGGTGCAAACTGTATGCAAATTGTATGCCAGGATTTGCAAAAGCTTTTGTGTGCAAAACAGGGTATATTTTGCAAACAGTTTGTACCGTTTTGTCCACTTGAATGCAGGGAAGGTAGCAACAGAAGACAGTCGTTTAAATTATACAAGTAAGGGTTTAAACCTTGTCATACTGAACCTGGAATATTGATGCTTTAGCAGGAGGTTTAGACAAAAATCAGCCTGCACAAATGTGAGGTCTGATCTTAGTCTAACCCAACTGTTTGACCAAAAATCCTTTAAAACTTAATTTTTAAGAGAAACATTTGAAGACTGTTTCCTCTTTCAGAGCCTTCAGCACTTTGATTTAAGTTTAATTGTGCAAAGAAATTTATTCATCATAACAATGGTTTGATTTATTACACAGGATATAGTAATCTCAGCGGCAACAACTCTGGTCCTAACTATGATAGATATACCGGCGGACTGAGTGAGGAGGAACAGATACGGTTAGCGACAGAGGAAAGTCGTCAAGATTATACAAGTAAGGGTTTAATTTGTGGAAATCTTTATACCCCTGCAAAACGAATGTTTTCGGGGGTATACTGGAATCAGCCTGTCTGTCCGTGTGTCTGTCCGTCCGTCTGTGGACACATATAGTAGTAAATTTGTGTCGCAAACTCCTCCTTCAGTTTTCCTTCAAAAGCTTTGAAATTTTATAGAAACATCCATCACATGTTGAAGTTTTGCAAGACGCAATTTTTAGGTCCCAACTTCTCCTGGTTCATGAATTATCTCCCCTTGAACTTAGACATTTTTTCCTATTTGTTACCATGTACTTATAATTTTGTGTCGCATACTCCTCCTTCAATTTTCATTCAATTGTAATGAAACATTTTTCAAATATTGATCACAAGTTGAAGTTTTGCAAGACGCAAATTTCAAGTGTCAACTCTCCCAGGTTCTTGAATTATCTCCCCTTGAACTTAAGACATTTTTTACCTATTTGTTACCATGTACTTATAATTTTGTGTCGCAAACTCCTCCTTAATTTTCATTCAATAGTTATGAAACTTTATACAAACATTCATCACATGTTGAAGTTTTGCAAGACGCAAATTTCAAGTGTCAACTCTCCCAGGTTCTTGAATTATCTCCCCTTGAACTTAAGACATTTTTTACCTATTTGTTACCATGTACTTATAATTTTGTGTCGCAAACTCCTCCTTAATTTTCATTCAATAGTTATGAAACTTTATACAAACATTCATCACATGTTGAAGTTTTGCAAGACGCAAATTTCAAGTCTCAAATCCTCCTGGCTCATGAATTATTTCCCTTTGAACTTAGACAATTTTTCCTATTTGTAACCATGTACTTATAATTTTGTGTCGCAAACTCCTCTTTCAATATTCATTCAATTGTAATGAAACATCATGCAAATATTGATCACAAGTTGAAGTTTTGCAAGACGCAAGACGCAAATTTCAAGTCTCAAACCCTCCTGGTTCATGAATTATCTCCCCTTGATCTCAAGACATTTTTTCCTATTTGTTACCATGTACTTATAATTTTGTGTCGCAAACTCCTCCTTCAATTTTCATTCAATAGTTTTGAAACATTATACAAACATTTATCACATGTTGAAGTTTTGCAAGACGCAAATGTCAAGTGTCAACTCCCCCAGGTTCATGTGTTATCTCCCCTTGAACTTTGACATTTTTTCCTATTTGTTACCATGTACTTATAATTTTGTGTCACAAACTGCTCCTTCAATGTTCATTCAAAAGTAATGAAACAGTATACAAACATTTATCACATGTTGAAGTTTTGCAAGACGCAAATGTCAAGTGTCAACTCCCCCAGGTTCATGTGTTATCTCCCCTTGAACTTTGACATTTTTTCCTATTTGTTACCATGTACTTATAATTTTGTGTCACAAACTGCTCCTTCAATGTTCATTCAAAAGTAATGAAACAGTATACAAGCATTTATCACATGTTGAAGTTTTGCAAGACTCAAATTTCAAGTGTCAACTCCCACAGGTTTTTTGAATTTTCTCCCCTAGAACTTAAGACAATTTTTCTTTGTGAACACGTGTACTTGTAATTTTGTTTCCCAAATTCCTCTTTCAGTTTTCCTTTAATTAGTTTTCATGTAATATCTTTGAAATTTTATGCAAACATTTACTACATGAAGTTTTGCAAGACACAATTATGAGGTCCCAATTCGTCCTGGTTTAAGAATTATCTGCCCTTACACTTACTACATTTTTAGCTCACCTGAGAACGAAGTGCTCATGTGAGCTATTGTGATCACCTTTCCTCCGGCGTCCGTCCGTCGGTCGTCGTCCGGCGTCCGGAGGGGGTAGTACTCTGGGTAAATTTTGTAATCTTTAAGCCTCTTCTTCTTCGGAACCAGGAGCCCTACAGACTTGAAAATTGTCATGGATGATCAGCTCATGGACCTTAATAAAAATAGCTAAAATCATATCTTTTGGGCTGCCAGGTGCGGAGCACCAGGGGGGAGGGGGTAGTACTTTTGTGAAAATTTTGTAATCTTTAACCTTCTTCTTCTTTTGAACCAGGAGCCTGACAGATTTGAATATTGGCATGGATGATCAGTTCATAGACCTGAATAAAAATAGCTAAAATCATGACTGTAGATTCACCAGGTGCGGAGCACCAGGGGGGAGGGGGTAGTACTCTGGGTAAATTTTGTAATCTTTAAGCCTCTTCTTCTTCGGAACCAGGAGCCCTACAGACTTGAAAATTGTCATGGATGATCAGCTCATGGACCTTAATAAAAATAGCAAAAATCATATCTTTTGGGCTGCCAGGTGCGGAGCACCAGGGGGGAGGGGGTAGTACTTTTGTGAAAATTTTGTAATCTTTAACCTTCTTCTTCTTTTGAACCAGGAGCCTGACAGATTTGATTATTGGCATGGATGATCAGTTCATAGACCTGAATAAAAATAGCTAAAATCATGACTGTAGATTCACCAGGTGCGGAGCACCAGGGGGGAGAGGGGAGTACTTTTGTGAAAATTTTGTAATCTTTGACCTTCTTCTTCTTCTGAACCACAAGCCCTACAGACTTAAAAATTGGCATGGAGGATCAGCTCATAGACCTTAATAAAAATAGCTAAAATCATGACTGTAATGCCACCAGGTGCAGAGGACCAGGGGGGAGGGGTAGTACTTTTGTGAAAACTTTTTAACTTTAACCTTCATCTTCTAATGAAGCAGGAGCCCTACAGACTTCAATATTGGCATGGATGATAAGCATATGGATCTAAAATAAAATAGCTGAAATCATGAATGTAGGGCCACCAGATGGGGAGCATTAGGGGGGAGGGGATAGTATTTTGGATCAAATTTGAAATCTTTAACCTTATTCTTCTCCTGGATCAGGTACCATACAGCCATGAAAATTGTCATGGGTGATCAATATATTGACATTAATTAAAATAGCTAAAATCATGACTGTAGGGTCACCAGGTGCTGAGTGTCTTGGGGAGGGGTTAGTACTTTGGATCATTTTTGAAATCTTTGAACTTCTTCTAATGAACCAGGAGTCCTACAGACTTGAAAATTGGTATGGATGATCAGCATTATTATGGACATTAATTGAATTAGCTAAAATCATGACAGATTCACCAGGTGCAGAGCATCTTGGGGGAGGGGGTGCTTTGTTGAGAATTTTGAGTCCCTACAGCCTTTATATTTGACATGGATTGATCAACTCATTAAAAAAAAACTTTAAAAGTCTCAGACTCAGCCTGTATATCTGGCATAGATTAGCTGATCACAGACCTTTTATGAAAAAAGCTGAAATAAATAATGACCAGGGGAGGAGCAGAGGGGGAAGGATTATTTCAAATGTTATCTGATTGAATAAGTGAAAATCTCTTTTTCTGTGGTTGCATGGACATACCTAGGTAATGAAGCTTTTTTCTCAGGTGAGCGACCCAGGGCCAAGGGCCCTCTTGTTTTCTTTTTCGTTCACATATACTAGTAATTTTGTGTTACAAACTCCTCCTTCAGTTTTCCTTCAATAGCATGAAAACATTTATCACATGTTTAAGTTTTGTAAGACGCAATTTAGAGGTCTCAAATCCAAGAGTTAACTTTATATTTGAAGCATTTTTTGCTGCTTCTGTCAAAGTATCTCATTCTCTGAAAGCACTTGTGGGGGTATTAAGTCACATTCAGTGACAAGCTCTAGTTAGTACTGGCTTATTATTCTGGTTGATGAATTTCAGAACAAAGATTGAGTCACAACTATGACACAATGCTAATAGTTTGCTTCCTCTCAACAATCCAAATACTTGAAGGACAGGTCATCTGACAAGGTCAATAATCAAGGTCACACTTCAAAAAGAAATTGCCTTTTCATAGGCATAAGTGTTTCACGAATACATCTTGTTTAGCTAATTTTTGTTTTCAAACTTGTGGTGTTTTAGAGTTGACAAATTTTCATATAGCCTTTGTGGTCATGTTGTAACTGTGTTTACATTTTATAATTTATCACACACAGCTTTTTGTTTTGGATAACAAGAGCTTAAATGTACATCCATCTCAATACATTGTTTTAGCTCCACTGGCAGAAGGCCAATAGGCCTATTGTCATGTTGCTATGTCTGCTGTGCTTCAGTCCATCTGAGTATCTGTAAATTTTTTCTTTAAAAAACTTGTCCTCAAAAACTACTGTATGAATTTCAGTCAAACTTCACAAGAATGATCCTCAGGTCCCCCTTTTTTCAAAGTTGTTCAAGAAATTCATAGCTTTATGGGCGTTGCTGATTTTAATACATAGTGAAAAGTGAATTTTCTCAGAACCTAATTGATGGATATCAACTTAATTTCACATAAATGATCCTTGGGTGACACTTTAGCAGGCTTAAAAAAGAATTGTGATCGGATGGCAAATGTCTTTTATGGGTTGAGGTCATTTCCCTATGTTATATTGTGGAAACTTTGAAAATCATTTTCTCAGAGTCTTCCTGATGGATATCAATCAACTTGCACATAAATAATCCATTGATGACCCTTTATCAAGCTACATAAATTTATTGTGATCTCTTTAAAAAAATGTCCTTGAAGGTCGAAAGTCATTTCTGTATATATTATAAAGAGTAAACTTTGAAAATCATTTTCTCGGAACCTTTTTGCAAATTGCACTGGAGTTGTCTCTGGTTGACCCTTTATCAGGATACGAAACATTTAAATTCATTTTCTCAGAAAAAAAACATTGGATATCAACCAAATTTCTGTGAAATGATCTTTGGATTTAAAAAAAAAAAGAATATTAACTGGATGAAAATGATAATTATAATGGTGGTACTAAGTATTTCAAATGTTGTTTCAAAATAATCACCTTTCCAATTCTAAAATTTGCATTACCTAATGGAAAACAATATAGAAATGAAGAAATTGCTTGTCAAAAGCAGTTTCTTCTTTTCCAACAATGTTTTCCTTGCAATTTATCCTCTAAGTTGCCAAAAAATCAGACATGGTTTTCATGCAGGACCTATTAGGGAGGACCTGTATTATTTTTGGCTTACAGGTCCTTCAGACTGGTGGCAAAAGGTTGTTAGTGTTAAACCTTGCAATGTTATTTTCATTGCAGGACAACAGAATCATCAAGATAGATTATATCCAGATTTAGACGATTTACGGAGACGTCGAGAACAAAGATACCATTGACATTTTCTTTTTTGTTTTGTGCAATTCAGAGTATTTATTTTTTCATTTGACATTAAAAATTATGTGGGCATGAATTCATGATGTTTTTCCTTTAACTCATATAAAAACTTTTGAATTTTGCCTTTTCAGTCTTTCCGTAACATATCTTGGACCTTGACCTTCCCAACCCTTGTCATGCTGAACCCGGAATATTCCTGCTTTGACAGGAGGTAAAGACGAAGATCAGCCTGCACATAGATATGTGCAGTCTGATCTTAGTCCATACCACCTGATTTTCCTTTTCAAACCAGAACAGTTTCAGAAATTATATTTTTAAAATCAAATGCTGACTCGTCAGTAGGAAATACAGAGCTTTCAGGACTTTGATTTATGTAAAATTTTGCAAAGGTTTTTATTCATCATGACAAGGGTAAATAACAAATAATCCACTGCTGAAGCATAGCTGAAAGTAATTTTACACAGGCGGGGATCAAACCATGTGGAATAGAAATCTAGAAATCGTTGATTTACAAGACCAGCATGCTAACCACTGATCCAAAGATCTTCTTTAAGTTGGTGGTTTTCACAATTGATTGATTGAATGGAGTTTAATGCTACTTTCAACATTTTTCCAGTTATATTGTGGCAGCTAGAGCACTTACAATGGATTCCTGGTATTTCTCTCACCAGTACAACCATCACATCCTTTCCTAGCCTCCAGCTACTATCTCACATAGGTTTGAAATTATCAATCCATTGGTGAGAGACAAATAGTCGGAAAGAATGAGTGCCGCCGTCAGGGATCGAACCCCGGACCTCTAGATTGACAGTACGACGCACTACCAACTGCGCTATGACGGCGGCCCAATTTCACAAAGGTCTTGTTTACCTATAATTTCAATATATTGTTTCAGCATGGTTCTACCTCAAGACTGTGTAGGGTTATTTTCAACTATGCCTCAGTTTTTTGTTATCTATCTATAAGATAGGAATTGGTCATAGAGCCATTTTTAACTCCACTGGCCGAAGGCCACTGGGGCTATTATCATGGCGTTGTGTCCGTCGTGCGTCCGCCTGAACGTCCATCCGGTTATAAACTTTTTCTTTAAAAATCTTCTCTTCAAAAACTACTGGATGAATTTCAACCAAACTTCACAGGAATGATATTGGGCGACCCTCTTTCAAAGTTGTTCAAGAAATTTTGATCCAATGAAAAACATGGATTTCATGGGCGTGGCTAATTTCCAAATTTGGTAAATAGTGAGTTTTCTCAGATTCTAATAGAGGTATTTCATGTAATTATCTCCCTTGTGTACTCTTCAGTCACACTGACATAACAATGCAAACGAGGGGGCATCCTTCTTTTCTCTTTATTTCATTGAAATTTTTCCGAATAAATCAGTCGATTGCAATTATTAATAAAATAGATCATCAAACTTTTATAATTCAAAACAATACTTAAATGCCATTAGAAACTACTTCGACGGCTTTCAGGAATTTTTATTTTTGAACATTGAAAAAAGAGACGTTTGATTTTAGTTGGGTGGAATAAATTGCAAATATAAATCTTCAGTGTTTTTTCAACTTGATGAATTTATATTTTTTGGTCGAAATAGATATCCTTCACTGAAAATCTAACGTTTTGAGAAAACACTTTGGTATGATAGTTTGTTTGGATTTCTTTCATTTTGACTATTCATTTTCGTTAATTCAATACTAGTAATTTCATAGTTGTTCGTCACAAATCAATCATAATTAATCAACTAAAAATTACAAAAAAAATAATAATAACTAAAGAAGAGAGATAATAAAAAACAGACAACAAAAATGCTGAGGACGAAATGCAATTTCAACACATGTTTATATTTTTACTCTAACGAAAAAAAAAAAAAAAGCTAAAAAATATCGAGAGATAAAGATAATGTGAAAAGGGGAGAAATAATTCAATCGCAGGTTTATTATTACGAGTTGCTATTTCATTTTGTTATTGATTCAAATTTGAACACATACTTATATTGGGATGGGCTTTTAAATACATTGGAAATGTGCATTTCACTGTTTCGAAATTAGTGATTTTGCATTTTGTAGTACTGAGTTTATCTTTCTTTTCCCGTAGCCTTTTTTTTTTGGTTAACACTCACCTCTTACGAATCCAATTAAATTTCCAAATTCATGAATTATTGAATGCACAAAAATACCTTTTATGAATATATCTTCATCATGAAGATGTGATAGAAGTTAAATACGATTACGTAATACCATATGTCACATACGACGCTTAATTGTCACTAGTACAATGTTTATTTAGCGCAAGTGTTGTAACTTATGACTGCTGCCTTAGTGTTTCACCGCTCTTTGATCTGAGGTTTATGGTATATTGAAAAACCCTTTCTAAAATCATAAACACACATGAAGATTAAAGTCAACCTTACATGTTTTTTTTTTACACCTAAGTTTTTTCAAGCAATTTGAAAAACAACAGTGCTGCAAGGGACTTGTGCTATGAGTATTAGATATATGGCCCCTATACGATAAATAACATGAATATTACTTAAACTAAGTCTGGTCTTTCTGTGCTATTTACAAAATACGACGTATTTTTCTATTTATTACATGTATTCATGTATTATATTTCCTAAGTATGAATATTTCTTGTGTACAAAAAAAAAAGCTGTTGTAAAAAGATAACATTTTTCACAAAGAAACTTATATTGCTCGGTCAAAATATCACATAGGCCTACTTTTCCACAATCATGATCCACAAAGTGAAAGATCGTCAATGTGTTGGTTTCAGTTTTCTCTTTTTGCCACGAAGTTTCAACAGCGCAGTGGTGTATTTGGTTGGAATATGCGCTCAACGGTTTATTTATTATTTTTTTTTTATTATTATTACTTTTTTCAAGAATACATTTCCTTGTCTCAGTGTGTTGATAACAATGTGATGGTAAATATGTTCTATTCAAAGAAATTAATACTATAAAAAGAAATAATTGAGTAGGCTACGTATTTTTCATTTTCTAGTAATATTGGGTTTTTAATGAAAAGATCAAAATAAATGAAAAGTCTGAATAAAAAAGGGGAATAACTTATGAGTAAAAACAATTCAGAGAGAAACTTTGAAGCAAAAATTAAACAAGAGGGCCATTGGCCCTAAAGTGCTCACCTGATGCATATAGTTAACAAAGGAAGCAAAGTGCCAACAATACTTCTTTCAAATTCATTACTGGCTTAACAAAAGTCAAAGGCATCAAGAAGACATACATTCGAGTCAAATATGCTGCCCCTTGAGTGCACATAAGGTTTTTCTAAAATTTGACCCCTTGACCCCGTTTTTGACCCAACTTGACCCAATTTTGAACTTGACCGAGATTTGATGGAAACAAACTTTCTGACCAAGTTTCAAGACATTTGGGCCAAAAATGTGGTCCAAAGAGTTCACATAAGGTTTTTCTAAAATTTGACCCCTTGACCCCATTTTTGACCCCTATTGACCCAATTTCAAAACTTGACCGAGATTTAATGGAGACAAACATTTTGACCATGTTTCAATACATTTGGGCCAAAAATCTGGCCGCTAGGGGGCACACAAGGTTTTTCCAAAATAATACCCCCTTGACCCCATTATTTGACCCCACTTGACCCAATTTCAAACTTGACCGAGATTTGATGGAGACAAACATTCTGACCAAGTTTCAAGACATTAAGACCGAAAAAGTGGCCTCTAGAGTGCACCCAAGGTTTTTCTAAAATTTGACCCCATTTTGACCCCACTTGACCCAATTTTGAACTTGACCTAGATTTGATGGAGACAAACATTCTGATCATGTTTCAAGACATTTGGGACAAAAATGTTGCCAATAGAGTACACTCAAGGTTTTTCTAAAATTTGACCCCATTTTTGACCCCACTTGACCCAATTATGAACTTGACCAAGATTTAATGGAGACAAACAATTTGTCCAAGTTTCAAGACATTTGGGCCAAAAATGTGGCGCCTAGAGTGCACATAAGGTTTTTCTAAAATTTGACCCCTTGACCCCATTTTTGACCCCACTTGACCCAATTTAGAAGTTGACCTAGATTTGATGGAGACAAACATTTTGACCATGTTTCAAGACATTTGGGCAAAAATGTTGCCTGTAGAGTGCTCACACAGGGTTTTTCTAAAATTTGACCCCATTTTTGACCCAACTTGACCCAATTTCTAACTTGACCAAGATTTGATGGAAACAAACAATTTGTCCAAGTTTCAAGACATTTGGGCCAAAAATGTGGCCCCTAGAGTGCACATAAGGTTTTTCTAAAATTTGACCCCTTGACCCCATTTTTGACCCAACTTGACCCAATTTCGAAATTGGCCCAGATTTGATGGAGACAAACATTCTGAACAAGTCTCAAGACATTTGGGCCACAAATGTGGCCTCTAGAGTGCACACAAGGTTTTTCTAAAATTTGACCCCTTGACCCCACCTGACCCAATTTCAACTTTGACCGAGATTTGATGGAGACAAACATTCTGACCAAGTTTCAAGACATTTGAGCCAAAAATGTGGCCTCTAGAGTGCACACAAGGCAAAGTTTGACGAATGACAACGGATGACGGACAGCAGCCCATCACAATAGCTCACCTTGAGCACTTTGTGCTCAGGTGAGCTAAAAAAAGTCAGTATAATAAAAAACTCAAAATACTTCTTCATAGGTCAGGGACGCTTAATAGAGTTAGATAAAGATATGTTAATCAAAAGCAAAAAACAAACAATAGGACCAAGATGGTCCTAGATCGCTCACCTGAGTCTCTATGACCCCTGGGACATCACATTAATTAGATAGGCAGATGTCAAAAAGAAGATAATTGCCTAAGATCAATACCATGGAACGTTTTCAGCGAAGAGCAAGACAGATATGCCTTTTTGCTCTTTGATTCTATGTAAAAAGGGATGCACCTGGGTGGACCCCAAAACTGACCCCAGGGTCTTGATATGAACAAACTATGAAGAGGTCCATAAGATGATGCTACATTCTAGATATGAAAGCTGTCTGCCTTCTGGTTTCAGAGAAGAAGATTTTTGAAGGTTTTCCCATTTTCACCCATCATGCTCAGATGAGCTGAAAGGGATGCCCCCGGGTGGAGCCCAAATGTGGCCTCTAGGGTCTTGATATGAACAAACTTGGTAGGGGCCCACAAGATTATGCTATTCACCAAAAATGAAAGCAGTGTGCCCCCTGGTTTCGATTAAAGAAGATTTGAAAAGATTTTCGCTCTTTGATTCTATGTAAAAAGGGTTGTGCCCGGGCAAAACCCAAACATGACCCAAGGGTCTTGATATGAACAAACTTGGTAGAGGTCCACTAGATGATGCTACATACCAAATATGAAAGCTGTCTGCCTTCTGGTTTCAGAGAAGAAGATTTTTGAAGGTTTTCCCATTTTCACCCATCATGCTCAGATGAGCTGAAAGGGATGCCCCCGGGTGGAGCCCAAATATGACCCAAGGGTCTTGATATGAACAAACTTGGTAGGGGCCCACAAGATTATGCTATTCACCAAAAATGAAAGCAGTGTGCCCCCTGGTTTCGATTAAAGAAGATTTGAAAAGATTTTCGCTCTTTGATTCTATGTAAAAAGGGTTGTGCCCGGGCAAAACCCAAACATGACCCAAGGGTCTTGATATGAACAAACTTGGTAGAGGTCCACTAGATGATGCTACATACCAAATATGAAAGCTGTCTGCCTTCTGGTTTCAGAGAAGAAAATTTTTGAAGATTTTTATTTTTTTACCCTTCGTGCTCGTAAGAGATAAAGGGATGCACCCTTGCAAAGCCCAAATATGACCCAAGGGTCTTGTTATGAACAAACTTGGTAGAGGCCCACAAGGTGATGCTACACACCAAATATTTAAGCTGTCTGCCATCTGGTTACAGAGAAGAAGATTTTTAAAGATTTTCGCTCTTTGATTCTATGTAAAAAGGGTTGGGCCCGGACAAAGCCCAAATATGACCCCAGGGTCTTGATATGAACAAACTTGGTAGAGGTCCACTAGATGATGCTACATACCAAATATGAAAGCTGTCTGCCTTCTGGTTTCAGAGAAGAAGATTTTTAAAGATTTTCATATTTTCACCCTTTTTGTTAAGGGTAAAGGGAAAGTTACGGGTGGATTTCATTTATTTGAACAACTTTGGTAGAGCTTGACCCAAGGAACATCCCTGCCAAGTTTCATCAAGATTGGCCCTCTGGTTTAGGAGGAGAAGATGTTTAAAGAAATTGTGGACGACGCATGACGGACGACGGACATTCCATGATCCCAATAGCTCACCTTGAGCACTTCGTGCTCAGGTGAGCTAAAAAGGGACAAAAAAAGGCATGAAGTATTTAAGCATTAAAAACTACATTCTAATTATGTGTAAAAAATAACTTTGATATCGTTTGTACTGACTAGTATTTTAATGGTTTAAATATACTATTTTACTATAAATTTTTATTGGACAAAAATGACATGCCCCCTCATTTGTATAAGGGGCGGAGTCGAGAGATTTCTACCCATGCGCAGACTTATGTGAAATAAGTCTATTGATGGATACCAATTAAATTTTACATGAATGATCCTTGGGTGACCCTTTATCAGTCTACCAACAAGAGGACCGTTGGCCCTGGGTCGCTCACCTGAGAAAAAAGCTTCATTACCTAGGTATGTCCATGCAACCACAGAAAAAGAGATTTTCACTTATTCAATCAGATAACATTTGAAATAATCCTCCCCCCCCCCTCTGCTCCTCCCCTGGTCATTATTTATTTAAGCTTTTTTTCATAAAAGGTCTGAGATCAGCTAATCTATGCCAGATATACAGGCTGAGTCTGAGACTTTTTAAAGTTTTCTTTAATGAGTTGAACAATCCATGTCAAATATAAAGGCCGTGGGGATTCAAAATTCTCAACAAAGCACTCCCCCTCCCCCAAGATGCTCTGCATCTGGTGAATCTACAGTCATGATTTTAGCTAATTCAATTAACTTCCATATGCTGATCATCCATACCAATTTTCAAGTCTGTAAGACTCCTGGTTCATTGGAAGAAGTTTAAAGATTTCAAAAATGATCCAAAGTACTACCCCCTCCCCAAGACACTCAGCACCTGGTGACCCTACAGTCATGATTTTAGCTATTTTTATTAATGTCAATATATTGATCACCTATGACAATTTTCAAGTCTGTAGGGTTCCTGATCCAGGAGAAGAATAATGTTAAAGATTTCAAAATTGATCCAAAGTACTACCCCCTCCCCTTTAATGCTCCGCATCTGGTGGCCCTACATTCATGATTTTAGCTATTTTATTTTAGATCCATATGCTTATCATCCATGCCAATATTGAAGTCAGTAGGGCTCCTGGTTCATTAGAAGAAGAAGGTTAAAGATTACAAAATGTTCACAAAAGTACTACCCTCTCCCCCCTGGTGCTCCTTACAGTCATGATTTTAGCTATTTTTATAAAGGTCCATATGCTGATCATCCATGCCAATTATTCAACTCTGTCGGGCTCCTGGTTCATCAGAAGAAGAAGGTTAAAGATTACAAAATTTTCATCAAAGTACTACCCCCTCCCCCTCATGCTCTGCACCTGGTGGCCCTACAGATAAGATTTTACCTACTTTCATTAAGGTCTATGAGCTGATCCTCCATGCAAAACTTTAAGGCTGTAGGGCTTCATGTTCAGAAGAAGAAAAAGGTTAAAGATTACAAAATTTACCCAAAGTACTGCTCCGCACCTGGTGGCCCAAAAGATATGATTTTAGCTAATTTTATTCAGGTCTATGAGCTGATCATCCATGCCAAATTTCAAGGCTGTAGGGCTGCTTGTTCAGAAGAAGAATTTTAAAGATTTTCTTAAAATTTTAACTTTGGTTGCCATAGCAAACACAGTTTTTCACCGATTTCAATTCCTTTAGCAATTCTTAAAGGGGATCACCTAAGGAACATTTCTGCCAAGTTTGGTAAAAATTGGCCAAGTAGTTTAGGAGGATAGGTCATTTTAAGAAATTGTTGACGACTGATGCTTGATGACGCACGGACGCAGACAAAAGGTGATCACAATAGCTCACTTGAGCACGTTTTGCTCAGGTGAGCTAAAAACGTTAGTGATCGGATGAAAGATATTTATTTTATGGGCCAAGGTCATTTCTCTATGTTATATAATGGAAACATTGAAAATCATTTTCTCAGAATGTAACTGATGGATATCAATCTAACTTCACTGGAATGATCCTTGAACGACCCTTTATCAGTCAACCAAAAATTGTGATCGGATGAAAAATAGTCTTTTATTGGCAGAGGTCATTTCTCTTTATGTTATAAAGTGAAAACTTTCAAAATCATTTTCTCAGAATGTAAAATATGGATATCAACCAAATTTCACTGGAATGATCCTAGAGATACCCTTTATCAGTCTACCAAAAATTATTGTGATTGGATGAAAAATAGTCTTTTTTGGGGGAAGGTCGTTTCTGTTTATGTTATATTATGGAAACTTTCAAAATCATTTTCTAAGAATGTAACAGTTGGATATCAACCGAATTTCACTGGAATGATCCTAAATTGACCCTTTATCAGTCTACTAAAATTTATTGTGGTTGGATGGAAAATATGTATTGAGGCTATTTTGGCAATTCCTTGGGTTTTCTCAGAAAACAGCCAAGCTAACAAGCAAATTCGTTGAATTGATATCCCCCGCAAAACATATTTCATTGTCAATGGAGTTAATATCAAACTTAGGTACAGGTTATCTTTTATCTACATCAACCTATAGTTTTCAAGAAATAGTGTGGAAACGAATATCACTATGTATGTATATGGCTTAAACAGTCAGGGGCAGTAACTCTAAATTCGACGGTCGAACCA
This sequence comes from Fragum whitleyi, assembly GCA_948146395.1. Classification (NCBI taxonomy): domain Eukaryota; kingdom Metazoa; phylum Mollusca; class Bivalvia; order Cardiida; family Cardiidae; genus Fragum; species Fragum whitleyi. Next base: position 7,472,026 of record OX411557.1, read on the forward strand.
GGTAACCTTGACGATATGCGCATGTCCTCATTGTAGTGAAGCTGTGTGCCAAGTTTCATTGAAATCCAGTCTATAGTTTTCAAGAAATAGCGCGGAAACGAATATCACTATGTATGTATATGGCTTAAACAGTCAGGGGCAGTAACTCTAAATTCGACGGTCGAACCAGGTTACCCCGACGATATGCACATGTCCTCATTGTAGTGAAGCTGTGTGCCAGGTTTCATTAAAATCCGGTATATAGTTTTCAAGAAATAGCGCGGAAACGAATATCACTCTGTATGTATATGGCTTAAACAGTCAGGGGCAGTAACTCTAAATTTCATGGTCCAACCGGGTAACCCCGACGATATGCGCATGTCCTCATTGTAGTGAAGCTGTGTGCCAAGTTTCATTGAAATCTGGTCTATAGTTTTTGAGAAATAGCGTGGAAACGAATGTCGGACGGACGGATGGAAAGACGGATGGACATGGCAAAAACAATATCCCCCCCGAAAATTTTTTTCGGCGGGGGATAATAAAAATGGACAGGCAGACACTGGAAAACAATAGCCCTGAAAGTCAAAAGTGGTACCAGTCCAACTTTTAACAAGTGTGTCGATAACTTTAGTTTTAAAACGATTAACCATTCTGGATAAGGGAATTAACTTAACAAAAAGATATCCCAAATGCATACCCTTTAATAAAGGGTTGCTGAGTACTATCAATTTCAGGTTTATTCTTTAGTCCAGTCAAATTATGGTAGGACCCAAAACAAATTGCAACAAAAACCATGTTGTGTTTTTTGACATCCATAGACATACCCATTTAACATATATAAAGTAGGACAAAATCGGAAGATACGTATTTTTATTTTTTTCGCGGTTTTTATCATAGACTTTCCCCAACTAAACGTGTAAAGACTTTTTTCACTGAAAACATGTTTAAGTCTAAAGTAAAAGTTGTTGGTACATCAAAAGCCATGTAGTGGTTGGAAATAAGCTATTCGCTAATTGAAAATAGGATATAGGTTAAACCTTTTTAGCCCCCCCCCCCCCCCAATGTACAAAATTAATAAATAAGAATAGTTGTAGATATATTCACCAGTCTTTTTAAGCACATCCGAAAAATCTTTCCAAAAATCAGATTTCATTTTATTATTTATTATTTTTAGATTGGTCTTGGGGTGACATGTTCTTTAGAATATATAGAGATACGTACGGATAGGGATAATGCAAGTATTATGTGAAAACATGCTGCAAGAACAAACTATTTTGGCCTTACGTGTATAAACAATTTGCTAGATATAATCATATGTCATTATACGTTAATTGATATGCAAGCTTTGAAGCTTTAGATCTAAATGTTTAGGATGAGATTTTTTTTTTGAAATAATTTTAGTTCTCTTCACAGATTTTAAACTTGAACCTGTTTTGTACTTTCAAAATCACAAGATTCTCACACCTTTAATACTTTATATTCAAAGCAGACAGAAAATCAGCTGTTTTTTTTTTGTTTTTGTTTTTTGAAAAGGGTTAAACATCTCTATTAACAATTTCAAAACGCAGCACCTTTCCATGGACTCCTGGTATTTTTCTCACCGATACTACCAAGAAATTATTTCCAATCTACGTCTTTCTTATCCCAGGTATTATTGACTATCTACTCGTTGTTTGGAGACAAGTGTCAGACAGGATGTGCTACTATCAGGGATCAAACCTTGAAACCCGTAATTGGAATCCCAGCGTACGATCATTTGCGCTTCGATGACACAGATTTATCTGGTACTGGTTCTTTCGAATGAAATGTGATTTTGGACCCATTGAATGATTATTTTAAAAGGAAATTCACTAACAAAAGTAAACTCTGAATGTCCAAAGTTTGCTTTTTAGATTTTGAGACTTTCACATTAGGCGATGAGAACATTTAAAATGATAAGTTTTTAAACAAGTGCATCACATCAATGACTTAGGAAACAGATTTTGTCTGCTATTTGACGAGTTAAGATAACATTTCTCATGAATAATGTGTTAAATTGAAGAATGGCAAAAGAATGAATTGGAAATACAGTGATCCAATTGCCAATTCGTTGGAAGATTTGAACTTTATTAAAAACAATACTCAGTCACTCAATAAACTAATTTTGATGTGGATAAGACATCAATTAAATCACTTAAACAAAGCAAGTATTCTTTACTAGAAGCAAAGATATGAAATGATCCAGCCTTTCCTTTAAACTGATAAGCCACGAATGGCTTGGGTCGCTCCACAGGCTTGAAATTTTTGTAATAGCAAATCATAGTTTTGACAAGATTTTTAAATATTTTGGGTTCTACTGATGTTGAAAATGATTTTCAAAGTTTATACTATGAAACATAGAGAGAAATTACCATAAGACACGTTTTCCATCTTATCACAATAATTTTTGGCTGCATGATAATGGGTCACTCAGGATCAAAGCAGTGAAATTTGATTTATATCCTTCACTTACATTCTGAGAAAACGATTTTCAAAGTTTCAACTATATAACATATAGAGAAATGACCTTTGCCAATGATAGACATATTTTTCATCCAATCACAATAATATTTTGTAGACTGATAAATGGTCACCAAAGGATAATTCATGTAAAGTTTAATTGGTATCCATCAATTAAAATCCGAGAAAACTCACTTTTTACCATATTTGGAAATTAGCCACACCAATTAAATTCATGTTTTTCATTGGATCTAAATTGCTTGAACAACTTTGAAAGAAGGTCATCCAAGGATCATTCCTGTGAAGTTTGATTGAAATTCATCAAGTAGTTTCTGATGAGATAATTTTTAAAGAAAAAAGTTTCCGACACGGACGCATGTACGGACGCACGACGGACACAGCGCCATAAAAAAATGAATGAAGAACAAAAAATATCAAGCTTATACTTCAAAAATTTTCACTAAGTGAATGTTCACAAACAATTTATATCGAAATTGTTAAAAAGACAGACTATTCGAGGCATAAATATTATTTTGGAATGAAGTTGTCTATGGTATCTCTCCTAGTACGCCATGCAGATCGACCCCTATATTACGTGGCATAATTTTGAAATTGGTAAAAACGCTTCCATTAAAAAGAAGAAAAAAAACAGGAAACCGGAATCTTAGTTTTAAATTAGAGTTTTTTTAATAATTGAAAAATATCAAGGACCCCAGCCTTAACAATGCTTGATAATCTACCAGCGTTGTTTATAAAGTTATATTAATTTCATATCATGTTCTTGAAATAACTAATGGGTTGATAATCGTAGACCTATGTGGAATAGGAGCTGAACGCTTAGAAGGATGTTATGTTGGTAGTGGTGTGAAAAATACTAGTTATTAATTGTTATGAGCTGCCCCCGGCCTATGTACCTGAAAGATTGTTGAAAACAGCGTAAAACCATCATTCAAACGAACAAAACTTGAAATGACTTGTCTTGATATGAATGAAATAATGCCAATTAGGTGAAACCATTTCAAATTTCTACCATATAAGTCACTGATTTTAATTTATGTAAGAGAAAAAGGAGGATAATTGTGAAAATTTTATAAGTTTAACCAAAAATCATTTACTTGGAGAACCTGTTGAAAAATTTAGGTTAAAAATTTTTAGAATGCCGTCCAAGACACATCTTTTTTAAGCTTCAATACGTTAAAATTTAAGACATATTATTACGAAGGTTAAACAAGTATGTAAAACCTAAAACTTTGGAATTTAAATGTTTCTGAAATTGAAACAAAGTTTTCTAAAAAAAATTATCGTAATGCATCTGTGGTAGCCCCCTTTATGTTTATCAAATAACCAGGATTTTCAGTTTCGTATCTTACTTTTGCAAAGCCTCTTTTAATGTTTAGGTAAGGTAATTTTAGAATTTTAAGAGTTTCTATGTGTCATTTTATTACTGAATTAAAAAGAAATGTAGCACTAGATTGTTGACCTATATACTGTACCTTCATTTTGAATTATTTGGAATTGACGATTCAATTCAGTGTCAAACCACTAGTTACTACTGAACCTTATCAACTCTCATTATTTCCGGCATATTTTACACAATTTGGTATCAATGAAAAGGAAAATTATCAAGAAAAGATAAGCTGATGACATTGTTGTCATAATAATAGGAAATAACAAAATTTAAATTCAGTGACTACTTGGAGAGTCTACATGAGCCAAACGTGGATACATGGTCATGAAACAATTGCCTGTGGTATAGGCAGACATTCAAGAAGATCAATCCAATAAAACAATATTGTTTTGAACTTGTTGATAAGGGTGTATATGAAAATGTCTCAATACCAGAAACTATTTTTACTTCCAAAAGAAACATCCATTCTAATGTTAAATCAAGTGGGTGGGGTAAGATTAATTTGATTTTGTCTTTTTATGTTTAAAATTCCATACACTTAACTCAAACCATGAATAAAAGTTGTGGTTACATTTCTAGTGGTAATTCAAAGGATATTTGATAAGTTTTGCTGGCACAAATCAGTATTATTCCAGTGTATATCAGACAATATTCTCATTAAATTTGTTGTATTACAGACATTAATAGTGGGTATCAAAATGCATGGAAAAATCAAAATACGTATCTTCCGATTTTGTCCTACTTTTAGTATGTCATCTAGTGAGGGTCAAGCTACTCAAAAAAGCAAAGAACGTTTTTGTTGCAATTTGTTTTGGGTTAAGGCCATATTTCGCTATTTTGACTGGACTACTTTGGCACATTTCCCAATCCATTTTGGTGGAATTGCACTGTCAAGAATCGTCATGCCTAAATTAGGCTCTTAAATCATAAAATCTGGTATCTTTATTGGTATAAACTTTGCACACCCAAAATCATGAATGGGTCTAAATATTCAGATAGTGCCACACAAAATAATGCATGGTTTCACACATGGCAATACATTTGTAAGGTGTTGTGAGGTTCAGAGATCACGGTTGCCAACAACCACATTAATAATGCGAGTCAGACAAAAGTCTGACTGCATAACAACAAAGCTATATTTTCACTCGTGGCTCTGCCAATTGTGAATACATGTATATAGCTTCTGTTGTTCAATCAAAGAGATATTGAAACACGATCTACTCCACACTAGAGTGTTGAGGTTCTAGAGTGTCAAGGTTATAGATAAAACAAACAGAAAAAACCTTTTTTTTTCATTTACTTTAATAAAAATACACTACAATTCATGAAATATTAAAACAAAGTCAAGAACCTATCTACTGTGTTTAGCAAGGTGTAAGTAATGAAATGAAAATTGTAAGCCTAAGATGAAACTCTTTTTAAATAACTTATCAACAGTGGTCATTCAAAATGTTGTGACTACAGCTAAATCAAGCTGTAGTAATGACATTTTGGTCACCCACCAGTAATGATTAAAGAGAATGAGATGTGTTTGTGAAACACAAATTCCCCTGAAATGGTAATTTTTTTAAGACTTTGACCTTGGCAGATAACCTTGACCTTGGTATCTGTAGATGCACATTATCCAGATCTTTCATCATAATAAAAGTGAGCATTGTATCTTGAATAGTCTTGAAGTAATTGGCAATATTTAGTTTAGGGTCAAGATTTCGGACAGACAGATGGACATCAGTAAAATACCATGCCCCCGACATTTCGAAAAATGGCCAACACTTGTTAACCTATTACAACACAACAAAATTTGAGACCAATCCAAATTCAAAGAATTAAAGACAGCAGTTTAAAGATTAAGAAATCTTATATCTTCAAAACATTGTGGAAAATGCAGAAATTGATTGTCACAAGCAATTTCTTCTTTTTCATCAATGATTTCCATAGCTTCTTCCTTAGGAGGGGTAAAAAGTCATAATAGTTCGCTTTTTTTATTCTGAATACAATATTAATACCACTGATCACAAAATACATGTACATTCATACAAGCAGATTATAACAACTGGGCATTAACAGCGTAGTTAGTCAACTTGACAGTAATTTTATAGACTCTGACCACTCTTTACTTATTTCTTACCCTTTTAGTACAACTCCAAATAGAGTATGTGGAGTTTTTCACCATACATGTATTATTTTAGTTGTCTCTCCTAATTTGGAAAGTCTAAAATGCAAAAAACTGGTGGAGGTTAAGATGACACAGAGCTTTCGTGATTTCATTTGAGAATTTCTTTTCACATGTTTTTTGCAAATCAACAAATCAGCCCTTCATTCAGGATGACAAAACGGTGCACACAGTTCCAAATTATACCCCAATTTGCACATATATATGCGTCAGGTTAAACTTTTTTGTCATCCTAAATGCAGGGCAGCTTATTTTTGTAAAAGGAATATTGCTACCTAATAATTATACAGATAATCATATGTCAAGAAAACAGAAGTGTAAACATAGCATAAAGGTTAAAGATGATGCATACAACATTTTCCCCCAAGAATATTATCTAAGTATCACTTGTTTGCAGAAAAAGTCTTTGAAAAAAATGAAGGTTGAGTCCAAGCATTGAAGCTTAAGCTAGTCAAATTTACAGCAAAAGAAAATAAATACACCCGTAAGTCTACGAAAAGTCGCAACTTTTTAAAAAGCTGCATTTGCTATAGCTGAACAAAGCATATTCAAGCTTTTCCAGGATATAAATTATACATGTTTCAAAGTTATTGGAGAAAGAAAACATAGAACTAGATATATCTTGTACAGAAGAAATCGTAGCCCTTGTCAATCTAGAAATAATCTTTAAAATTACTTTAAACTCATTCCTGACAACAAGTAAATCTTTTATTGATTCAGTCAAGAATTTGCTTTCAGAATTTATTTTTCCCCTTTCCTTTACTCACCAGTATTTGTAGTCTTAGCCTATACTGCCTTTTAATGCTTTGTGAACAGCAGGTATTTTCAGTGAACAGCATAAAAAGAGACGAGTAAAAGAAATCCTATATCAAATAAGCCTACCTAAACTGAATCAGGTAGTGAAACACTGAAATCCCTCCAATAGCAAAACTGTTAAGCATATTTATGAAAGGTATCCAAGAACTAATCTAAACATATTTGCTAAAATAGCTTTTAACCTTCAGAAAAGTTATACAAGAGTCGAGGAAAAAAGTATGTGACAAAGGAACAACAAAAAGCTTATTAACATATTGTCTTTCATACATGGGCATTAAAAATGGATGAAAATAATTACATATGATCTGAGATCTATTTATGCTTGTTTTTGGTAATTTTCCCTTTTCTAATAAATGTTTTTCTCTCATCAATTATTTACATTTGACAAGGTCCAGGTAGGAGACATTTCAATTTTAAGCAGTTAAATTTCATTATACATGCACGTGCTTCAAAATCTGTTATGTGGGTAGTCATCTTATTCAGTCCATTCCTTTGAGTGCCCATGGACAGATCTAGAATTCCTCACGTAATCAACATTGTCTTCTATAACTAACAGCCATCTGAGATGTTAGTTACACAATGTGTAAGATCAAATGTTAAATTATGTCATCTAACACATGCTTTCCAGGATATTTCTGTCTCCAGAGCATTTCTGAAATTGAAATTTAACTTGCAAAATGTTGTTAATGTGAGAAAAAGGAACTGTTACTAGATTTTATTTGAGGTAAGCTAATCTTAACCTTATATGGAATAGAAATGTTATTAAGCTCGCTTTCAATTCTAGACATGGTTAAGATGAGCTTGTCTCAAATAAAATCTCATGACAGATCTAGAATGTCTTCACTCCCATCTCATCTAGACCTCAGCTTGGCATTCCCAATTCAACCTAGTGCATGACATTTCCAACTATTTTCCATCAAGGGGTTGAAGCATGACCGTTGTTAATGGATATCTGTCAAATGTTTGAAATGTCATGCACCAAATACAGTAATATTTGGTCTGTGATTTAATTTCCTTTCTTTTTACACACTTTTTAAAATTGGGCACAAATGATCAAAGGAAAATCAACTAATAGAGAAATACTACAACTCAATTTCCCTTATCTTTATCCCACCAAAACCAACCACTTCATGTTATGGTATTGTTATTTTCTGTCCTTTATTTACATGATACTGCAAACTAAACATTGTACTTGCTATTTACACAACATACACTTTTTTCTATTATCTCAAACTTGCACAATAGTTTAACAAATGAGACCTCTTGCATATTATAAGCAGAAAACAAGTTTCAATACCTGTCCATAATGAGAGAAGTTACAGACGACAATGAAAAGCTCATGTTTATTGAAAGATTGGTAGTATTTATGGCCGACAAGCATTGTAATAGAAATTGCTTGTTAAAAACTATTTGTCCTCTTGAGTTTGTGCAGTAAAGAAATGACTTAAACAATAGAAGAATGAGCCAATGTTTTATTGGTTTCAAGATTGAAAATTATTGAGTGGCCTAAGCTTAACATATCTTATCCAGAACAGACCATCCTTCTTTTAAATGTGAAAGAGTCTTTATTGAAGTCCACTCTTTCCTAGTAAGTTTTCAAAATTATAACATCAAAAGATCTTTCATTGATGACAGGTAAAAACTGAGTTACACGATACCAGGCCTCCTAGCAGGCCTAAACGAAAATAAAGGTTTTTATAAAGGCTCCAATGTATGAAAATAAAGGCCTTTTAGTGTAAAATATGAAGAAAATAAAGAGTAAATAAAGGCTATTTTTGTCCAGGTTCTTATTTCTTTATTGAACCCATAGTCATACCAAAGTCTTTTTTTTATGTTTTACACTCACTGCATTCTGAAAACCTCTAGATGGAAGAAACAAAAGCAGCATTTTTAACTACACATAAAAGAATGGAAAATGCAGAACAAAAGCCATTACTTGCTTTCAGCTACCACAGCAACCATTCAGAGCAAATATAAAGGTTTTGAGTGAGAATTACAGGCTATTTTGGCGTTTTAAAGGTTTTCTGGGGAAATGTAAAGGTTTTAAAGGTTTGCTCTGAAATTAAAGGTTTTTAAAGGTTTTAAAAGTTTCACTAGGAGGCCTGCGATACAAATCCCAACCATTAAAGATAATGACCATAACAAGTTTAAGTTATTATTCTCAAGTACATCTGGTCCAATTTTTTCGTAATATGCAGTAAGTCCAATACTGTAATTATTCACACTTTTTACATAACATTCAATTAGCCCACTAACATACAGATAAGTTCTTAAATAACACAACATGGATAATCATACCATCATCACTGAATGACAACTTGATATATGTGTTTGCAGGCGTCAACTATAAGCTTTATGATAAAAAATGTTTATAACCCATATTCTGTGGAATTTAGATTTTGTATCAAACAAGTTGTGAATATTTTAAGCAATTTTCCAATAAATCTTTATTAAACAAGCAGGCTGTGCAAGCAAAGATCACACTGCACATCTGTGCAGGCTGGTCCTAGCTTATACTGTCTGCCAATACTTAAGTGTATTTTGGGAAATGCCATGAATAGCATGGCAATGACTTATTCCACAAACATATCAACTAGAAAGCCATGAATGGCTTGAGTCGCTCCACAGGCTTGAAATTCTTGAAATAGCAAATCTAAGGTTTGACTAGATTTGAAGATATTTTGGGTTCTACTGATGTTGAAATGATTTTCAAAGTTTCCACTATTATAACATATAGAGAAATGACCTCCGCCCATAAAATCCATATTTTTCATCCGATCACGATAATTTTTGGCAGACTGATATAGCTTCACTCAAGAATCATTCCAGTGAAATTTGACTGATATCCATCCATTACATTCTGAGAAAATGATGTTCAAAGTTTCCACTATATAACATATAGAGAAATTACCTCTGCTTATAAAATGCATATTTTTCATCCATTCACAATTATTTTTGGTAGACTGATAAAGGGTCACCCAAGGATCATTCCAGTGAAATTTGGTTGATATCCATTGATTACATTCTAAGAAAATGATTTTCAAAGTTTCCACTATATAACATATAGAGAAATGACCTCCGCCCATAAAATGAATATTTTTTCATCCGATCACAATAGTTTTTGGTAGACTGATAAAGGGTCACCAAAGGATCTTTCCAGTGAAATTTGGTTTATATCCATCAATTACATTCTGAGAAAATGATTTTCAAAGTTTCCCCTAAATAACATATAGAGAAATGACCTCCGCCCATAAAATGAATATTTTTTTATCCGATCACAATAATTTTTGGTAGACTGATAAAGGGTCACCCAAGGATCATTCATGTAAAATTTAATTGGACTCCATCCATTAGAGTCTGAGAAAAGTCCTTTTTTACCATATTTGGAAATTAGCCACGCCCATTAAATCCATGTTTTTCATTGGATCAAGATTTCTTGAACAACTTTGACAGAGGGTCACCCAAGGATCATTTCTGGGAAGTTTGGTTGAAATTCATCCAGTAGTTTCTGAGGAGAAGATTTTTAAAGAAAAAGTTTACGACCGCACGGACGGACGGACGGACGGACAGACGCACGACGGACACAACGCCATGACAATAGCCCCATTGGCTTTCAGCCAGTGGAGCTAAAAATAGTTCAGGATTGATTTAACACTAAAGTATCTTATCATTATAACCCAGCCCTCAATTTAGGATGACAAAAAGCCACAAACTATTTGCAGATCATATTCCGCTTTGCACATACTCTTGGATGCAAAGTGGGGTACAATTTTCAAACAGTAAAGGCCATTTTGTAATCCTGAACACAGGGCAGAATTGAATTACAAAACAATCTATGTTGTCTTTCATACATTTCTTTCCTTAGAAAAGTTTAAAGATCGTTTATAAACTGCACATAACTCAATACAGGATGGGTATGTTGACAACTGCATACACAAATATCTTACTATGTTAAACTTAAGGTAGTGGAACCATAATAGTTCTGCAATGTTTCAAAACTCATGAACTTTCATCACAATGTTGACCAAGGTTTCCTAATGAAAATCATTAGGAAACCTTGGTTAACACTTAAAGTTCATTCAATCCGAATTGTTACAGAACTATTACAGGTCCACTACCTTAACAGTTATATTAGACATTTTTATTCCTTATTTACAGTACAAATAACAAAGAAGATTATTTACAATTTAAAGATTTAACATTTAAAACATGTACTCAACTTTCAGTAAATATTACATAAACAAAGTGTCTTAACAAACTTCATAAATTATATCAGCTTAAAAATCTGCAATTAAGCAAATTACATGTATTTCATATGAGAATTACTTCTTACCAAAAGAAGGATATCATAATCTTAAAACAACTAAGATAAAGTAATATCAGCTATAGGCTGTATTTACGACATTTTGTTTGTTTGCCAAATAACAGCATGTCTAAAGATGTGTTTGTGCATATTCAGTATCAGAGCATAAGTCAAGTTAAACAATCTTCCCATTCTGAAACTATTGCAAGTACCTAAATATTTATAGACACTTACAAAAGCTTTCACTGACCCCTTAATTTATCCCTCAAAATAACCCTAAAAAGAGTTAACAAATATTATTTTAATTTCATTACGGGTCAAAAAAAATCATTGTGTGATTATCCATTTTAGAAATTTCCAAACCATCCTTTTTAGATATTTATATATATTTACATAAATGCAAAAAGTTGAAGAACAAAAAATCATTTTCAAAAAAAATTAATTACTCTTACTTGCTAACTTCTGCTTACGCTATTCTCTTATTGCTTATTAAATAAACTGTTTAAGTGTAGAAAAAAAGGAAGTGATGTAAGGAAACAAAAGAGTTTATCTTTGTACATATTTTACAATGTCATTGGTTATTAGACCTCTGACTTATCCAAGCCTCTCACAAGAGGGAGTAACATCAAAATCAGGGGTGTTGGGTGTGGAATTAAATCTTGTCTTGCTGAACCCAGAATATTCCTGCTTTGATAGGAGGTATAGACAAAGATCAGACTGCATGTATGTGCAGTCTGATCTTAGTTCATTCCACCTGAATTTCATTTTTACACCAGAACAGGGTAAAACCAATACTCACATTTGGGGTAAAATCAATACTCACATTTGGTAACTTCCAGTGCTTTTTACACTTTAATTTCACATTTATTTTGAATAGAATCGTATTCAGCATGATAAGGGTAAAGATTTTTCCACTTTAGAGATGAAGAGAGTATTTGTTGATTTCATTTAGGTATGAAACTTAAAACCTTATCACACTGTATGAATACACAAAGTGGACAATACATAAGTGTGATTAGATTTTTGGTTTCATAAATCTATGAAATCAACAAATATTATCTTCATATCTTATAATTTAATATCTTGAAGCAAAAATGTAAAGATCTTTTAGTTAAGAAATAGATTTCCTAAAGGTCTACTTTTCACAGACGCATACAAACAGCTGTGTATTCAAAATTGAATACATTGAGGAATAAAACCAACTTTTAAGCCAATCAGAATGCACACATGTCAATGTACACAACTTCATTTAAATTATTTGTCTTTGGACAAGATGGGGACAAAAAATCTATTTTCCGCCAAAATCTTTTATAAGCCCATTTTTTTCAATACTGTATCATGGTAATAGTACTATCATTTCTATTGAGTTTTTCTACAGCGTTGACATGAAATATTTGATAATCAGTTTGAGTTGCTCTAGAATAGTTTTCTTTACCTTACTGAATTAACATAATTTATAACCTTTCTATTCTAGGTAAAGTTAAGATCAGCTTGTCACAAACAAAATGGAGTAGCAGTTTCTGATTTAGCATGAACTCCACATTTTGTACATTAGAGAACCATTTTTTCAGACAAACAGATGCTAGATTACTGGAATAATGTCATGGTTGCGCCACACATGTACAGATGATGGATGTTCAAGGAGGCTATGCAAAATAATTGACACATTCTAACTAAACAACACACCCACTGCAAGGAATTTGGAATTTCAATTAATTTTGAATAGGATCACTCCCTCTGGCTGTGACTTGGATTTATTGGCAGTTTTCAGATTAACTTTGTCTTGAGCAAAGCTCAGGTGCCCACATGATAAATATTGATCGAGACAAAGAGAGAAAAAAAAAAGGTTTTATGTACAGTAAGAGTGAAAATGATTTATAATGAAAATAGAAAGAGGAAAAAACACAAAAAAGACATATTTCTTGACAAATTGTTTGACTTTTTAAAAGAACAATTAGAGGGGGCACTAACAATATCTTTCTGATACCCCTTAAAGTTTCTTTTTTACATAAAAATGATTTTAGACTTCTTTGCTCTAAATGAAGCAAAATTCCAATCATATATAAGGAAACACTATATTTTTTTTGTTTGTGTGTTTAAGTTTTATATCATACTATGCTATATTCACCTAATCTGGAATAAGTTCCTCAAAAGAATGGATATTGTTTATCTCAATTATCAATTTTTAAACATTTCTCTTCCAAATCAGTCACTTTCATTTTATAGACATTTTCAATACTTTTGACCTTACCTCTCCATTTTTGGTATATCATGAAACATTCATTTCCAAACCCCTCACATAAGTTATATAAAGATTAGATTTACAATATTTCTCCTGATAATAGCACCCCTACATTTTTTACTTAAACCAACTTAAAATGCCTAAAATTTAGGAGCTTTTTGAGACTTCTTCTTTAATTTGATATGAATTTCCTTAAACAATCATTTATATAATTCTTTAGAGGAAATTCACCTCAAATTAAAGGGAATTGAGTCTAAAACACATCAATTTCAATGATTTTTTTTTAAATCAGAAACTGTATACTAAATAAAAGCTCCAGGACCAAGTTATGTATAACTCCAAGGAGCATTTATTAAGAAAAATATGGTAAACAAAATTAACAGTTCTAATATAAGCTTAGTAACCAGGCAAAAATAACATCAGATAAAGATTTGTACAAGGTCACACAATTTCATTTGACATATTAACATGTTAACCATTCACATTCAGGACTTTATAAATTACATATTCTCAGAGTTTTAAAACATTAAATGTTTTCTACATACACCATGTCCTTCCAATCCTCTGCTAAAATATCGAAATATGTATCATGCAAGTTTAAACTAACCTCAAGAAAATTGACATTTGTAAATAAATAACAAGAATAATTCTAATACAAAAACACCATATCTCTTGTCAGGCATTCAAGGTTATCAGAATTCATCGACAGTGAAAGGCCCTGTTTGCAACACTAACAAAATTTGTCTTGCAGCTAAAGTTCACATTCAAATCATAGTTTAAAGGTTAAGATAGATCTAGTTTAGCATCTCTTTCTGATATAAAATGCATTTCTTCATACCATGAACCTTACAATTTGAGAGTTAAATCCAAAACTATTGTATGAATATCAGCACATATGAAAGTTGTTGATTTAGCTCTCAAATTGAAGCACTGTATACTTCTTCAAATGAATGACTTCAACCCAGTGATCATTTGCATTTCTCAACATAACATTGTTAGAGCAAGTACCTATATTTAAATAGGCACTTTCACAAGAGTTTCATCGAGCCCCAAAGATTCTTTATTATCATTAATATAAATGCAAAAGCTTTAATAGAACCCCGTGGTTCTATCAAAATCAGCACATCTTCATTAGAAAGGGATGGGCTATTATTAGAGGCTAAGCTACATATCAATGGCTCAGCAAGAAACAGATGTAACTGCCTATAAATTTATAGGCAGTTACAACTGGTTCGCACTGAGCCATCAATATTTAATAAGACAGTGTAAAAATGGCCAAAAATAAACATAATCTGAAACATACTATTAACATTTGATTAGGGAAAAGGTGTATAGACCTCTATTGAAATTGTAATGACCTTGATTTTGTGGGTATGGGCCTTTATTAGAGGCTTCAAGTTTGAAAAACCACATAAAAATAATCAATTTCAAGCTACGAAAAGGGGCATGGGGTTCTTTTAGAACATGGGGCTCTATTAGAATTTTTACGGTATCCATTGCGTTAGTTTCTGTTACATTACCCTCAGTTAAACAACATTAAATGTTTCCAGCTACACACACTATATTATCTACACACTATTTGATATTGTCTAACACATTATATATGTATAGGCTCCCTGATTACTAACTTGATTGCCCTCTTGACAGTGTTTTTTTCGATGGAAGCTGACAAAATGTTTCTGGTGACGTTACATTACATACATACATTGATATAACTGGCCGTAAGTGTTTTTTTTTCCTCCTAATGATCTTTTACTTTTTATCAAAATTTTAGTCTAGTTTTAAGGTAGTCTAGAACATTGGATGGTTTTGCGTAAAATTACATCCACTTTTCATTACTGGTTGATAGTTAAGGTAGTAG
The DNA here is from genome assembly GCA_948146395.1 of Fragum whitleyi. Classification (NCBI taxonomy): domain Eukaryota; kingdom Metazoa; phylum Mollusca; class Bivalvia; order Cardiida; family Cardiidae; genus Fragum; species Fragum whitleyi. The sequence continues at coordinate 7,487,286 of OX411557.1, forward strand.
ATCCGTATAGTTTTGCAACATTTCGGAACTCATGTAATTTCACAATGATTACTGAGGTTTCATAATGAAAATCATTAAGAAACCTTGGTTAATACTGTTTAAGTTCCCGAAACATTGCCAAATTATTAAAGGTCCACTACCTTAATTATTAAAGAGCAATGAAAAGTAGTCGTAATTTGAAGCCATTGTTCTGGTAAATACAACCCGACCACTTTATGTACATATTTTGAAAACTTTAAAGGTTTAGTTATTTTGTATTCCCTATATTGTATCTTCTAGCTGTCACCAGAATTAGCATTTCATTAGGACTGCATAGCATATAAATAAATAAGTTTACTATATATTATTGATGAGTGTTTTACAATGTTAATAATGATCAGGTAACTTGTATAAGTTCTAGGGCCAATCCAAAACCTATGGAGTTTTTTTTTTCTATCTTTTGGAGTAAAATACCACCAAACTGGCCTAATTTCTGAATCTGCATTCTAAAAATGAGTTATACATTTCCTCACACCTTCCAAGATTGAGCTAGGCACAGGAATAAGCCAACTAATAAACCTGTTCTTTCCTAATTTCGTCCTTCCTATTGAAGTTCTAACAAGACAATGTAAATTTGAGGTCCATTAAGGTTTCTGTCCATAAATAATCATCAAAAATATAGAATGGCTGCCTTGATATTTAATTAGCAGTTTACTATTTGCTTGAAATATCGGTCATTCCTGATACTGGCTTTTGGACATGATAAAGCAAATTAAATGATATGATAAGACAAAAATGTACATTGATAGTGTAATATTCATTCCCTTAAGTGTTTTTTTTCAATTCAAACAAATCTCTATTGTCTATATTTATATTGTGCTGATTTGCTATCATCATGCAATAGCTTAAGGTAGTGGACCCGTAATAGTTCCGCAACATTTCAGAACTTATGATTTTTCACAATGTTGACCGAGGTTTCCTAATGAAAATCATTAGGAAACCTCGGTTAACATTGTTAAAGCTCAAAACTTTCAAAACGTTATGGAACTATTATGGGTCCACTACCTTGAAGATGCATACATCTGCCTGATAAATGTAAGATTTCCAAACATCAAAATCTTAAATAACTAAAAAAAAACAAAGCAAATATGAAAATTTAACAAAAAACAAGTGAGTCTTAAAGGTTAATCATAAAGTCTGAATAAAAAGAACTTCCATTACCTGATAATAAATCAATCAAAACTTCAACTTCTTTTTTTGCAAACAGCACTTAAGTTTTTATGATTCCACAGATTTCAATTGATGAAAAGCAATGTCAGAAGAGAGGAAATAGCTTGAATCAGAACATTTTATCTTTTCTTTACAATTATTTCCTCACTATGGCACTTATTCTTGCAGTTTCAAAATCTTGTCAATTTGGACTAATTTGAATTGTGGTATGTAAAATACCTTCAAAGTCTGTCCATCTTTGCTTGCTCTCACTTTATTTTAAGATGATAAGTTTGTCATTTTATAAGAGTAAAACTGTTATGTATATCAAAGGCTTAGCAGCAAATCTATTTCTATATCAATGGGTAAATGCAACATATTTTTAAGAACCTACATATTTCTAGTCACTTAAAACAGTATTTCGCCAATTGATATAGGAATTTACCATTTTGAGCTAGCCTTTGCATAATGCTAGAGTAATTCTCATACTTTGTAACTACAGTTTTATTCAAGCTATAGTTACAATGTTTTGGAAACTGTGCAATGTTAATCATTCTACTGGTACTAAATAACTTTAAGTTCTAGGCTGTGATAATGAACAATGAGTAAACCCGTGTTATGCTGAATAAAAAACCTTGGCAAAATTGCATTATAATCAAAGAACTGAAAGCACTGGAAACTAATTGCGAGCCACTAGTATATTTATTTTGAAAATAAAATCTTAAAACTTTTCTGATCTTAGAGGAAAATCAGGTGGTAAAGACGTAAGATCAGGCTGCACATATGTGCAGGCTGATCTTTGTCTAAACCTCCTGCCAAAGCAGGAATTTTCTGGACTCAGCATGACAAGGACAACTAAATAATTCTAAAATCTGTAATGGCTTATGTACTGGTCTAATGTCTGCTGTGTTAATGTTTATTTACATATGCATTGATCTCTAATTTGAATATGCAAATGATGTGTCAACTTCTATGACAAATATGCTAATTATTTGTTGGATTCCATGTTGAATGTTGATTTCTGTGCTGAATACGCTCACTGAATGTTGATTTCTCTGTTGAATATGCTCATCATTGGTTTCTATGCTGTATATGCTCATCATGTGTTGATTTCTATGTTGAATATGCTCATCATGTGTTGATTTCTATGCTGAATATGCTCATCATGTGTTCATAATTATGTTGAATAAGCTCATCATGAAATGCTCAATGTGTTCTGAAATCAAAGTACATTTGTTTTCAAGTTCCATAAAAATGTTAAAGGCAAATCTTACATGATAAATACTTAGTCCTAATCAAGGTAAATTTTTAAATTGATTTTTTTTTTCACTTTTTTTCTGTTGTCACACGAACCTCCTACCTAATGTCTTTTTTTTTGTTACCGTCTCCAATTTACCTGCCCGGCATTCAGGATAACAAAATGGTACAAACCGTTAGTAAATTATACCCCGTTTTGCTTGTGCACCTGCATACAAAGCAGGGTATAATTTGCAAATTGTTTGCATCCTTTTGTCATCCTGAGCGCAGGACTGACTTGGTTGAATATGACATAATTTCTTTTTTTCATTTTCAAGAATTTGTTGAAAGACTTTCCTCCTGATTTTTTTTTAATTAGACTGTAATATTTGTGCGGACAGATGAAGCTAATATGGACACAAATAATATAATATGAATTTGTGTACCCCCATTTTCATTCCATGGTTTAGTTTGTTTACATAATGTTTGAGGCCCCTTTTAACAATCCTGCATTCATATCGCAGCAACTGGAGCACCTAACAATGGATTCCTGGTATTTCTCACACCAGTACAACCATTTCATCCTTACTTAGCCTCCAGCTGCGATTTCACATAGGTAAAAATTTATCAAATACTAGGTGGGAAACAAATAGTCTGAAAGGGTGAGTACTGCTGTCAGGTATCAATCTCAATCCATGGTAAAAATATACATAAATAAACATTTTGTTTCCATTGGGTCCTACAGCGTTCTGAAAAATCTTTTGCTTCCTCCAGTGCTGCCTTGGAATCATCAATTACACGGTGGAGAATTACTTGACACAGCAATTTAAGAAAATTTTCAATAATTCTTAAAATACATGACCAATTTGAATATCTGTTTGAAGCAATGATGATAGGAAAATGTCAGAAATTGGCTAAATGTGGCAGATATATTAAAATTCTGGAGATGAAAAGTTATTGACCATAAAGTAAAAATTTACTTGGTTGTCAATAGCCTTTTCATCTGTAGATTTTAAAATGTCTTCCGCATCCAGTCAATCTCTGGTGTTTTTTCTGCCTTCTCTGTTTCAAACCTTTTACCAATTGGTTAAGCAATTACAGAATCATTAAAAATTTGCGTTGTGTGATTCCCCACCACAAATTCTCTTAGGGCTCTTGACGCATTTACCAGACATTATCATATGGCAAGTGATCCTAAATTGATTCTAACTTTTCTCATAAAGCTTACCTGTCATTCAAAGTTAGTTCTTCATTTTATTGTCATGTTTTAAGATATATGTATTCCCATGACTTCACACTTAAACCACAGATCACCTAATTGCAGATCGGCTGTTAACATGTGGCGCCTTCTGATGCCACAGCACTTTGACTTGCAACTCCCATAGGAACCCATTTATACACCTGGGTTGAGAGGAGCAATGTGGAGTATATTCTTTGCTCCGAAAAATTCCCATGGCCTGGTCTGGACTCGATTCTCGGACATTTTGAGCCCAAAGCTACCAACCTACTCACAAGTCTCTTGCCTCCATTTAGATAAACAGGAAGAGAGAACAACTTACTGATTTAAGCATGAAACTGTCGTATATGCTGAAGAGTTCTTCTATTCTATATTGATTGAGGACAACAAATCCCTCCAGTTTGGGCGCCATCTTTCTCGCACAATCTTGGCAGTGTACTACAAACTTGTTGTCTTGTTGTCGTACAAACAGAATATTAAATACCTCAACCTGAAATATAAACAGTGTGTTTAAATTACATGTATAATTCTGACCATAACTGACTGAATTTCTCTATTAGTTCTAATTTAATACAAGATGTGTTTGTGACCAGAAATGTCCTTGGAAAGGAATTTTATTCAAAATTTTGACCTTGACATCTGACCTTGAAATCTTCACATAAGTATCAATGAGATCTAGCATCATGCTAAATATGAGCATTGTATCTTGAATAGGCTTAAAATACTTGAAATTTTTAAGTTTTTTTTTTTTTTTCAAGTTTAGCAGACATACAGACCAGACAAACAAATAATGGTAAAACAATTAATAGGGGGACATTTAGATACTCTTGAATCGTTTTTATTCATAATTTACTAAAACGTTTTCTGTGGATTATCAAGATTGCTTAGTGGCCTTACTGAATAGAAAGAATATTTGTCTCAATGGGATTGAATCTAACAAGCAAAATATAATCTAGTTACCTCACACACATTACAATAATGGGCTGCCTCATTTTCCTTCCTCCCATGCCATTTAATGTCGAGTCCCATGTTCTCTACAAAGTCTAGAGTAAACTGTAGTTGACGTAGGGAGAAAACAAGAGTGGATCTGAAATAGATAGGACAAACATTTAAATAAACTGCAAACTGCATACACATGTGTATAATATCACTCCCCAAGAACTAAGTTACAATGAGAAAACTTTCCTTTGTATCCTCTTTCTAACCTTTTCATGCATTTGTGTAGACAGGACAACCATGTAACTGGGCCATTTCATCAATATGATATTGAAAACAACACAAATTAGTTCTCAGTATTGAATATCATCAATTTTGATTTTTCTTTTCATTCTTATTAAACTTTAGGGGTGAATGAAGGTAATGATTGTGTAATTCCTTACTCTGAATACGCTTGTTGTCATTTCTATTTACATGAAGATATCATAAAATTTGATTATTTTTTTTTTATTCGTTTTATGCAATTATTTGAAATATGATAGTTGTTAAAAATGCTGCTAATGTGCTAAGTTTCACTTAGAGACAAAGAGTAAAATCTCTCAAGAAATTACTTTCGTAAAAGTTTTTCTATAAACTGAAGGTAACATCCAAGACTCAACTAATTAACATAAATCCATTATTAACATATTGATAACATAAGTATTTGTTTGTTTGTTTATAAAATAGAGTTTAAGACTTGTTTTCAATAATCTTTCAGTTATATTGACTTAGCTGGAGAACCTACCAATGGATCCTGGAACTACCATCACATCCTTTCCTAGCCTCCAGCTGCTATCCCATATAGGTCTACCATTACCAACTAATTGGTGGGAGACAACAAGTCAAAAAGGATGACTACTGCCATCACTGATCAAACTGATAACATAATTAATCTACTTACTTGAGAATGTGAAACAGTTTAGGATCTGTAATTTTGATATTTTTCGCGAGGTTCCACACCAGATGCACCATGGGTACTATAGATTTATAACACTGTAACTTGTTCCACTCGTATCGTTCTAAACCTAGATGAACCTGCCTCGCTGTCATGGGACCAACGTTCCACGCTATGTTGTTACACCAGCCCTGTAATATGATACATAAACATTGCAGCATTATATGTGTGAGTTTTTCATTGGGTTACCTAAACCTTGTTACTGTAAATTTAATAAGCTGAAATCATGAGGTTTATATGAGCCAACAATCAAATGTGTTCTCCTTAGCTAGAGCTACAGAAAGAGGGGGTATTTTGATTTTTAGACCCAAATATTTCAGTAAAATGTGAGTAAACACTATTTTGTTTAACTCATTAGAATTGACTCATAGAGACGATTCAAATGAGTACCCACAATATATGGTTTCTTCTAGAAATAATTATTTCAGCATGGATTTACCCCCTCTTATCTGCACCTTTGTTAAATTAACTAGTAATGCTTTTGGTTTGTAATAAATCTGTTCACTTGAACATTTGAATAGGAGTAGTTCTTTAACTTACAATGGCCTGTACCCAGTGTACGCAACCGGGACCTATCCACACCAAGTCTCCAGGCTTCTGTATAAATCTGTAGACTGGAACATTTTCTTCATAGAGATCTTCTAATACAGGCCACCATGACCCCGTCAAAAAGTCTACACCATTCCTGGAATATACGTCAAAAATATTAACTTCGATTGGTACTAGATGATGTAAGATTAAGTCTATAATCAAAGTAACTTTTTGTTCGGAACAGTGAAGATGAAACTATTCCGCAGACGATCCTCATCAAAGACTGAATTGTTTTATACTTATTTCTTTCTAATCTATGTGTGTTATATTGCTATGCTTAAGCTTGCCAACTTGTTAAAACCACATGCTTTCTTATCCCTGTGAGGGATACAATAGCTTTTCACCTACTGCTACCTAACATTAAAGCTGGGTAGACTGGGACTGAGATTATTGTATGGTACCAGTCAACTCAACCCATTGATTAACTCAGCCTGGTCAACCTGGCCCCAATATATAGCCTATAGTAACATGAACTATATTGCATAAATATGTATAAGGTTTGTACAAATGATGTGGTTATACCTTGCTTTATTTATCCATATTATTTTGAAAAAAAAAAGTATTTTTTTGTATTTTATAATATAATATCTATTAGGTGTTTGAATATGTGCAAATCTTTGAATGATTCTTAACATTTAATTCAACTCTTGTTTAGGTCGGTGCATACATAAATTTCTTCACAACTGAAAGAAAATTTAATAATATTGACTTTGTACTAATCATACTTAATGAATAATCAGTAAGATCATGTTTTAAGTATAAAATGATTTTGGACAGAATTATACGTTTGGCCAAGTTGCCAATGGGCCAAGTTGAAAATGGGCAGAATTGACACGTCACCAAATGTATCACCTATATAATCCAAGATAATTGCCCTGGAAGGGCGAAGCATAAGTATCAGTTCTTTGCATTTATGGTAATGGTAAATCAGCTTACATTTATGATTATTCAGTTAAATAAAAAGTGCTTTAAGTCAAAGGTTGGAACCGAACCCTTGTTACTTCAGCTTGACGTTATGGGAATTTGGTAACCCATAAATGCATTGTGGTAACTTTGTTTATCCCTTTGGTTTTAATTTACACTTACTAACACAGGTTTACGGCAATTGTAGGCTAACTTTTGAAGAAGTCCAAACTATTACAAAGTATATCAGCCAAATTACATCTCGGCTAAGCAACGCCCTGCCAGTTGAATAATAACACAGAATGAACCAATGAACAAAAGAAACCGAGTCAAGCTTCTTTAAAGCTTGACCGTGGAGGAAATGTATTTCAATAAAAGAAACATTTAAGCATTCCATGACCCAGCAGTTATTGCGAAATCATGACTTACTTTTCACACATATTTTGTATCACACCCCAGTATTGTTCTGGCACACCAAACCATTCTGTGTCCCCTGGTCCTATATTGATGTTAACTGAGCAAAAATTGTTGTTTTCTTGATGACCTGTAAGAAACAGACATTGTTGTTGAGCAACCATAATCTCTTAAGTTTAGTTTTATCAGAGCTATAGTTATGATAATTTCTTCACCTTCAATGGGCAACCAAAACCTTTTTATCAAAGCTGTAGTTAAAAGATTTTGGTCGCCAGTGAGTTAATATTACCTTACAACAGCTGCATTGCTAATATTGAAGTATCTAATAGTATATACTTGAATTGATTGATTGATTGATTGAATGGAGTTTAACGTCGCTTTCAACATTATTTTAGAGTATATACTTGAAATAAATGTAATTTAACTCAATAAAAATCATTCAACAGCTTGGCAAGAAATAAATGTACAAACAAGTCAATAGTTTTGAAAATTAGTTAAATCAGTAGAACAAAGCTGTTCAAAATTGTCCTTATATTTTGGCTTAAAAATGTGCTACCCCAAATCAATTTTTAAAAGGGAGGTAACTTTGTTAGAATACAAACCTGGAGTTCTTGCCCCTGGCACTTTCATATAAAGTTGGACTGTGTTCATTCCAAGTATAGTATGACCCACATGACTCAATAAATTACTGCCTGAAACCAGTCTACAAAAGGGAGGTAACTTTGCCAGCTCCTTTAACTGTGGCTCCCATTTCTTCTGGTCTGATAAATCAACATTGGTTCCGAATTTTATCATCTTTGGCTTTTTACGGCTGAAAAAGAAGTAATGTATAGAACTCTTAACATGTGTAGGTGGTAAAGTCTTTGAGAAGCTTGTATCACCATTAGACTGAACAATTTTGTTACCTTAAAAATAAGCCAGTGTGAGACATTCCCAACAATCTAAAATATGACATTTCCAACAATTTCAAATGAGAGCCAAGAAAAGACTCTAGCCAGCCTGTACAAATACACTGTCTGTCCAGAGTCTTCAATTTGCTCTCTTATCAATAAATAAGGTCTTAAAGTATATCCAGACAGACAGACAGACAATGAACTACTTGCACTATGTGACTGTCTAGGCTTCTCAATATTTGCAACTCTAGCACATGTCAAATTGATGGAAATGTCACACACTGGCTCAAATAATTTTTAGAAATTAAAATAGACTGTCGAACAAAATCTAGCGCAAATTTACCTTGAGCATATTTTTAACTTGTTGGACATGTCAAGATACATTTTCAGTTCCTATAAATGAATTTTATTCAGTTAAAGTCAGTCTTGAGGCAGTCTACTAGTGAGAGTTTTTCGTAAAATTTTAGGGTAGACTGATAGAACATGGGAAATTAAGAATGCAAATTAATTTTTTGTTCAATTTAGATCAGGCGTTTAATAAAACTCTCTTGTACATGCACTTACAGCAGAGCTACATAAATCCTAAAAAAAAATTTCTCTTACAACAACATGAACTTGCAAAATAGCTCTGTTTGAAAATTTACTAACGCAACAATTACGCGATTTACGATACTTACAGTTTTGTGGACATAGATGAGTTGGAATCACTGTCTGATTCTTTAAATATACCCTTCGCTTTCTCTTGCTCTTCCTGAAAGTAAACAAGATATGAGCCCGTGTGTGACATTTGAGGTGCAAACAGTGAGATGTGTAGATATTCACAAACTGCAAATATCAAAGTTACCTGATGGTCTAAAGATACTAAGAGACCTTTTCCATTTACTAAGGGCATAGGAAAGACTCTGGCCAGACTGTGCAGTTGCACAGGCTTGTCTGAGTCTTTGCCTTGCATGTGTTTGAAATTGTTTGAAATCTCACGCACAGGCTCATATGATTGTTAAAAGCAAATGCCCCTGATATATGACTAAAACCTTGGTATTAACAGATGCACATCTACCGGATGCATCATCTATTATAATGCTAAACATGAAAGCTGTGTCTTAAATATGCTAGAAACAATAATTCAGAATCATTTAAGCTTTTAATAAACTTTCAAATTCTTGAAATTCATAGATGACTTTGACCATGTTAAATTACCTCGTTTTCATTAAATGCAGAAAGTGAATTCATGTGATTTAACATAATACTTTATTATATTTTCTAGATACATTAGTGAAGCAAATGTAGTCAGACAAATAAAGAAATGGATCTCATAGGTTATTCCTATGTAGAGATTAAGACTTTATGCAGTACTCATTTAATTCTTTATGGTGGTTAATCAAGATATAACGGTGGATTATCATTTTGATGAACTCACTGCCTTACCTGTGAAATAATCAAAAACTTATAACCCCCTGTTGTTCATTTAATCTTATCTGACGTCATCTAAGCAGGGCATAAAAGGATAATATCAACTTGAACCTTGCATAGCCATCACATGCAAAATGATATGCTTGTAACATTTGATGTTTATCAAAGATGAGACTTAAATAAAATACAATAAATACACTTAAAGATAATTGATCCTAAGACTTTTTGTATTTAGTTAAATTTTTGCCTTAATGAAATAGAGTAACCATTTGTTTTTCGAGTAAGATCTATTGAAAATTCATTTCATGAACATTAAATGCTATAAAATATAGCTTTCGTTATTCACTCAATGAAACATGAATCAATCTTACACTGAAACAAAAATTGTCCTCTATCTAATAATATCAGGTTATCAACCCTCTATAAATGATATTAGGTTATAAACCCGCTATTTAATAATATTAGGTCATCAACATACCCTCAATGACTCTTGGAAGGAAGCAGCCTGATATTGTGCATATTTAGCTACTGTTGTATGGTTTCTAGTACTCTCACAATACCAGACTTTATTGCCAAACTGATCTCTGTTCTCATCTGGAGCCTGCATCTTCTGCGTCCTCACTTCTACAGGGTGGTCAGAATTGGCTTCTACAAGGCTCTTAGTGGAAAATAGTCCTAAATCTGAAAAACACCACTTAATTTAGTTTACCAATTTCCGACATTATAACTTAAAAAGTAAATTACCTATAGTATATTATTTGACGTAAAAAGAAAATACTAAGCTGGCAGTTAAATTAAAGATGAATGCAAAATGAATATATAACAAAGAATCTATAAAACAATATAAATATTACATATTCTACTTGAAAGCATAAAACCTTGCTTAAATTAGAAAAGAATTTTGTAACATACAGCAACTTTGCAGATTATCTTAGACAAATTTGTCCCCTTCATATTATTTCAATCTTAACGGTTTCGGAAGAAACAAACTTAAACAGTGTTAACAGAGGTTTCATTCAGAAACCTAGGTCAACATTGTGAAAAATCATGACTTCGGAAATGTTGTGGAACTATTACGGGTCCACTACCTTTATATAAATCCTACCTAATTTGAGAGCCCCTGCCATTCCCCGTATAACAACTACAGGCTGTGAGTGACAATATTGCTGTAGATCTGGAGATGATGCATCTTTTTTACACTCCAACTGAAATGAATAGTGTCAAAAATTGAAACAAGAGATGTCTGTAAAATATTTATGCCGGGTTAATGGCCTATTCTTTGTAATTCAACAAAGGGCAATAACTCACAAAATATGATGTGAATGTTATGGTTCTTGTGCACTGCACTTCTCCTCAATGAGATCTATCATACCTGAAATCATTATGAACATTGCGTAGTAATCACATGCATAATAATGCCCTTAAAGAAAATTTGTCTCGAATTTTTCACATTATGTTTTATTTTAGCATTATTGTTTTTGAGTCAGATCGCCAGACATTTCAATTCGTGCACGCAAAAAATATAATTTCACTCTTGACTTCACCAGATGTGAGAATATAGCTTTTGTTGTTCACTCTGTGAAACATAAACCAAACTTACACTGAAACATACAATTATCCTCTATATTTTCACAACAAATTGACACCCATCAGTTTTAACTTTTTCATTATACAGCTAATTCATAGTAGAACTGTCACAAGGCAGACATTTCAATTTGTGTACGCAAAAAAATAATTTCACTCTTGACTTCACCAGATGTGAAAATGTAGCTTTTGTTGTTCACTCTGTGAAAAATAAACCAAACCTACACTGAAACACTCAATTATCCTCTATATTTTCACAACAAATTGACACCCATCAGTTTTAACTTTTTCTTATGTACAGCTAATTCATAGTAGAACTGTCGCAAGGCAGACATTTCAATTTGTGTATGCAAAAAAATAATTTCACTCTTGACTTCACCAGATGTGAAAATGTAGCTTTTGTTGTTCACTCTGTGAAAAATAAACCAAACCTACACTGAAACACTCAATTATCCTCTATATTTTCACAACAAATTGACACCCATCAGTTTTAACTTTTTCTTATGTACAGCTAATTCAAAGTAGAACTGTCGCAAGGCGGACTTATAATACCCCCCCACAAGCAATTTGTCATAATGCATGTGCTTTTAGTGCAGGATGTGTTTGTAACAAACATTGAGGTCATATGCAGCTTTTGCAAGTAGTTTCATGATTCTAGGTTGCTTGGTTCTCGAGTTAGGGTCAGGAAACAAAAATTGAACAAATATTGATTGTGACCTTGACCTTTGACCTATGTTAACCCAAAAACAATAGGGCACTTCCTTGGGTCATAAGCAACATTTACATAAAGTTTAATGATTGTAGGTCACTTGTTTCTTGAGTTAGTCCGGAAAGGAAAAGGTCTACGGAAAGATGGACTGATGGATGGACAGATGGATGGATGGATGGACAGACAGACAGACATGGTGAAACATGGTATAACAAAAGTGGCACTTGATTTATGTGTCAGGAGACAGACTGACCTTTGTGTAAAACTGACAAAGTGAATACTTACATAAACACTAGGTGTAGGTGGATTTAATCTATCTTTTGGTAACTGTGGCTGTGGTGGGCTGGGTGGACGGGGCGGGGGGAGATCACCAAGAATACATGTTGTTATACCGTTCTTTCCTGAAAAAAGATCATAAATATTCTACTTAATATTCTTAAATATTGTAAATCTGCTTGATCAAAGCAGAAATTACAAGGTTTCAGAATTACTATCAGGGATGTGGAAATACAGAAATTCTCCACTTGTCCCTGGACAAGTAAATGCTGATCTATTACTTGTCCAGGATCAAAATGAACTTGTCCACAAAAAAGTAGGAAGATAAATATTGAGAATATATTGTTAGTAATGTAGAAAATGCTGTAACCCAGCATTTTCTTCATTAAATACAAAGTTTTCTCCCATTTGATACAAACAAAAGGATGAGTTTTCTCCGATATCTTTTTAGTACTGTATCAAGATTTGCTCTGGTATATACTTGTCCATGGACAAGTGGCCTGGAAAAATGTACTTGCCCGCAAGTAGAAAAGCCCATGTCGGACAAGTCGGGCTTCGGAATTCCACACCCCTGACTATAACAATATGTAATATTTGTTTAACATGAACTTGATTTCAAAGAAGTAATGATTACTAATACTGCTACATCTCTTCAAATTTCAAATTGTTTTTATAAACGTTTTTACTAGATGTAGAATTCGAATCTTAAAACACATCGAAAAAGATCACTGGTGACAGTAGTCTCTTTTCTTTATTTTCTTTTTTTTTTTTTTATCTTATAACTATACAAGTATCCGTATGATAACAACCCGTATGATATTTTTTATGATATCACATAGTTATTTTTAGAACAATAATATCATACAGTTATTTTTAGAAACTAGCATTTAAGTTAGAAACATCGACTAAAACAAGACAAAAAGAGGTTATAAGATAAATATAATACGTACTAAGTGTATTGTATGAAAAAATATCTAACTCGGTTGTGAGAATTGGTAATTGTCTCGGCAGAGCCTCGACAATGATCAATTCTCCCAACCTCGTTAGATATTTTTTTCCATACAAAACACTAAGTACGTATTATATATTTATCAAATTTTGTAGTCTTAAAGTAAGGACAACAGTAATGTCCTAAAACTGCTTTTTTTAGAGGTTTGACATTGATAATGAACATTGAAATTGTTTGATAACCTGAACTTGTCAATTGATAAATGGAAACTTCATGCCAAATAAGAGCACTGTAACTTGAATTAATGTTGAAGTATTGAGAAAAGGTATAGTTCACAGGTTAAATTTTTGAAGAGACAGACAGATGGACAGACAGACAGACACTCGTTAAACAATTCAGGGGCATAAAAACAGAGGCACTAATAGGAGGGAGTAAATCAATTTTAAAGGGCATTTTAAAATCTTTATTTTCTAAAGAAACTTTATGTTGTGGGTACTCATTTGAATTGTCACCATGAGATGATTCTAATGAGGACCAACAAAATAAATATTCCTCAAATTTAACTGAAATATTTGGACCTAAAATTCGAAATACCCCCTCTATCTGTAGCTCTGATTTTTAAATTTGATTTGAATTGGAGTTTTACGTCGCTTTCAACAATCTCTGTTACATTGCGATAACTGGAGCACCTAACGATGGATTCCTGGTATTTCTCACACCAGTACTACCACAACATCCCTTTCCTAGCCTCCAGTTGCTATTCCACATAGGTTTACAATTATCTACCCATTGGTGGAAGACAAATGTCGGAAAGGATAAGTGCCGCAGCTGGGGATCGAACCCGTGGGAATTTAGACTCCTGGATTAGAAGTCTGGTGCGCTACCAACTGCGCTATTGCTGCGGCTCTCTGATTTTTAAAAGGTTAATGAAACCTACCAAATCCTTTACAGGTCCGACATATTTGTTCCCCTGTCATATGTACATTTAATTTAGGTAGAGCAGTGTGAACAGTCTCTGTATCTGTCCTAAGCACTATATCTCCTTCTAACTTGTCAAACAACTTATCCATGTCTGTTTTACTTAAATCCTGAGAACTACTTTTGGAATGTATTCCTACACCACCAGAACTATTTTCACTTGCTCCGTGTCCTATCGATGTTCGATCCTGACTAGATTTCAGTTCACTTTGTAGGAATTTGTCGTCTAAATGACCCTGAGTATGGGGTTCTGATTGTGAGAATTGTTTCAGTAAATCTTCCGCTATCGACGACGCGATATCTGGCCTAGAAAGCAGAGCAGTTATATCTTTCTCGTTCACGGCACTGTCTATTGATGATTTTAAATCTGCTTCTGAGCCCTGAGAAATGGATGATGGGAAGGGAATGTGAGCTCCATGAGGGATACCCTGCCCCCTACTTGGGTCGTATCCCGAGGGCAGGGGGGGACCCTTTAATGGGGATGATGAGTAACTTCCAGTGTTATTTGGATGGCTAGGATTGATGTAGGGTGAGAAGCGATCATTGGAAGGACATCCCTGAGGGGTAGCGGGGTCGTTGACCCTTGTTTCGGCACTATTGGTACCCAGCTGTGGATAGGGCTGGGCCTGAGATCCTGATGGAAGGCGGGGTCCAAACATTCCCGATGATTGTGTGTTCCCTGATAGATGATGACTTGGCCCCTATAAAAAAAGGAAAAAGTCTTGTGCAATGATGGAGAAAATAAATCAGACTTAAGATTTAAATATTTCAACAATACTGTCAGGAACTCTATGTTGTGGGTACTGATTGAAATAGTCTTTTAAAGACGATTCAGATGAGTACCCACAACATAGGGTTTTGTTCAGAAACAACAATTTTTGTAGAGCAACACTACATCTAATCTACTGAGTGTCACAATTTTGTTTGTTTAAATGGGGTTTTACGTCGCTTTCAACAATCTTTCAAAAGTCACAAAACTTTTTTCTGAAGGGTGTGGTATATGAAGGACCAATCAAGGGATATTGTTTGAAACAAGCCTATCTTGAGGTAGTGGACCTGTAATAGATCTGCAACATTTTGGAACACATGATATTTCACAATGTTGACCAAGTTTTCTAGATGATTTTCATTAGGAAACCTCAGTCAATATTTCCAAAGTTAATGAGTTGAGATGTTGCAAAACTATTACAGGTCCACTACCTTAACTGAGTCTGAGAGTCATAAAATTACTAAGCAAGCCTTAGTAAGCCTTATAACTTTTCTATTCTAAACAAGGTTAGACCAGCTTATCTCAAATAAACTCAAGTAGAAGATTTCTCAATTAAACCGATTTTAATGCTTCTAAACAAGGGTAGACTACATTTTCCAAAGAAATGACATGCAAATGTTTGTTTTGATGACGTCATGATGATGCCATTTATAGTGTGATCTTACACATAAGTAAGACAAGGATTTATTTTATAACTATACAATTATCTGTGTGATAACATCCCACATGATATTTTTCATGATATTACATGGATATTTTAAGAAAAATGACATAATGCAGTCATTTTTAGAAACTTGCATTTCTGTCAGAAACATCGACAAAAACAAGGCAAATGGAGGTTATAAGATAAATATAGTACTTACTGAGTGTATTGTATGAAAAAATATCTATTTGCCTGTTGATTTAAAATGTGCATCTTTGAGTGTTTTTTTGTGTAGGTAAACTTGATATTTAAAAGATTTTTTCCCCCCATTTTCAAATCGCAAGTATTTCCACCCATAAATAAAGCCAGTTGTACAGTGAACTAGTGGAAAATCGGTTTCAAATCACAATCAATAATTAGTTTTTAGTTGAAAGAGTAAATCAACTAATGATCAATTGTACAATCGTTTTCTTAGAAATTAATACAGCACTCCCAGTATCATCCTTTGAAGAATACAATGTGAAAGTTTAGTTAAAATCCATAACCTAAAGACTTTCTGCAAATATTTTACCAACTTCATGGCTCGGCATAAAATAGGTTTAACTGCCTATAAATATTTAGGCAGTTAGAACTGTTTCAGGCTGAGCCATCAAACTGATGTCCGTTTCAAAAATAATATATATAGGCTTTCATTTATATGTTAGGAACTGATAAATCAATTATGAAATATCTTAGTCGATTATCACAATCAGAAGCCCAAACGAACTGATTATCAATTATAATCAATCTGCCCATCACTACAGTACACTATACAGACCTGTTGATTCAACATGTGCATCTTTGCATGTTGTTGTTGTAGAAATACTTGATGTTGTAAATCTTGAAGTAGTTGTCGTCTTTGAGGGTCAAGGTTTGCCTGAAATAAACAACATACACTGTAACAAATTTCTAGCCAATGACTATTTATATTGTTAAGGTTCATGTAAAGTGTTTGAGGCCCAATTTTCAACATATGACATAATGACATATGTGTTTATAAAATAAGTCGAAATAAATTGCTTGCATAACTACGTTTAGGGCTTGAGTTTTATACCAACATTTGTAGTAGTACCTGGGTGGTACTTTAGACTGAACTTTGTTAAAATATGAGCCAATTTTATCCAACCGTCATGCAGTTGCTTGTTCTGTACAAAATGACCCTTTTCCACTATGTTTTAGCTTTACTGCTATAGCTATTGCGGTCTTATGTTGCTCAACTACTTGTGCTCAAAAATAGCTTCATTTTGATATACAACATACCTGGACATACTGCTTTTTCTTGACTAATGAAACGCCCTTAAAATTGGGTTTCAAACACTTTGTATGAACCTTAAAATAATATTTGAGCCTGCGCGTGAGATTAACAACAATTTCAAATATGCGCAAAGCAAAGACTCTGACCAGCCTGTGCATCCGCACAGTCCGACCAGAGTCTTCACTTTGCACTTAGTAAATAGATAAAGTCTCAAAGTCTCTGTAGGTCATCAGTTAATTCTATATATTTACAATATGTGGCTGTCAATGCTTCTCAATGTTTGCACCTCACGGACATTTCAAATTGTTGGAAATGTTATGCACAGGCTCATTTTAGTATTTGAAATATATTTAGTCAAACTTGATAAATAAAATAATGCTTTGGGAGTAACTGTAGACTACTCTGTATTGTCAAAATCACTTTTGGTGCCAGATGTCAAATATTCAATGCTTCCATGAATCAAAGGCCTGAAAGGCCTGAATGCAGTCAGGACGGAACAATATTTGAGTATTGAAATATTTTAATTATAACAAATTTTCTAAAATCCAAGGCTAAAATCTACACTTCAGATCTTTGGCCTTCTATTTTGACCTTTCATTCCAAAATATTGCCTTAATCATGCTTAAAGCCCTTGCTTTTGATGAAAAGAGCACTTCTTGGAGGGCCAATGCTTTACTACAAGGTCAGTATAATAATATAAAAAATAATAGGGGCTTAATTCTTATATCTTCCATCGTCATCCACCTTGATAATAGGGATAGCTCCTGGTATGGCGAATACTCATGCCGAGTTAACAGAAAATAGCTACAGACCTAAAACCACCCCAAAAATTGCACTCGAGTCAACAAATCAACATAATATTGTTAACTATCTAACTCTGCTTTTCTCTTTTTTTATTCACAATGAACATGTCATAACATTGGGTTGCTCACCATACTTAAGCCAGTAATATCTGTCAAGCAAGTAGGTGAGAAAACCCCGCTTTTATTTTGTTTTTAGATCGGAAAAAGTCACTTGTTCGTCTGCTGAAATTTCAGAGGGACAGACTGATTTCCGGTGATTGTGTAATATGGACGTTGACCCTGTGAAATCGGCCCGGGTTCATTAGATTCTATTTCTATATTTACTTTTGCCTTCTTTTCCGGAGACCCGGCGAAAAAGTTATAAATTGTCTTTGATCGCCTTTAATCTTGATCTATTTCGTAAAGGAACATGTTAACATAGAATGGTTCCCGATTTATTGGATTTACGATAATACAGCACCGATTATCATATCGCTGTGCGGGGTACCATAAAGATTTTTATTTGGGAATAGGCCAAAACGGCAGGTCGTCGCGGAAGTCCGATTTTCGTCGATATCGTATTTTAAGATTCGGCGCGACGTAGGGGCCATCCTTTTGATTTTTATTCGCAGTCTACAACTTTTTAGTTCTAATCGTGCGGCCTTGACAGAACCCTAACACCGGATTTTAAAATAAACGATAAACCTATCTGAGTAAGGGAAGTAACTCCAAAAGACGAGTCCCTTTAAAAAACGGTCGCTGACTACTTTCGATTTCGTGTTTCCTTTTCCGCGCCGTTCAAAATCTTCGAATTTTTTTTTTTTTTTTCCTGAATTTTGATGTCCAAATTCGAAAATATGGCTTTGAAATCGGAATTGTTCACAAAAAATCTAGGTTGCTAGCATTCAGTCTGATCTTATTTTCGCGGGCTAAAAATCATGAATGGGTTTACTTTTTCACGCTCATGGATTTATTCGAATTCGGTGTTGTGAGGATCCGATTGCCGGCGACCACTATATGCAAGTCAGACTGAAAGTCTGACTGCATAAAAACAAAAGAACAACAATGCCTTTAGTTCCAGTAATTTTCCATCTAATAGTTTTGAAACTTATGTAAAGCAGGGGTACTTACTATCTTTAGCCAGTTGTAGTAGATTTCAAGTTAGGAGTTAAACCAATCTCAATGCTAAAATAGTATCAGGGATGTGGAAATACGACTTTTCTCCACTTGTCCATGGACAAATAAAAGTCAATTTTCTACTTGTCATGAATCAAAATGAACTTGCCCGCAAAAAAATGAATTGATAAATATTGAGAAAATATTGTTTTTAATGAAGAAAATGCTGTAATACAGCTTTTTCTTCATTTAAAATAATGTTTTCTTCCCTTTGATACAAACATAAGGATGACTGAGATTTTTTAGTTCTGTTTCCAGATTTGCTCAGGTATTTTCTTGTCCTCAGGCAAGTAGCCTAGAAAAAATGTACTTGCCCACAAGTGGACAAGCCCATGTCGGACAGGTAGGGCATGGGCATTCCACACCCCTGAGTATCTAACATACCTGATTCTGTTCTAAATGATGAAGTACTTGTAACTGTGATGGAGACAGGATTTGTGGTGGTGTTGACTGGATTAATGGACGCTCCATCATCTCTGATGATGGCTGAAAGTATATGTTTACATGTTTACATAAGCTGTTCTTTGATTACTGAAAGTAAGTATTTACATGTTTACATCAGTTATTCTACATGACTGAATGATTTATAAACGTGATCGAGATAGTATAAATGTTGATTGGTTAATTGGATGATCCATCATCTCTGATGATGGCTGAAAGTATATATTTACATGTTAAAATAAGCTGTTCTTTGATGACTGAAAGTAAATGTTAACATGTTTACATAAGCTGTTCTTTGATTTCTGAAAGTAAATATTTACATGTTTACATCAGTTATTCTACATGATGATGGATTAATAACTGTGATGGAGACAGGATTTGTGGTGGTGTTGACTTAATTTTTAAATGGTCCATCATCTCTGATGATGGGAGAAAGTAAATATTTACATGTTTACATAAGCTGTTCTTTGATTACCGAAAGTAAATATTTATATGTTTACAGTAGCCTATCCTTGATGACTGAAAGTTAACATTTACATGTTATCATAAGCTGATTTTTGATGACTGAAAGTAAATGTTTACATGTTTACATCATTTATTCTACTTGATGAATGATTTATAACTGTGATTGAGACAGTATTTGTGAAGTTGTTGACTGGATTAATCGACAATCCATCATCTCTATTGATGACACACTTATTTCACCTTGAAAACACAACTTCTACGAGTTGATGTTGGACTCCCCCTTTTTCTTCAATGTTCTCACAAAATAGGCTTCTCAATATGAGAGGCAGGGGTAACATAGGGTCTAAAATTCTCATATTTAATCAGAACTCTATGTTGTGGGTACTCATTATAGAGTTCTGGGTACTCATTGGAATAATCTTGATGAGACAATTCCAATGAGTACCACAATATAGGGTTTGAGTTAGTATCATTTTTTTTAATAAATCTTTATATGTAAATGACACCATATATTTTATTGCTTAATCACCTACCCTTTTTCTGGATTGTGACTGTTGAGGTTGTAATTTCTTCTTCTTTGGATCATCTAACAGTAATCCCTGGTTGCCAAACGGCATGCCTTGTTGCCCTGGGGACTGCTGCATTATGGGAGATTTCTGATGTGGGGTCCCTGACCCCTGACGAGATGTGAGCTCCGCTGGGATTGGTAGGGCCCATGCCTCTTCTATACTAGGGAGAGTTTTTGGCCTGAAAAGGTAAAAATTTGCACACTCTATCATATTGAGATAGCTTGAAATGGAAAAAATGCAAACAAAATATGAACTCTATTTAAAAAAAGCAGTTTTGTAAATCTTGATTTTTTTTTAAACTCATTTACTCTTCTTTCTAATTTTAGACTTCAATTTACAAGTTGTGATAAACAGCTTCTTTTGCACTATAGCAAGTGAAAATGATGTAGGTCTATGGGCCTGGTTTAAACGTTATATGAAATATGTCAAATCATGTCCTTTTTTGTGTTTGTTTTTTGTTTGTTTGTGTGTGTTGGAAGGGGGGGGGGGAAGCTTAAATTGAGAAGCAATTGTGAAACACCAGCAAAAGGGGCTGGTTTTACAACTATTTTGAGCTATATGTTTTCGCAGATATTGAACTTGCAAATGTGCGTCTTTGTGTCTATGATATCTATCATCATGCTAAGCATGAACATAAAACAATTTCAAGGGGACTTGTATTTAGTTAAGCATTTTAGTCAGACAAATTGATAAGAACAAGATGGTTGACAACCTCTGCTGAGCCTGTATTCAAATATTTGACCTTTGAGCTGCAACCTTCATCTTTTTCTTTCAAAAAGCATATCTACTCATGATGGAAAACAATTGCCCCTGAGTAATTTCAAATCCATACATACATGAAGGAGCAATTGTCCAGATGAAATCTGACAGACTGACTATTGGATGGACACACTAACACACATACACTGAAATGTCATCACCATGACTATATCTCCCTCAACCAAGCAGGCTTGTTTTGTTTATTTGTTTGAATGGGTTTTATGGCGCTTTCAACAATTTCGCAGTTATATCGCGACGGCCGGAGCACCTAACAATGGATTCCTGGTATTTCTTTCACCTGTACTACCATTACACCCTTTCCTAGCCTCCGACTGCTATCTCCCATAGGTTTACGATTATCTACCCATTGGTGAGAGACAAACGTCGGAAAGGATATTTGCCGCCACCGCGGATCGAACCCATGACTTCCAGATTAGAAGTCTTATGCCTAACCAACTATGGTGGCAGCACCAAGCAGGCTTGACAAAACTTGTCCCCAGTATTTCAATACTTTGGCATAAATCCTCCTCCCAAACATAAAAGGAAGTCATACTTACTTGTTCTGTAGATGCTGCATAGGTATTTTTGTAAGATGTTGTTGTAAAAACTTGATCTTTCCACTCAAACTGGGATTTACTATTCCACCTGAAATCAAATTTAAGCCTTATCATTTCAAATCTACTGATTGATAAGTGCTTAAGGCAGTGGACCCATAACAGTTCCGCAACATTCCGTAACACATGATCTTTCACAATATTAATCAAGGTTTCTTTAGGAAACCTCGGTTAATACTGTTAAAGTTCATTACTTCCAAAACGTTGCAGAACTTATACTGGTCCACCTGTGATTTTATGATTGAGAAAACATTGTGAAAAAAGAAGAAATTGCTTCAGACAAGCAATTTCTTCTTTTTCCAAATTTTTTTCTACCGTACAGAATGGTTATTTTTCAAATTAAATCCACTTTACATTTTCGTCTGCAAAACCTTTGAATTTGGACAGGTCCAAAATTTTGTAAAACAGGAAAGGGTTAATTTGTAACCCCTTTCCTCCTATTCCAGGCATTTTGAATTTCTGTCTGTAACATCTGGCTTAGTTTATACTTCTAACTTTTACCCTTATAAGAGCTACAACATTCTTGTGATTTCATAATGTACTTCCTAAACAGATGTTTTATTCTATGGTTCTTGTCAATACCTAGGTTATGTTTGAACATAAATATGATTATTCTCAAAGTCACAAGCATAATAATATCTTAGATCCTAGGCATCTGTCAATTAATGGATATGTTTCAATGCCAGAGCTTTCTAGAACAAACCTTAAGATTTATGAATGAACAAATGACCTAAGATTTTCATAACCATTGTCATCGAATGTGGAATATTGCTGGTATGAAGTATAGATTAAGATCAGCCTTCAAATATATGTAAACTGATCTTAGTCTACACTACTTGGCCCAATTGCATAACAAAAGTTTAGAGGTAAACTTGAGTTTAACATGATTAAATACATATGGTTAATCTTGAGTTTAAACTAAACTTTTGTTATGCAATCAGGCCCTTAAGTTTATTCTTAAACCAGAAAAATTTAAAAATGCTTTGAAAATGAATACTGAATCGAAATAAGAGCATACAAAGAGTTCAGCACTTTGACATCATTGCAATTTTGCCAAGATTGAGCAAGTTCTCAATATTAAACTTTGAAACAAAAATATCCAAAATTTCAAACAGATGTAATATAATTACCTTTGACAGTATTTGTTGCTTTAAGATAGCACGTAAGTGCGTCTTTCGGTTGATTACAGGTTTCATACAGAAGTCCGAGATCGGTCCACGCTGCCGTGTGTGACTTGTCTAGTTGTACCGCACATATGTAAGCTTGTAACGCATCCATAGGCTGGTTCTGCTGCTGATACAGAACACTGAAATAAACAAAAACAGGGTACCAATGATTATAATTGTACTATGAAACTTTGTAAGATTTAGTTAATTTAAAGTTGATGGTATCTTAAATTTATCATAGTATTTTTTTCATAGCTTAACACTGCTTCCAATAGCTTTTTAGTCACATTGTGGCAAATGGAGCATTTAATTATGGATACCTGGTTTTTCTCGCACCAGTATCTACCCATTTGTAGGAGATCAATGTTGGAAATGATATGTGCCACAGCCAGAGATAAATTCCATCTCTTGATTGTGCCTTTTGGGGTAGTATACATTGTAAAAGATGAAGAAATTGCTTGTGTAAAATTATAAGCCTATCAAGTTATAGGCATTAAAACAGTTTTATGCTGACCCACCCTGACAAATGCAACTCTGCATGCAGGTTTGCAGGTTTGTCAGTGGCCTTTAAAACGGCCCTCAAAAACGAGAGCCAATCACATTGAACCTCTCACTCCATTGTATCAAAGCCTTTTAAGGAATCTACAGCTTACAAATACAGCTACAGAAACCTGATACACAGCTTTTTCCTGTGATTCTGGACAAGTGGAAACTTATTTGGTCTTAGGTATACAGGTATTCAAGAATCTCAGGAAATACTCTTTCCCCAAAATATCAGAAATAGACAAAATTTTGCAACACAAATGCACGCTGGAATGGCATACATTTGAGAAGTTTGACCTATATTCATGAGTAGATGACTTGACCATGTCAGATAACCTTGATAGTCATAGTAGATATACGAATTATAGCATCTTTGCAAGCCTTGGGTTCTAGCTCCATTATGTTCCTTACGAAGAAACATAATGGAGCTAGAAGCCTTGGCTTGCTAAGATGAAATCAGATAGATCTATAACCATTCATATCAGCATTGTGCCTCTACCCTACAAAATTACAAGACTTATAAATGCATGTACTTCTCAATGTTGCATTTTGCCACAATTTGAGGTCCCTAGAAGTACACAGATATTTTGCTAAGTGAATATCAAAAGAAATTCTCTTTATGTAACCACATTTTATGGCTATCATATCACATAGCATTAATGTCACTAAACTATAATCACAGTGAATGACTCCTTTAGAGACTTGTAAAGATGACAAGAAGACAATTTCTTTAATGCTTTTTGGTGGATCATCTAGAAATAACAATAGATTATCATTTGATAAACTTACCACCTGACCAGTGAAATTATCAAAAACTTATACCCTGCTTTTTGTTCACCTCACTCTATCTGATGTTATCCAAACAAAACCCAATAAGAAACATCATCATGAAAATTGCATAGCAATCACGTGCAAAATGACCCACATTAAGAAAATTTGCCTTAAAATGTTCTTACTTTGGTTTTCATTTTGATGGCTCAGCGGGAAACAGTTGTAACTGCCTATAAACATATAGGCAGTTACAACTGTTTCACGCTGAGTCATCGATTTGCATTAAAGAAGTGGAATAATCTTTGTTATCCTAATAAGATCGATCTTTATTTCATAAACAAGTTTTATAACCTGGGGCCCAGATATAACTCTCTCAATAAAATATGAACTGGCCAATACCTGAACTAGCCTTACAGACACAAAAATAACCTGATATACAGTAGTATTATCATTACCTTCTAGGGTATTTGCCAGTGTAGGCTCTATGAAATATCTCATAACAAGTCTGTTCAAACATTGTGGTATTATCAGTATTATCAGGTTTTGTCCTTTTGTATATCAATATGAATTTTTAATGATCACGATTCATAAATATCCAAGAACTGTATTTTACAATCACTGTTACAATTTCAAAAGCACAATGGTAGCTCTATTATTTGAACCACTAAACTCAAACACCAAAGAGTTTTCTTTGAAATAATGTAAGCGCCAATTTATTTAAAGCTGTTTCACTGTTTCCATGTAGAATTTTAGTTTTACTCACTGTTAGTTATAATGTCAAGAAAATCCTAGCTATAAGGAAAGATTAACATATTTAACCTGTCACAGGAATACGGAGAATCTAGAAACTTCATTGCTATGCTATTTCACAGGGTGAAGATCTATCAAATAAGGTATTCCAACTAGAAAGCCATGAATGGCTTGTGTCGCTCCACAGGCTTGAAATTCTTGTAAAAGCAAATAAAAGTTTTGACTAGATTTTTAGATATTTTGGGTTCTACTGATGTTGAAAATGATTTTCAAAGTTTCAACTAAATAACATATAGAGAAATGACCTCCGCCCATAAAGGACATATTTTTCATCGAATCAGAATAATTTTAGGCTGCATGATAATGGGTCACCCAAAGCTCATACCAAAAATGTTTGATTGAAATCTATCAGTTACATTCTCAGAAAATGATTTTCAAAGTTTCCACTAAATAACATATTGAGAAATGACCTCCGCCCATAAAATATATATTTTTCATCCAATCACAACAATTTTTGGTAGACTGATAAAGGGTCACTCAAGGATCATTCCAGTGAAATTTGGTTGATATCCATTTGTTACATTCTGAAAAAATGATTTTCAAAGTTTCCACTATATAACATATAGAGAAATGACCTCCGCCCATAAAATACATATTTTTCATCCGATCACAATTATTTTTGGAAGACTGATAAAGGGTCACTCAAGGATCATTCAAGTAAAATTTAGCTGATATCCATCGATAAGATTCTGAGAAAATGATTTTCAAAGTTTCCACAATATAACATATAGAGAAATGACCTCTGCCCATCAAATGAATATTTTCAATCCATCCGATCAAAATGATTTTTTGTAGACTGATAAAGGGTCACCCAAGGATCATTCATGTAAAATTTGATTGGTATCCATCAATTAGAATCTGAGAAAACTCACTTTTTACCATATTTGGAAATTAGCCACGCCCATTAAATCCATGTTTTTCATTGGATCAAAATTTCTTGAACAACTTTGAAAGAGGGTCACCCAAGGATCATTCCTGTGAAGTTTGGTTGAAATTCATCCAGTAGTTTCTGAGGAGAAGATTTTTAAAGAAAAAGTTTACGAACGGACGCACGGACGCACTGACGCACAGACGGACGCACGACGGACACAACGCCATGACAATAGCCCCAGTGGCTTTCAGCCAGTGGAGCTAAAAACCATTGGATAGTAAGAAAGAATGACAACTTTGGAGTCAGAAAACCTTCTATTGGCGAAAAGTTTTAATCCTGATTGGCCTGCTAAGTTTGAACACACAATAAAGGACAAATACTTCTGACACTTTCTAGAAAGTCCCCTTTCCCTTGAAACAAACAAACTGTAGTGTTCAAATAAGAGCTGCACCTACAGGTGCCTACATTCTACTGTCGAGTGTTGGATTTTGGATAAAAATTTAAGTCAAAAACATGGCAAAATTTACACAAAATGCATCTAGAGCTATCCTCCTTGAAAGTAAATGTTACTCTTTTGATGGTGAACATGTACGCCAAGTTTCAATAGTAAAACCAGAGATACCATGAAATGCCAAAGTTTGTGCATGACAACACCAAGGCTATAACAATACCTCAGGTTCCTCCGAAAGCAGTCAAGCTAAAATTTCATCAGAAAGTTTCAAAAACAGACCAAATATCGTATAAATAAACATTTAACTCTAATCTTAATCACTGTTTTCATTGCAAGGCAATCCAAAGCAAACATGTAAATGAATAACAAAGAAATTACTTAATGAAGTAATCAACAACCTCTCTGTACTAGCTTTGAATAATTGCATCATCAAATAGGTCTCTGATAATGGAATAACAGATATAATGGCAGACAAAACTTCATTGGAATTCCAGTAAACCAATATCAGGCGACAGACAGAAACCCGCAAAATGGATGACATTCTGTCAGAGCTTCAGATAGAGAGGGTATTTTAGATTTCAAATATGATAATTTCAATTATACTTGCACAAATCCTATGTTGTGGGTACTCATTGGAATCGTCTTGTCAAGATGATTCAAATGAGTACCCACAGAATAGGGTTTCATTGAGAAATATGGATTTTAGACTGGCTTTACCCCCTGTTATCTGTACTTCTGCTTTGTAGTCCCTCAAATTGTCTCCAGAAATCTTTAATCAATACTTTAAACATTCCAATGCTATAAACCCAATCTTCTTTTAAACAGTTGAAGGCAAAAACATGCTTTATTCCTTAGCTGTGATTGTTTAAAAGCCCTAAATATGTAAATATCTCCAAGTACAAGAGCACCACAAACTGATTCCAAAAGCTTGGCCGTTGGTAATATGATTGTGAATAAGTAAGACCAGTTCATTCAAGCCCAAATAGACTGTGGGCATCCATACGTTGTATCTACAATTCGAGCTGCAGATACGAAATTTCGGCCACCAACAGATGAAATGCTCTTGCATTGGGATTGATTATTTGATTGATAGGGGTTTTATGCTGTTTTCAAAATCATTGCAGATATATTACCACAGCTGTTGCACGTAGCCATGGCTTCAGAGTTCCTGTTGTTTCACACCAGTACAACCGCAACATTTTCTCTGAGCCGCCAGCTACTATCCCACTTAGTCAAACTCCTTTTTCAGCCATTGGTGGGAGAAAGCTGATGCGTGTCACAATGACTTTTGTCAAATCGAGGGTTCAGTGCAAGAGTGTACTAAGTTTATATACAATGTATATACACTTAGTACACTCTTGCACTGAACCCTCGAAATGACGGTTGAAAGTAAGCGGAGTTGGGATTCAAACTCATGATCCGAGGATTGATAACCAAACAGTTTACTGACTGAGCTAGCCTGGCTAAACACTAATAATGCTAACAAGACAGCGACCAAACCAATATCAAAAACTTCTGTAAAACAAGATATGTTTGTGAAACACGAATGCCCCCCTAACAGCGATCTCTCGATAAGGCAAAGGTTAAGTTTTTGGGTTAAGTTTTCGGACAGGCGGACGGACAGACGGACGGATGGACAGACAGACAGATAGACGGACATGAGTAAAACAATATGCCCCCGATCTCTCGATAAGGAATATCATAAACTTCTGTAAAAACAGCCAAACTAATACATGTTACATGGACCATATTCAAAGTGACCTTGTACTAAAGAAGTGTTCCTGGATGTAAAGTAGATCAGCCAAATAAGAATAGCTCCAAAAATCAATGCCCCAGATAGAGAAGCTTTCAGATTGGGACATCAGGAATTCTCTTGTACTCAATATCTGAACTGTTGAATCATTCTCAACAATTGGGCTAACAGTTTACTGTTTAAATAATCTGTCTACAGGTCATCTGGTCCTCTAGAGGAGAATTTTCTTATGAATCAATTAAGTCCTAGTTTTCAAAGGTTGCAAGTGACTATACACTGTACAGACTCTTGTCCAGACACTATATAGACTCTCGTCCATACACTGTATAGGTACTCGCAACCTTAGAGTACAGGGATGTCTAAATCTGAAACTGTTTGCTTTAAATGCTAATTAACATTAATAATTTTTCATTTATAATTCAACTCAATAAATTTCTTTCCAATTTGCCCTGCTATTTTTAATCATAAATTGACATTGCTTCCAACGTTTAAGACAATTTTTATCCTTTTTATTTTTTTCAATCAACAAAGGGAAACAAAGGGCAATATCTAAAAAAATATGCTGAGTAGAGTCTATAGGTTCTTGTGCACTGCACTTCTCCTCAATGAGATCTATCCACCTATAAAGTTCCATAATTCTAGCTTTTTTTTTGAGATATGCTCCAGGCAAAAATAATGATTTACTGAAGGACTGACCGTCTGCCTGACCTACCAACCGACAAGTGAAAAGCAATATCCCCTCTTCTTCACAGGGGGACATCATAATTGTTTCAGCAGAAAATTGAACAAAATTAATTTAGATTTTTTATAAAAACCCATATAAAACCTTCAAAGTTCAGTAGATAAGCCACAAAAACTTAAAAAATCCTTTTAATTTTCAAATTAAAACAATAGAAAGATTTCTTTCATCACAAAATCCCAGAATTATAACAAGACACGTCACATAAAGAACAGTAAATCCTATCTAGTACAATTGTAGGCCACAGCACACGAGTTTCTGTGACAATCACATTGACACTCGTCTGAAACTCTACAACGATGCCTCAAGAAGTCCAATATATAGGTCTTCACACACCAGTACCGCGATTTCCTTCCTACAAATATTGGTTTTTATCCCTTCTCATTCCCAACCGTAAACCACTATTCCCAAGAAACCAATTCACAGGGAAGAATTTTTTTTTTTAATACCAAATCCAAGTCACATGTTTATGCGAGACTTGCGGCTGGTGGTTTGACTTTAAACCACCTACCTTTCTCTTTCTGTTGTTTCTCACATATTGACAACAACATAATCAAAACTAGGCCAAATGGTTACCCTGACTAATTTTAAGGAAAACCTGTTCCTTGGAACAAGCTACCTCTTGATAACATATCTTGGGACAGGTTATCCGGGAAATTATACTGCAATGGACCATCAGATGTGCACTCTGAACTTCGCCTACTCTATATGCTTTCTACTAAGGTGGAAAAAACTTAGGCCAGAATGTTGGATTATGATCCAAAATTGACATTTTATGTGAAACAGTATCTTAGTTCAACGGTTACGATTTTAATCATTTTGATCACATTTCTCCTAATACACACTCCCAGGAGCTATATTTAACATGGTCAGGGAGAATTATTTAGAATGCATTTTCTGATTTAACAAAAACATTAAAATCAATGTCTTATAGATCCTTTTTGCTTTAATTGGAGGTGAATTTCCTCTAAACAATTCTATAAAGAATTGTTTACAGGAAATTAATCTCCAATTAGAGTGAAAGTCTTTAAAATTTCTTAAAGTTAAGGCTTTTGAAATGTGTTTTCTTAGTAATAAATGCAGGGGTGCTACTTTTAGGGAGGGTGCTATTATTAGAAGAAATATAGTATGTAGAGTTTTAGCATTACATAAACATATTTGGGCCCTGAAGACTAAAAAATAAGGCCAAGGGGGGGGGGGGGGGGGGGGGGGAATCCTTGCATAAGTTTGGGAGTCCCTTGTTTTAATATAGACTATTTCTTTCTCTGTACCCCATGATTTTGTCTAATGGGTAATATTCTCTTGATAAAGATTAATAAGGTAGTGCATGGATGTGTTACTTTAAGTATCAACGCAAGAAAAGAATTGAAGACTGTTTAAACAGTTGTTCAGTTTTTATGAAATTGGTCCCTAAAATATCCATAGACTTGCTTCAAACAATTTTGAGAGCCCTGTCTATTAATGTGCAAGTCACAGGCTCACAAAACCTGCATTCCCTACAACACTGATGATTTCAAAAGATCTCAAAAGATAGATCTAATAGAATCTCCCAGGGAAAAAGTTCCATTCACCAGAATAAAATGAAATGGGAGATGAAAAGTCATGCCGTCTCAAGAACGTGAATTCCGAGACATCAGGGTTCTCTCGTATAAAAATGGATCAATATTCCGCTGTTCATATAGAAGATATCTAGGTCAGATTTTCCCCCCAAAAAAAACAACACCAAATGGTGCACATTAAATTCTCTCCAAATATGGTTAACCCTTAAGAAAGAAGCTTGGGGTTTTTTGTCTTTTTTTCTAATTTTTGTCTTTTTTTTTCAAGACATAAGTGCAATCATAATTCTAAGAGCCTATACACATTCAGGCTTTTAAGATAACCAAACAAGTGCTTCACTAACCCCTAAAATTTTTACTTTAAATAATTTTTAAACAAAGTATATTTTTGAAATGCCTTTTAACAACCAATAGAAGCTGAATTTAGAGATTTTGAGCACATTTTTTTTTGATAATGCTTAAGTTTTTGCTTAAGTTTTGCATACAGATGGACAGAAAGACAGACAGAAGAAAATGGTTAATTGATTGATTGCTTGGATGGAGTTTAACACCTTTTTCAACATTTTTTCAGTTATATTAATGAAGGAAATGTTGAGTTACAGCATTTTCTTCATTAAAAATAATGTTTTCTAAAAATTTACCATTCCATTTTTTTGCAGAAAAGTTCATTTTGATCCACGACAAGAAATTGATTTGAACTTGTCCGTGGAGAAGTAGGGAAAATTCATATTTCCTTACCCTGGATGACATTATTTGTGTCTTCTTGTGTGCACTTTAATTTCAGCAAGCAACACTTCCGATTAAAATATTTACTATTGTATAAAGGTTACATTGAAGACAAATGAACAGACAGTTGGATGAATTAGAAAAGCCATGAGACACCTACTCAATCTTATCTAACCAATAGAATAGCAGAATATAATAATTATAGGTTTGTGACGTGGGTTTACACTATTAACCACACAGTATCTATTTTTTTGTTTTTTTTAATTCATGGAGAAACTCTGGGAAAATCCTTTTACGTCTGCTACTATATTAAGGCCACTGAAACACTAAGTGGCTTTGTGGCATCGAGATTAAACAGGAAATGCGATACCCATGTGGGTTGAAAATCAGATACTTCTCGGAATTATTCTAAACTTATTTATATTTTTCTATCTATTCTTATTTATTTCTATCTTTTTTTCCATATTCAGAAACAAAACATTCCTTAATCTGACCAATGGAAGGAAGTTTCTTTTTCCTCCTTACTGTTTAATTATTTGATTTGATTTGTTTGTAAAGTAATTTACGCCATTTATTGTCACTACCCTGCATTTAGGATGACAAAACAGTGTGAACTGTTTGCAAATTATACCCTACTTTGCATGCAAATGCACATGCAAAGCAGGGTATAATTTACTAACATTTTGCACCGTTTTGACATCCTGAAAGCAAGCTGGTTTTACACTACTTTCAACACTTAAAGGGTGATAGCTACTGCACCTGTACTCATTGTTTGCTTTTATTTCTCACAACAGAACAACCATACAAGCTGACAAAGGTTAGCTGAGCCAGACTTCTAGCTGGATAATCTTACATTGGGCTTTATAATTTGAAAATGGCTAATTAGTAATTAATTTCAAAGATTTTTTGTGCGGATATAGACTTTGTCTGCTCATACACATAGACTGTTGAGGGTCTGATCTTAATCCATACAACCTAATTTTGTTTTTTAAACCAAAGAGAGTCTAAAAATTGCATTTTCAAAATAATCATGGAAAAATGTGCATCCAGTGCTTTTATCACTATGATTTTAAGGCAATTTGGCCAAGATTCATATTTAGAGTGACAAGAAGTTGGGGGCACTAAATTACACCACACATAATTACAACATGAAGGCCATTATGGTAGTGTACCCATAATAGTTGTGCAAAGTTTGGGAAACAATGTACCTTAACAGTGTTAACTTGAGGTTTCCTTATGATTTGATTAGGAAACCTCGGTCAACATTGTGAAAGATCATAACTTCCGAAATGTTGCAGAACTATTACAGGTCCACTACCTTAAGACCCATGATTCCTACATACCCTATTGAGCACCAGGTGTCAGCACTGGCCTCAGATTTGTCAATAGAACTTCTGTACGAGACAAATGCATCATGGACTTTACCAAGACTAGAAAAACACCTGAAAAATATGGAATAACAACCTATATACAGTACTGGTAAGAGACCAATTCTGGATGACTATGAGTTCTTGCCAACTAACCAAGTTCACTGTAAAGATGGAAAGGAAAACTCTCTAAATTTCAAGCAATTGACAACACCTTTTATTCAGAAAATATTTGTTGTAAATGAATATTGCATCTTTACTGTGATTATGGTCAAGTGGCGAGAATTGGTACACAGCAATATTTGAACTCCAACCAGCACAGTCTTCATAAACAAAGGTCTCATGCTATTTCCGATATGAACAAATCTTTAGCAGTCAGTATAGAGTAAGATCAGCCTGCACAGACATGAAGTCTGATCTTAGACCATTCTGTCTCCTTTGTACTTGATAATTGCAAGAAAAATTTGAGCTCCACTTGTCGAAGTTATCCCGAAACTAAAAACTTGTTTGATACAAAATTGAAATCCAGCAGGCTGAAAAAAGACCTAATCAATTTAGAATGGCTTTATATGGAAGAATCTTTGTATGCCTAACTAAGTACAATCAAAATTCAATTAGCTGTATTGTCTAACAGATTCTTGAACAAAACATCCTTTTTAATAATCTTAAATACATCTTTGATAAAAAACCCAACCCTCACTCCTTTTTGTATGTTTGCTCAGGGAAAAGGGGAGAGCATAAGGACGATTCTACATTTCTTAAAAGAGTCAAACCATTACTTTTCTGTATGGAAACAGACAACATACCTTCCAAGTAGATACCAGGTTTGACCGTTGGATCGATCGTAACTCAAAGATTCGTTCAAATATTTGACGGCAAGTTCTTCCCTCGTAGCTTTGTCTCCAAGACTTTCAACAGTGTGGTAGAGCCAGCCTGCAAAATAAGAAAAAAGAATTAACAGACTTACACCTTGTCAAGTCATTGGGAACACCACTCGGCCAATCTTAGGATCAACCTCAGATGTACATAGATGGACTATTTTTAAGAATTTCTGGAAACCTTGGAAAAACTCGAAGACGTCAGTTAAAATGACAATAGCCCTCATAACTTTGAGTGAAAACACTCGACGTCTCCAAGGCTATACGTTTAAGTCACTGATTAGAAACCATCATATCCTTACACGAATATCTTTAGATTCTTAAACAATGGTTGAAAAATCTTAATTTTTGAGAATGACTAATCATTCTCAAAAATTAAGATTTTTTAAAGTCGTTATTTACTTTAAAAAACATCAGTCTAAAGAAAGCGCCGTTTTTTTTCTGCGCTAGTTTTTCTGACACCATTTCCGCCTAACAAAATGCACAATTTTGTTACATACCCATCCGCCTTGTATACATCAGAGGTCTGTTAACAGAAATGGCCGAGTGATGTTCCGAATGCTTGTCAAATGACAGTTGCCTTGAAATTTGCAGTAGTGCATTAAATGAAGCTAATTTAAAGGTGAAACGAGCAAAGTAAATTGAGTATTGAGAATTTCCATTTTCTTTAACTAACCCTTATTATGCTGCATAAAAACCTTGTCAAAATTGCAACTAAATCAAGTGCTCAAAGCACTGTGCACTATGTCATTATACATTTTGATTTCTTTAAAATCTTTTCTGGTTTTAAAAAAGGAAAAGCAGGTGGTATAGATTGATTAATTGAATGGAATTTTACGCCACTTTCAACATTTTTTCAGTTATATCGCGGCTGATGGAGCACCTTACAATGGATTCCTGGTGTTTCTCTTACCAGTACAACCATCACATCCTTTCCTAGCCTCCAGCTGCTATCTCATATAGGTCTACAATTATCAACCCATTGGTGAGAGACAAACAGTCTGAAAGAATGAGTGCTGCCGGCAGGTGGTATAGACAAAGATCTGACTGCAAATATGTGCAGGCTGATTCTTGTCAATACCTCCTGCCAAAGCAGGAATATTCTCGGTTCAGCATGACAAGGATTAATACATGCTTTTTGTAACATAAAGATGGTCACAAAACAATAAATCTACAGTGTCCCAGATTGAAATCCTGCTCATTATTCATCAAATTGATTGATGAAATTGTCCAAGTAGTAATCTTAGTACATATCTTTCTCTTATGGGCAAAAAACATTCTCGACAATGAAGAAATGCCTTGTAATAATAAACAGTTCATCCTTTTCCATTATGTATTTCAGAAGCTTTTTACCTTTGGGGTGACAAGTGGGATTTTGTGGAAATGGGTTAAATTTAAATTGTTTCAGTCTTCCGTTCTAACACAAAACCAATACATAGGTCACATTTTTGGAACTGCATAGTTAAGATTTGATTTGAATTGGGGTTTTACGTCGCTTTCAACAATCTTTCAGTTATATCGTGACGACTGGAGCACCTAACGATGGATTCCTGGTATTTCTCACACCAGTACTACCACCATATCCCTTTCCTAGCCTCTAGTTGCTATTCCACATAGGTTTACGATTATCTACCCATTGGTGGAAGACAAATGTCGGAAAGGATAAGTGCCACGGCCGGGGATCGAACCCATGCGAATATAGACCCCTGGATTTGCATAGTTAAGAACCATCCTAGATCAAGGAATATTGCAGCCAAACATCAAATAGATGTCTCAACAAAAAGCTATTATACATCACGTCTGTTTTGTAACAATATTTGAGGGACGATAGATAAACCCACAATAATTGTATTAGTTTGTGGCTAGACACAGTTTCGTCTAGACAATAAGACCAATCAATAGGCACGCAAAAATTGAGACAAAATCATGTCCTATTTTGAAAACATTCCTCAACTCTAGACTGATAGATTGTAGACCAAGTTAATTGAACAATTAGCAAAGGTCTAGATAAGAAAGGTTAAGTTGCAGTCTAAAACTAAATTTCTCAACAGAACAATAAGAGCCACAGATATGAGGGGCTTAAGGATATCTAAAATCTTTATTTCTCAATAGAAATCTATATTGTGGGTACTCATTTGAATTGTCTCGACGAGACAATTCCAATGAGTACCAACAACATTTGATATATGCTATAGTATTCAAAATTCTTTGATCTTAAATCTAATCAAGAGCCATATGGACATGGCCATCCCCTGCCATCAAAGCTTGATAGTTAACTGCAGCCTAATCAAAGGACAATAACTTTATACAAGAATTATGCAAGCAAGAGTTGTGGAACTTGTGCACTGCACTTTTCCTCCATGAGATCTACCCACCTATAAAGTTTCAAGATGATAGCTTTTAGACCTTAGGAGATATGCTCCGGACAAGTTTAGTGACAGAATGAGGGAACCACAGAAGGACAGAATGACAGACAGAGACCATTCCTATATCCCCTTCACCAAACGGCGGGGGATAATTATGCCCACTATCTGTACCTCTGAGTCCCTATAATATGTGAATCATTGGTAACTTCTCTACCAAGACAACTTGTGTAAGTACCACCAGTCCAGGGTTTGTACAAGAATTATCATAGCAATTGATCCTTAAATTAAAAAAAACCTGCTTTCTCTGTAGCTTCATCATTTAGTTTATTGAAAGATATTCGGGTGAATTATATTTCAGATTTAAATAATTTAGAAATATTGCAATACCTATTTTAGCGCCTACAACATAATGGTGGTTAATTGCTATCCCTTACAGGACCAAAACTATGTTCAAATATTTGATAGGGAAAGAATGTAATAAACACACAAAAAACAAGCAGGTCTTAAAACTTCTAACTAAATTTCTTTTTTATTTGTGAGAAATTTACAGATGTTTGAAAAATCTATCTACTATCATGGTTCACAGGTTGTCATACTAGAAACGATCCTAGTTCTATTTTTCAAAGTCAGAATACTAAATTTATCAAAAAGACAGCTTTATGTTACAAAATTAAAAGAAAGCATTTAGTTTGCACATCACTATGAATGTAACTTGTTTAATGTATTATGGGCCAGAGGCCTAATTACTTAATAAAGTATATTGTATTGTATTATATTGTATTGTAACCTAAAGTGCATGTTTCTTTTTTTCTTTTTTGAAGAAGTTATTACCACTTATTTCAATTTTCCTCACACCCTAATACTCAGTAGTGTATTTAAATCAATCAAAAGCTATTTAGAAGCAGTACTAAACCGATAAAGGTTAAGTTTGTGGAGGAGTAAATCAAAGTTTCCATATAAAGGCAGAGACACGAAGACTAGACACTCAACTAGGGCAATCAATTTCTATAAATAATACATAACCTAGCTCTAATCTATAGGATTATCTCCATGCAAATTCCTGAACAGTCTTAATGGGTTTTTTTGTTTAGTGATAGTTCAATGCTGCTTTGAACAATCTTTTGTTTTAAGGTACAGGACCCGTTACAGTTCCAATGCATGTCCGAATCCATGAACTTTAGCAGTCTGAGATAAGGTTTCCTGATGAAATCATTAGGAAACCTCGGTTAATACTGTTAAAGTACAACATTCTGAAATAATTTTAGTTCTGAAATGTTAAAGAACTATTGCAGGTCCCCAACCTCAAATCACATAACATGTGACTATGAAATGTAATTATTCTTTTAACCAATGAAGTTACTGTAATAAACCCTTCCCTTCCACCTGTATCTGTAAGCCTGTATGATTTGTTTGAATTTGGTTTAACAACACTTTTAAGTATAGTTCAGTTATCTTACAATTGCTGGAGCGCCTAATCATGGATTCCAGGAATTTTACCCAACAAATCTACCACAATATCCCTTAGTCTTATATAATCTTAGACTCCATCTGCTCATCTCACATGAGTTTAAAATGATCAATTAAGGAAAATAAACGAGGGGCAGGATGTGTGCTCCCATGGGGGATCAAACTGGGCCACCTGATTAAGAGCCTGTCATCAATTGCAATAAGATGGAAGCTCTCCTGTGCCATTTGGATAACTGACACAACTTATCTAAAACTGTCATTACTCTTGCTTTATCTAAACACAAGAAAGCAAAAGTAGAATTGAATTGCGAAAATGATCAAAGAATGATCATCAAAGGGCAACATGAAAAGGGCAGAGATATGTTCAACAAGTATATACAATGACCTTTGGAATGTTCAACACTACGATTCATTGCCAACACCACATGCAAAACCAGCATGCAAACAGAGATATACAAATTACATGTCTATCTGGCTGAATTAGAGGTGATTTTTTTTCTTTCAAAGAGTGTTGTATGCTGTTTGTGAACACTGTTAAACCATTTTTTTTAAATAAAGCAGGACCTTTACTGTATCAGTTAGATTTACTGAATATAAAATTTTCACTCTTCCTGATTAAAAATCTTTTTTATTGAAAACTGATTATGCTGGTTTGTATTTCTGTTTATATTACTGTTTACTTATGGTTTTTACCGAAGTATTTGCCAATCCAAGAGAGGTTAGTTGTTATGGCAAAAAGTGAAGAAATTAAGAAACTACCGAGATACACCTAGTACTTACGAATGTTCAATGTAGAGACCTAACCCCAAAGATGACTATTTCATGCCAGATACCATCTGAGCAAATAGGGCTGACATATGCTGGGTCAGGTCTAATTTCCTTCTTAACTATTATATTGGCGATTTTCTTCCAAAAGTCAGAAACTACAGC
Organism: Fragum whitleyi; assembly: GCA_948146395.1. NCBI lineage: Eukaryota > Metazoa > Mollusca > Bivalvia > Cardiida > Cardiidae > Fragum > Fragum whitleyi. Next base: position 7,525,490 of record OX411557.1, read on the forward strand.
TTTAAATTTGTTTGTTTGTTTGAATGGGTTTTACACCGCTTTCAACGATTTCGCAATTATATCACGGCGGCCGGAGCACCTAACAATGGATTCCTGGAATTTCTTACATCTGTACTACCATTATACCCTTTCCTAGCCTCCGACCGCTATCTCACATAGGTTTACGATTATATCAACCCATTGGTGATAGACAAACGTGGGAAAGGATATTTGCCGCCACCGGGGATTGAACCACGACTTCCAGATTGGAAGTTTTATGCCTAACCAACTGCGCTTTGGTGGCGGCTTACAGCTTTAAACAAGCTGTAGTTACAAGACTTTGGGAGGAAACCAAGGATATGTATTTAATAGTTTGAGTAGATAATTCAAAACTACTGTATGTGCCAATTATTATTTAGGCAGTTACAATAGTTTGAGCTTTACCTCTAGATAGTTGCCTTTTGAGAGATCACATGCACAAATGGTCTACATACCTAGTTGTTTGTAGGCTGTTGCCTTGTAAGAATTTTCTATGTTATCTTTGGACGTGATAAATTGTTCGTAGGCCTCTTTTGCATGTCTGTATTTACCCTGCAATAATTAGAAATTAACTTTAATTCTTAATCAATGTCTTAACATTTTAGACAAATAGAAGAATTGGCAGTTTTGAATTGAAACATATTAGCAATCTAATTCTTACGCTATTTTTTTTCTTAAAATATAAGAGGGTAATAAAAATGGTGGCAAAAAGCTGTTTTCCTCTTTTCTCATATCAAAAGAAACACAAGCACATACAGTTTATTTAAACTCTGAGTAACTGTTCTATTCTATTTTAGATATTATTAAAATCAAATGACAGAGAAAGGAATTGCACCTCTTCTTTTGTAGTAATTTAAAAAGAATTCAGAGATATAAAGGAAGATGAGGTTTAGCTTATAGACATACTACACAATTTCAGACAGATTTAAATTGAATGATGTTGCACACAAAATTTCAATTAGTTAGGATTCAGAAGTGCCCTTCAACTGGTTTAAAATCATTGTGAGTAGAAGAGAATCTGCCCACTTTGTTACATTTGATCCTCTGCATGACATTTCCAACAATTTGAAATGTTTGTGAGGAGCAAATATTGAGTAGCGTTGACAGCCACATACTATGAATATAAAGTTCCCTTGGTCTACAGATACTTTAAGACCTTATCTATCTACTAAGAGCATAGTAAAGACTATGGTCAGACTGTGCAGGTGCACAGGCTGGTCAGAGTCTTTGCTTTGCGCATAATTGAAATTGTAGGAAATCCCACACACAGGCTCATTTGCAACAGCTTATTTCCACCAGCAGTCAAAAAAGGGTTGTATGATAATGGGTCAATACAACAAATTTACACCTGTCTATCATTAAATGGTCCAGATCATCAACTCTAGGATGGATTAACCACAAGATGTTACTGGACCATAACCACAAACATGACTCAATAAAAATTTCAATCTTTTCCTTTCACACATTATCATATCACAGAGTTTTAGGAGATGCAGGTTTTGAGCATAATAAGTGGCCAGATCTCTCAAAACTTTCTGATATTAGTCCTTTGGATCCTCCAGGGATCAACTTCAGAGAGGAATTGAAGACTTTTTAACAGTCTTCAATTTCAATTCTTTTTTTTAAATTGACACCAAAAAATACATATCTATAAAATACTTTGTGTAGCTTAATCCATTTACACAAAAACTTGGTGACAGCTCATAATAAATAGTCCATATTTAAAGCAGGGACTCCAAAAACTTAAACAAGGACCCCTATTAGCCCAACTATTGAGTCCTCAGGCCCCAATTTTGTTGATATTAAAACCCTGATATTAGAAGTTGACCAGCCAACTAGGTTTCTTTTTCTTTGAACAGTTTTTAACACCACTTTAAACAATATTTCGGATATAGTGTATTGGTAAGGGATCCTTACCATGGTTTCCTCCTTATCTCAAACCTGGAGCCTTACAATTGAGAGTTGGATGTACTGTAAATAACTGAACTTTGGAGTTTTTTGAACTTGGTTTGAAGCCTTTAACAATTTTTCAGTCATATCACAGTAGCTGAAGCACCAAACAATAGATTCCTGGTATTTCTCTCACCAGTATGACAACAAAATTCTTTCAGAAAAATTCAGCTGCTCATCCCACAAAGGTTCACAATAATCCACCCAAGGATTTGAGACAATAGTCAGAAAGAATGAGTTGAGTTGTGGAGGATCAAAACTGTGGCCCAATGTAGTCTATGCTGTGGAGCTGCAATCTTACATTTTTTTAACCCTTTGCTGTTTAATCCCTGCTTTTTACATGCCTGTGATTTTATGATAGAGAAAACATTGTGAAAAAAAGAAGAAATTGCTCCTGACAAGCAATTTCTTCTTTTTCCACACTATTTTCTCTCCTACTGAATGGTTATTTTTCAAATTAAATCCTCTTTAAATTTTCGTCTGCAAAACCTTTGATTTTGGACAGGTCCAAAATTTTGTAAAACAGGAAAGGGTTAAAGCACTAGAATATGGCTTTGAACAGCTATGTAAATTAAGACATTTCTTCTCCTAACTTTATGTTTTGGACACTTCATCTGAAGCTAAGCTAAGACGATTCCAAGGAAAACCAACAACATAGGCTTTGATGAGAAAATAATGAACTTTAAAATTGTCATTTTTTCTCATGTTTAAATGCCTGTACTACTTTTATTGTGAAATAGAAATATTTGCTACTTATGAATATTGAAATTTGTATAAAAAGAATACTTAACCCTTTGCTGTTTAATCCCTGCTTTTTACGTGCCTATGATTTTATAATTGAGAAAACATTGTGAAAAAAGATGAAATTGCTTCTGACAAGCAATTTCTTCTTTTTCCACACTATTTTCTACCCCACTGAATGGCTATTTTTCAAATTAAATCCACTTTAAATTTTTGTCTGCAAAACCTTTGAATTTGGACAGGTCCAAAATTTTGTAAAACAGGAAAGGGTTAATTCAACCTATTTATCATTTCAAAGACATTTTGTGGTTTCAATGACTCGTAAAAACTTCAACACCAGGGAAGGATTATAAATGATTTTTTACTCTCCATGAGCTTATCATGTGGGGTCAGTGATGGCCATTGTAAGTGCCTATACATTTATAGGAACTAACAATTGTTTTGTGCTAACCCCTGGTAGAATTCAGTACTTTACAACAGAATATTTCACCATTACAATACCATTGTGCAAGAAGGACAGGTCAAAAATTTTAGTTGAGTATTCTAAATTAACCCTTCTCATGCATACCCTGGAACAGTCCTGCTTTAACAATCTTTCAATTAACCCTTCTCATGCATACCCTGGAACAGTCCTGCTTTAACAATCTTTCAATCAGATTGCAGTGGCTGGAGCACCTTACAATGGATTCATTATATACTCACACCAATACATGTACTTCTATGACATCCTTTACTAGTTTCCAGCTGCTATCCCACATAGTTCTACAATTATCAACCCATTGGTGGAAGACAAAAACTTGAAAAGAATGAGTGCACAAAATGTTGTAAGTACATTCCCTGGATCTGTAAACTTGGTGAAAATACACATATGAACACTTACCTGAATTTCATAAAGATGAGCAATATGCAGCTTTACTGAAAAATAAAGAACAGATTTATATTTTTCATGTCTTTGATTATCTCAATGGCAATTTCTGTTTACAATCAATAAAAAAATGTTTTTTGCATATAGTCTCTTTTGCTAACTTTGAGAAAGTGGAAATTATCAATTTAAATGTGGACTATTTGATGCATAGTTTTTCTTAACAGTTGATCTCTTGATCTCATTTATAGCCCTACTTGATCAATTTTTGAACTTGTCCAAGATTTCATGCAGACAAATATTCTAATCAAGTTTCAACACATTTTAGCCAAAAAAGTGCCTTGTAGAATTGAACACAAGGTTTTTTCATAAAATTGTCCCCTTGACTTCATTTTTTGCCCACATGATCCATTTTCGAACTGGACAGAAATTTCATGTAGACAAATATCTGACCAGGTTTCAAGAGATAATTGAGTTAAAAAAAAAGTAGCTTCTAGAGTGCTCACAAGATTTTTTTTCTAAAATTTGGCCCCTTGGCCTCACTTTTGGCCCCATTTATTCCATTTGTGACCTCGACCGAAATTTGGTGTAGACCAACATTCTGACCAAATTTCAAGACGTTAATTTTGAGCCAAAAATGTTGCTTCTAGAATGCACAGTTTTTCTAAAATTTGACCCTTTGACCTCGTTTTTACCAAACCTGACCCATTTTCCAACTTGTCAGAGATAATATGTGTACAAACATTCTGATCAAGTTTCAAGACATTTGACCCAATAATATGGCCTCAAGTGCACACAAAGTCAACTTTGAAGACTGATGCTGAATAGCACCTGAGCACAATTGATCACATTGAGTGAGCTTATAAGCAACAACAGGGGAAAATATGTTTTATAGACTTAAATCATTTAAAGTTCTGAATCATGCATTTTTTTAATCACTTACTTTGAGCTTTGGTCAGTGAACAAGGGCTGGAGTCTGACAGAGCATGTCTAAAATGCTGAAATAAAAACAGAACAACATTTAAATGATTCATGAATCTCTCAATAAACCTAATCTGCTCACCAAAAATATGCAGTTTTGACAAAACTACAAGTTGTGACCTGAATTTAATCATCTTTTGTTTGAATTGGGTACTTACGTTTGTTAATTATTATTGTTATTAAAACAGCATACAGTACCTTAATCATTTACCTGCCCTGCAAACTGTTTGCACATTATATCTCACTTTGCACAAGCACTTTTTTGCAAAGCAGGGTAAAATTTGCAAACAGTTTGTACTGTTTTGTCATGGATCTAAATGAAAGGCAGTCTCAAATAGCTGAAATTTAATTGAAGCCAAGCAGTCTTTTATCCCCACAAGAGCTTGTCCACAATTTCAACCTAGGAGCCAAGACTGCAGGGGCCTAACACAAAATATAGGGACCCAATGGTAACTTGGCCCCTGCTAGTCTTTTTCCCTGAATTGCCATTTCTTATCAAAGGGCTTACACTCTCAACTAGAGCTGCTTGAGCCTGATTTGTTGACTGATAAAGGGTCAATCAAGAAACATACTTGTAAAATTTTATTGGTATCTACCAAAAAGGTTCTGAGAAAAGTTACTTTTTACCATATATGGAAATTAGCCACACCCATTAAATTCATGTTTTTCATTGGATCAAAATTTATTGAACAACTTTGAAAGAGGGTCACCCAAGGATCATCCCTGTGAAGTTTTGTTGAAATTCATACAGCAGTTTCTGAGAAGATTTTTTAAGTTAAAGTTTATGACTGGATGTACAGACAGACTGACTCAAAGACGCACACATGACAGACACAACGTCATGACAATAGCCCAAGTTGACTTTGGCCAGTGGAGCTAAAAATCATAGGACCATAACCCAAATAGGACACACATACCTCTGCTTGATACTGATCACATCTGTAAAGTTTGAATGCAATCTGTGCATAAGTGCTGAGAGTTTGAGCAGACACAAAAAAAATACAGACGGACTGTTCAACAAGTTCTCTCTTGTTTACCCCAATACCATAATTTTGGGGGTATAATTACTGTAGAAAATGCAGAAATTACTTGAGGAATCATGTTAGAATGGGTTAAATAGCAAGGCTGTTTGACTTTATTTGATTGGCACTTCAGTCACATCACTTTTAACAGTATTACAGTCATGGTGAACTCCGTTGGGAGACATGCAAATGCCAGAAATGATATTCCCTGTCACTTAGGATCAGGTCCATGACCAATAATTGAGAATAAATGCACTTTATTGCTCCAAACAGTTGGAACTTAAAATTATTTGAATTCTATTTCTTCTTAAACAGATGTAATGAAACTTTTTTTAGCTAAATTCGAATTTTAATAAATGGTTGCTGACCTTTAAACTTTTTTCGAAGTCTTTGAGTATTTTAAATATAAATCCCAATCGTATATGAATCTCATTGGCTCTACTAAATCCTGGATCGCTGTATAGAACTTGCTGGAAGGACCTGGTAGCTCTGAAAATATACAAAGAAAGACTTTAAACTAACAAATTGATGATGATTTATAATGCATTCTTTTGCAGTTCCAAAGGAAAATGGCTTGGAAAATGTTGTAGAACCAGAGCACTTCAAGCAGATGCCACATTACACTGCAGTTGCTTGATAATGAACATTTCCATGTCAAAAATACCCCAGAAATAGCAAATGTTTCAAAACTTTGACTTGACAATGATCTTTTTCTGCTGGAATATGCCATGAACAGCATGAGAAAGGTTAAATTTCCTCCCTGTATTGGATTTAAGGTTACAGTTAGTTACATCGTGAAATTGACTTCATCTAAATCAAAACCATTCTAATTCACTCACTCAGCACTCCATTCACTCATTCCAAACACTCACTCAAACCGTTCAAAAATGCTCCAAAGTCAATAAAAGATGAGATTAATATCTACAATCAAAATAAAGCTAGAACAAAATCACCATTTCACTGACACGATTGAAATCTTAAATGTCTGATTGGTCCTTGAAGAGGTAGGAACCTATTCATAGAACTGTATATCTATTTTATTAAAGGGAGTTAATTAGATATCACTAATTTTGTTCATCCAGAACACTAGAAAGCCATGAATGGCTTGAGTCGCTCCACAGGCTTGAAATTCTTGTAAAAGCAAATAAATGTTTTGACTAGATGTTTAGATATTTGGGGTTCTACTGATGTTGAAATTGATTTTCAAAGTTTCAACAATATAACAGATAGAGGAATGACCTCTGCTATTAAAAGACATATTTTTCATCAAATCAAAAAAATTTTTGACTGCATGATAATGGGTCACCCAAACATCATACCAAAAATGTTTGATTGATATCCATCATTTACATTCTGAGAAAATGTTTTTCATAGTTTCCAATATTTAACATATTGAGAATTGACCTCCACCCATAAAATGTATATTTTTCATCCAATCAAAATAATTTTTGGTACACTGATAAAGGGTCACTCAAGTATCATTCCAGTGAAATTTAATTGATATCCAAAATTCAAATTCTGAGAAAATGATTTTTAAAGTTACCACTATATAACATATAGAGAAATGACCTCTGCCCATAAAATGCATATTTTTCATCCAATCAAAATAATTTTTGGTAAACTGATAAAGGGTCACTCAAGGATCATTCCAGTGAAATTTGGTTGATATCCATCAGTTACATTCTGAGAAAATGATTTTCAAAGTTTCCACTATATAACTTATAGAGAAATGACCTCCGCCCATAAAATACATATTTTTCATTCAATCAAAATGATTTTTTGTAGACTGATAAAGGGTCACTCAAGGATCATTCAAGTGAAATTTGGTTGATATCCATCAGTTAGATTAAGAGAAAATGATTTTCAAAGTTTCCACTATATAACATATATAGAGAAATGACCTCCGCCCATAAAATGCATATTTTCCATCCGATCAAAATGATTTTTTGTAGACTGATAAAGGGTCACCCAAGTATTATTCATGTAAAATTTAATTGGTATCCATTGATTAGAATCTGAGAAAACTCACTTTTTACCATATTTGGAAATAAGCCACGCCCATTAAATCCATGTTTTTCATTGGATCAAAATTTCTTGAACAACTTTGAAAGAGGGTCACCCAAGGATCATTCTTGTGAAGTTTGGTTGAAATCCATCCAGTAGTTTCTGAGGAGAAGATTTTTAAAGAAAAGTTTACGACCGGACGCACGCACGCACGGACGGACGGACGGACGGACGGACGACGGACACAACGCCATGACAATAGCCCCAGTGGCTTTCAGCCAGTGGAGCTAAAAATTATCGATATCTGATTACCTCCCTTGAATTTCACTCAAAACTAGCCCCACAAACTCACTCAATTTCATTCCAAAATCATTCAAATTCATTCACCTTGTCAATTTCACAATATTGTTAATTGTACCAGATTTTCACAGGTAGACCACATAAAGCTCACATTTTTGTCCTAAATCAACATTAATATCCTCCTCAATATGACATACCAGTGAAGTGAGGTCACCAAATTTAATACAGGTTGATTCATATAGATTATCAAGGTCATTGTGTCATATATAGTGTTGCCCTCTCTTCTTTTGAATAATTGCTGTTAACCCTTTCTATGCCGATACAAGTTATTCTTGTTAAAGCAGGAGGTATAAACAAGGATCAGTTTGCAAATAAGCAGATAGTCAGAAGATTTTTCTATAACATTAAATTCTGTTAGGAAACCAAAACTGCCGACCATCATATATTCTGCTTGTTTTTCTGAAGCTGAAATTTGCAATGAAAATAAATGTCAAATTAAATAGGAACCAAATTTTAGCACTTCAGTGCCAGCAGACCTTTGATTTTAATAAAAGCTTGAGAAAGAATGACAAGGTTTAATTCTTGGTAATAAGTTAGAGAAGTATTTCTTCTTTGATAGCAATTTTAGGTCTTTATTTCTTCTACATCATTGCTTTGTACATTTTCATTAAAGCACACAAGTTTCAATTAGTCCTTTTTTTTTTCTAATTTAGTTGACTGTGCTGTCTTAACCCTTTCCTGTTTTTCAAAATTTTGGACCTGTCCAAATTCAAAATTTAAAGCGGATTTAATTTGAAAAATAACCATTCAGTAGGGTAGAAAATAGTGTGGAAAAAGAAGAAATTGCTTATCAGAAGCAATTTCTTCTTTTTTCATAATGTTTTCTCAATCATAAAATCACAGGCACGTAAAAAGCAGGGATTAAACAGCAAAGGGTTAATAAAACTGGTAGATAATGCACTAGGGAAAATAATTAAAACTGGCTTCATTTACAACAGATTTTTGTTTTTTGCTGAGCTTACTATTTGGCTGTGCTTAGAAATATAATGTGCTTAGAGCTACAAACTGAAAGTTTGAAATTTCACTTCCAGAGTAAAATCAATATTAAAGATCATAATAAATACGCCCCCTCATTTTAAATTTCGCCTCCACAATCCTACAGTGTGCCAAAACGATGAGAGATTAAATATTATTAAAACGGTAAAATCTAACCACAAGTTTCATTGTGTGGGCGACATTTTCTGCTTTCTCGCACGTAGATAGTTCAAGTTCTATTTTTTGGTCTTCTTAATCTGTATATATTGATATCACAGTACTTTATGGTCTTTATAGGTCTTTTTTGAATTCTTTAAGTACTTAGTACTTCTTACAGTCTTATAGCACTAATGATTTGATATGTTGGTAATCTTAAGTTCAAATTCAAAGCTAGATGTGGAATACAATAAAGGGAACATAATCTTGGTACCCATCTTTTTTTTTTTTTTGTTCAATGATTTTGTGCAAAGATTAAGCTCTACATTGTGGGTACTCATATAATATTTCTGGCTTACATTTGATTCAAATAAGGTATCCAAAAAATAACCTTAATTCATAAAGTAAGTATTCAATATGTATCAAAATTGTCCGGCCAAAATTTGATTCAAGTAAATGATCCACCAAAGGCCGCCTTTATTTATTATAAAGAAAGAATTCAAATACCATATTTCTCCTAATAAAAAATGCTCCCGGAAGCTATACATAACATGCACAGGGAGATTTCAATTAGCATCAATTTAATGATTAAAATTGAATTAAATTGGTGTCTCTTAGGCCCTTTTCCTTTTAATTTGAGACAAAATATCCTCTAAACAATCATTTGCCTCAAATTAAAGAAGAGGTCTCAACATAGTTCTTAAAATTTAAGTATTTGAAGTTAATTTTCTTAGTAAAAAATGTAGGTGCGCTACTATACAGGAGGGTGCTTTTATTAGAGAAAATATGTCACTACTTATTCATTACACAATGCATGGAGTACAGTAAACAATTTATGAGAAAGCTAACACTGAGCACAACCACAAACCACAAGGTTCAATCCAAGGTTTTATGAATGAATGAACAGAAGCCCAACCTATGCCACATTGTGTCATACCAGTATAACAAGGGTAAACCGCCACAAATTTTTGTAAACCACAAGAAAAGATAGAAAGGTGCCACACTTTTGAGGTCAACACCTCAGATTTACATCAATTTCATTCAAGATCAAATAGCTTCTTAAATTTCAATCCTTTTACATTTCAATGTTTGTTTGTTTCCATGGAAGTCTGTGTATTAAGTTGAAATTATTTGTAATTCTTTCATTATGGCCCTTTGAAAGATAACAAGGATGTTGTTGTAGACAGATGAGACATTCAATGATCACGTAATGTGCTCATATGAGATAAATGAGGGGCACATTTTGTGAAATGCATTTAGCATTATCTCTCATGATGTTGCTCTTTAAATAGTGAACATATAATGTTTGATGACTTAACGTAAAACAACTGTAATTGTCTGTGTTACAACTGTTTAACACTGAACCATTGATACACTAACAACTTCTATGATGACCTAGATGAAGAAATAGAGGAACTGAAAATTGAAAGGCAATAAAGTTATTTAAAAGGATATAAACAGGTAAAGAGCATTAGCCATGGGTGCCAAAGTTTGCCGAAGTGGTGACAATACCTTTGTTTTCCTCTGAAAACAGCCATTACAAGAGTAAACGTTTTTAAATGTTAAATTTTGTAAATGTTTTTAACCCTTGTCATGCTGAACCTGGAATATTCCTGCTTTGGCAGGAGCTATAGACAAACATCAGCCTGCACGTATGTGCAGTCTGATATTAGTCTACACCACCTGTTTTTCATTTTCAAACCAGAACTGTCAATAAATTTAGTTTTTCAAATAAAAATTGACCCAAAGTTGGTACTTTTAGTGCTTTTTGCCCTTTGATTTTGATGAAAATTTTTAGCCAAAATTTATTCAGCATGACAAGGGTTTAATCTAATGATCATTATGACATATCTGACCAATGTTATTAAAGTTGGAACTGAAACACAAAGCAATAATAATGTGCAGTCTTCTTAATAGAGGACAAATTTACAACTTAGACTTTAAGACCAAGATAGTTTTGAACCTGTCAAAAATCTGTGCACAAGATCTTTTTGTATTTTGCAATGTGTGCAAGGTTAATTAAATTTGCTTGCATGCTTAACTTAGAGCTAACAATAATGTCTTAATGCAACATGTCAGACCTTCATTTTTGCTACCTTGAACTAATTTGTGCCAAAAGCAATTAAGCAATGAACTTTTAATGGATTGGAATGAAACATCTTTTTACTGCCAAACCCTCAGTCAGTTAACATGCAGTCATCCCAACCCTTTCCAAGCATGTAGCTGCTTATGCAAAGGTTTAGGATTGTCCATTTCTGCCCATGGGTAGTAGGCAAATGTCTATCTTGTATAGGGTTTAATACCTTTTTCCACATAACTGCAGTTATATCATAGCAGCTTGAACTGAACTACTAATGATTTTCTGTCATTTCTCACATCAGTGCAACAACATTTCAGCCAAGCAACCAGCAACTCGTCTCACTTGGACATACTTATCAAACACCAGCCTGTTGGTGGGAGACAAATAAATTGTGTCGCAACGACTTTGAGACAATAGCCGTAAAGGATATTCCCAGCGAGCCATTGATCAAAAGAGCTTAAACTTTTATAGTCTACAGGGCTGTTAAACACAATTTTGCATTTTCCGAGATATTTTCCCTTCTCTTCTTTTACTTGTGGGGTCAGCGCAACACTATTGTAAGTGCCTATAAATATATAGGCACTTACAACAGTGTTGCACTGACCCCTTGAAATATTTTCTGTCCTATTAAACTGAGAGGAATACATCTTGGGCTATGGGTTATATTGGGTTACAAGTTCTAATTAGGTCACTGGTGCAATTGGGCAGAAAACTAATGGACTTTGAATTGGTCTGGTGAGGCAAACCAGGTCAGGGGTATCATTAAACCTGATGCACCATTTTAAGGACACACTGCAGATTGTATTTCTGGATGTCATTTACAAAAAAAATATACGATATTTCCTCTAATAATAGCGCCTTTCCTAGTAGTAGCACCTCTACTTTTTTTGGAAGAAAACCCATTTCTAGTGCCTGATTTTATGAAATTTTTGAGACTTGTTACGGAATCTGATCAAACTTCATTGGACCAGTGCCTGTCTTAATATTTAGGATCAATACAGTACTATGAAAGGACTATTTTATCTACAGTACTAATGATAAAAGAGCCAAAGTAACACTACAAAATTTTATTGACAAAAAAAGTAAATCAATATTGATGTGTTTTCAATCTATTGCATTCTAAATAGCTGCAAAAGATTGATTAGACACAAAACATTTTATAAACAACTTGTGATAATAAGGATATCTCAGCTGAGCCAAGAGTTCATGCCATAATGTGCAGGGGTGTGGAAATACGACTTTTCTCCACTTGTCCATGGACAAGTAAAAGTCATTTTTCTACTTGTCCAGGATCAAAATGAACTTGCCCACAAAAAAAAATGAAATGATAAACATTGAGATAAACATTGTTTTTAATGAAGAAAATGCTGTAACCCAGCATTTTCTTCATTTAAGACAATGTTTTCTCCCTTTTCATACAAACAAAAAGATATCTTTCCTCCTAGATCTTTTTAGTACTGTATAAAGATTTTCTCTGGTATATACTTGTCCACGGACAAGTGGCGTAGAAAAATGTGCTTGTCTGCAAGTCGAAAAGCCCGTATCGGACAATTCGGGCATGGGAATTCCACACCCCTGATGTGTGTCACAACACATTGTGCAATGCTTGCACCTTTGTGGGTGTAATCTAGAGTTTATCTGGGAACAATGACTTGGCAGAGAAACAATGATTTATCAGCTTTAATGCTCCAAAATCTCATAACTTAAACACTTTGAATTCATTTTATTTATAATTAAGTGAACACTGGACAATGTCTTTTTGTTTTTTGTTTTTTTAAAAAAATTGTCTACCTTATATGGCAATCTTAGTTGATTTAATAGAAGTCATATCATGAGTTTTATTATAATGTATTTCAAATGAGTACCCATAACATATGGTTTCTGTAAGTATTGTTGAACTATTTAATTGAAAACCAAGAAGTAACCTCCTGTATGTAGGTGTTTTGTGTTAATGAAGTGAAGTATAAGGTATAGGTGCACAAGTTTAGCTGAGTAATCAAAGGTCATTTTTGTCTATACCTGTATAGATAAAATTGACTTTTGATCACTCTATCAAAGTTTTTTGCATCTATCAAAATGAAGTAAAATATGAAAGAATCAACTTTCCCCTGTGTCTAGGATCTTGTCTTAAAAGTTCAAGAACAAAGGCATGTGGCAGACAACAGACCCCTCTTATCTCTATAAAACATCCTTTTTATTGTATGAAAGTTCAAACTCTCTAATCAATAAAAAATGCTCCTGTGCTTTGTGTCTTAAGTAGCATTCTTTGACATGAAAACAAACAGGATTAACATAGAGTATTCCAGGAAATTTCAGTTTGTTTGAACAGGGTTTAATGCCACTTTTAACACTTTTTCAGTCAAATTGCCGCTGGAGCACCTAAAAATGGATTTCTGGTATTTCTCACACCAGTACTCTCCTTAAATTCTTTCCTAGCCTCCAGCTGCTATCCCACTTAGCAGGGATAGACACTAACACCAGTCCTCAGGCCTGAGACCTGTGGATTTTCAAGAGGGCTGGTATAAGTTACAATGCTGCAGGTCCTTTAACAAGGCCTGTAAGTAATGGTCATATTATTTACAATCTATCTACTTATTTTGTCTTCAGCTGCCTTTCCAGTAATATTTTAATCATCCTATGGAAATGATTGAGGGAAAAGAAGAAATTGCTTGTCATAAGCAATTTCTTTTTTTCCCACAATGTTTTTCCTACAATTTACCCATAGATTGCTAAAGACCTGTTTACACATTCACAATTTTCTCTACCATTAATTGCGATTCACCCAAATTTCTCATGGTCAGAAAATCGGGATGAATCCTGGAGAAAAGTAGAAATATTCAGTGTCACCACAATTCCAGCAAGAATGTGAACAATTAGTATGGTGTCTGAAAAGTATCGCTACAAATCAAAGACAATTCGTGACGGCAATGCTACCGTCAATGAGGATTGACCAAGGTGGCACAACAAATGCTGACGGTGCTTGCATGGTTCGATAAGGAACTACTATGATTCACGGCGGCCATGGTCATGGCCAATCGTGGAGCTCCGTAGCAAAACTGTGGATGATTTGTAGGACGACCGCTGAATCGTGAGAATTTGTAATGTCAAAGATTCCCAACTAGCTACTATCTCTCACGAATAGCCGCAAACATAGCTACTGTGTTAGTAAGAAGCACTATTCTGCTACAGTTGCACTACGAATTAGGCCATGCCCAATAACCACCACAATTTGTCACGAATATTTTAAACAGTTTAAAACTTCTGTAGGGCTACTGTTGAGTTTCCCCTAATCATCACAATTCATCAAGACTCACCAGGATTCACCACGGTTCTACTACAAATCACCATGGTACATGATTTTACAAATCGTGGCTATTCGTAGTAGTAGGGTAGCCAAAAATCGTAAATGTGTAAACAGGCTTTAAATAATATTGAAAGTTTTCTTGGAAGACCTGTTTTAGTCAGGTGGGACTTGTAAAATTTAAGGCTAACACTCTGGTCCTTCAGGCCTGTGGCAAAAATATATTTTCGAACCCTGCTTAGGTTTAAAATTATCTATCCATGGGTGGTAGACCAATGTGACCCCGTGTTTAAAGATTAGGTGTATGATGGGCTACTTTCATGTACCCATAATCTATCAAATCATCAACCTTTCAAAAATTATACTTAGTATGTACCATCTGAGTTCTCAAACACAAGCATAATTACATCCCAAATGTGACCTTGACTAATGAACCAATTAATTCATTCAAGGTCATATCAATAGAGTTCATTATTCAAGTATCCATAAACAAACTAGATCTATCACAAAGCAGACTATAATACCGAAAACAGCACTTTGTCGCAGTTTCATAAGCTGTTTTTGTACAAAGTTCAAATGTGACCTTGACCTTTGACCTTCACGACCTCTGAAAAATAGTACACCTCCTTGGATCATTGGCAACAATTGTGCAAAGTTTCATGATTAAAGGTCTCTTCCTTCTCATGTTCTTGAGTTAGAGTCGGGAAAATAAAAAGGTCTACAGACTGACAGATGGACAGACTGACACCAATATACCCCCCTCTACTTTGTGGGTTGGGGATTTAAATGTTATAAAAGTACTATTCACTTGATGAAGCAACAGACAGATGGATATTCAATGCCAAATTTAAATACCTTCAGTTAATCAACCAAGAACCATTTTAGCCTTATAAAAGGTAGAATAACGACAGGAATGATGCATAAGATTAAAATGTAAACAAAACATACCACATTAAAAATAGATCTATTGCAACTCATAAATTGTCTACCTGTCAAAACTGGGTTATAGAGTAGAATATTATCTAGGTCAAACTTCAATCATTGTATACCTGCGTTAATTAATACATAGTGTGTTGTATGTATGAATATTATCATATACTGATCTTATATTAGCCTAGTCCATGGTATATTTGATAGATTCAAATCATGGGAATAGGGACAAAATGAAGATAAATGACTCGGAGCAAAATCGAATGTGTCTACCGTATTTCACCTTTTAGACGCGCCCTCCCTAATAAACGCGCTCCCCCATAAATACGATTCCCAGGCCCTTGACTATACGATCAACAACATCCAACCACCCACGGTCCGTGGTTAAAAATCCGGTCTCAAATTCAATTTCATTACCTGCTACTCCACGACGTAATGTTCAATAGATTGTGGGTTATCTATCTTAAATTCCTATCAGGATAAGGCTGGTTTTGTCATTAAATGATCGTTCAACATCTGAAAAACTAGCGCGTCCTAAATCGCGCAGTTTTCCGGAAGTGCGAAAGGTTAAAATTTAACACAAAATTAAAACTATTTCTCGTCATTCTTCATATGTCACATGCGAACAAAATCCCCTTTCTTCACGTTGTTACGTAAATATTTTTGAAATCATGTTACCTTCTGCAATTATAAAAAATATCCGAGTCAAATGATTAAATCCTAGTCACAATTCATACTGTTAAAATAGGAAAAACCCGTAAAATCTCGTGTGTAACTTATTTCAAAGCGACGTCGCCGCTTGCAAGAATCTGGGGATTTCAAAGGGTGCCGACACGCGGTGACCCAGCTAGCTCCAGACGTGTTGTGTTTTCACTACGAAACACTTCCATTTCATGTACCGGGTGCATTTACACATAACAAAATTTTAGGATTTAATACAGGATTATTTATTTCATACGTGAATAGGTAATGATTTACCGCTTTGTCCATCGGTAGCAGAACATTGAATAATGCATCGTCTGGAACTTCCTATCTTGTACAAATAATAACAATAATAATAATTTCGGCTTTTGCTAACACAATCATTTGTTTTGAAAGCTGCATTAATGGTCGAAGGTGACCGTATTTCGATAGATGACTTTAAATTACAGAATTACAATTCATTAGCTAACATTTTATTTTATTTTTTAAATTTATAGCCTTAATAGATAAATAGGAAAGCGTATTGGGTAGCGCACGTATTTCAATCGATAATTACGAACTTGTTAGCAATTTGCTTCTCTTAGGTACCAAAATACGTAATTTCTTTTAATAAAGTAAAAGGGTCTGAAATAATAGCGCCCCCACGACGTTTTGCAACGTGCCCGGGCGCGTTTAAAAGGAGAAATACGGTATACATAGAAACATACTGTTTTTGCTCTAAGCCCTTGATATATCATATTCTAGATCTAATCATGAATTCCAAATTATCATTAGAAATACAGCGTATACTTATACTACTTTTTTTTCACTCTGCCGCCACCACTGAGGACAAAAATTTTAACACCAAAGCAAGGATGGGAGCACTAAAACCAGGGCTTTGGAAATACATATTTTCTCTACTTGTCCCTGGACAAGTAAAAACTGATTTCTTACTTGTCCAGGATCAAAATGAACTTGTCCACAAAAAAGTTGATAGATAAATATTGAGAACATATTGATTTTAATGAAGAAAATGCTGTAACCCAGCATTTTCTTCATTAAAATCAATGTTTTCTTCCCTCTTTTTTACAAACAAACGGATGACTTTTCTCCTAGATCATTTAGTACTGTATCAAGATTTGCTCTGGTATCTACTTGTCCACGGACAAGTGGCCTAGAAAAATGTACTTGCCCACAAGTAGAAAAGCCCGTGTCGGATAAGTCAGGCATGGGAATTCCACACCCCTGCTAAAACGAGCACTGCCTACAATTGCCTACACTCGACTGTTATGTACTGGATGGTGGATAAAAATCTATGTTGAAAAAGGTGCATCATTTGCAGGAAATGCACCTTAAGTTATCCTCTCTTAGAGTACAGGTTGCTCTTTTGATGGTAGACATGTGTGCCAAGTTTCATGTGAATGCCTTCAATAGAACCAGAGATATAACAAAATGTCAAAGTTTTCACTGATGACACCAAGCCTATAGCAACAATAACTCGGTTTTCTCCAAAAACAGCCGAGCAAAAAGAGACCATGCACATACCAGTAGTTGTCATTTAACTGGGCATATTGCAGTCAATAGCCAATTTCCTATAAGGGTGAACAGTTCATGCCCAGTTCACCAATACATGCAGCAACATCCTTAACAATGCACTTGACCTCTAACCCTGCATCATAACATTTTTGTCATTCCAATTGTATACACTTGCAGAGCTACAGATAGGGGGATTTTGGTTTTCAAATTTAAATAATTCACTCATCCTAGCTCAAACCTTTTGTTGTGGGAACTCATTGGAATTGTCTTGTCAAGACAATTCAAATGAGTACCCACAAGATAGAGTTTCATTGAGAAATAAATATTTTAGACTGGAGTAAGCCTCTTACCTGTACCTTTGCCTCTGTATTTAACTGACTGTAGATCCAATAACTTAACGTAAATTAGGGTAGAAAAGTTGTACCTGACATGGGACTTGAACCTAAGACCCCTGGTACACTAGCAACACACCCTACCAACAAAGCTAGCCGGGCACCTGGACATGTGCCTATCCATTGTCAATCATTACATATTCAACTTTAAATAGAGGCACAGATCTGAAATAAGGGGGTGTTGCGAGTCTTAAATCTTAAATCCCAAAGAAACCCTATGGCCAGGGTACTCATTTTAATGGTCTTGAAGAGATCTAAAATAATGTTTTAGTTAATCTGAAAATGACTGCACTCACAAATTCAAAATCAATTTTAGTGAACTTAAGTACCAGTTAAACGGTGAAAAACATTGTGGAAAGAGAAGAAATTACTTGTGGAATGCACATTCTTCTTTTACCAGATAATTTTCATATAAATGGGACACTCCTTATGTCAATATTTCGAGCAATTGTACAATATAAACTAAACTATCAATTGCACAATTTTAGTTATGATATCTGACAATGGTAGGGGAAAGAGTAATAAATACCTGTGAAACTTGACCTGAGGTCAAGCCAAACTTTGCAACAATATAACAATTAATCCAAACACACTTTTAATCCAATAGTTTCATACCACCATACACAATCCAAAATTCAAAAGTTGTACAGGTGCATTATTTTTTTAATCTGACCACAAAAACGTTAAATCAGATAAAAAATTTCAAACTGACCAAACTGAAGCGACCAGTGATATAATGGTCAATGAGCAAATCTGATTGGCTGTGAGAAAGCAGGTCAGGGGTATCCAGTGGGGGCGGCAGGCCATTAACCTTTTCCCTTATCTTTTTACCATTATAATTTACCTTTCCTCCTTCTCATCTGAACAGCGTTTTGTGTTTTCTAAATTTAAATAAACTTTGCTATTCCTTCCCCCACACACTCATATTTTGAAAAAAAATTGGATACTTACAACTATATCTTGATTTTTTTTCTTTATAAAGTTCAGTTATCAAAATCAATTGAGCTTATGCATTGCAATTTTGCATTTGCACACACCAGTACTTCACGTAAATGATAAGATGAAAATGTAAATGGTCTGACAAATAATGCCCAAGCTTTTAGAACAGGAATATGCCATGAACAGCATTAGAAGGGTTAAAATGGGTTTAAAACTTAAAATTCATAAAAAAAAAAAAAAATACTGCTTAGCTCCTAAGGGCTTGTGAGTACCATAAGAACAACCCTTCTGACACATAGAGCCTGAAAAATCTTATTAACTCTTGTCATGCTGAACCAGGAATATTTCTGTTTTGGCAGGAGGTAATTTAGACAAAGATCAGCCTGCACATATATGCAGTCTGATCTGTTTTAAGACTACATCCCCTGTTTGTTCAATACAAACTAGAATTATCTGCAAAGTAAATTTCTGTATGAAATCAAAATTAAGCTAACTTACAATGTTTTTAGTTCTTTGATTTTTAATGTAATTTTGCGATACTTTTTATTCAGAATGAAAAGGAAGAAAAAAATCCACACTGTTTTTCAACCTGTTACCTGAGTCTTTGATTCTTACAAACTTATCACATCAGATTAGAATAGTCTTCTTTTCTTATGTGACAACAGATTAGAAATAAGGAGCTTGAGTCAAAAAGATAAGACATGACTGTGTATGAGTATGTAAAGACTTGAGTAAGTTATCTATGTCAAAAGTGTGTAAAGATTTGAGCAATAATTATGTACCTACACACAGTCTTATCTATGTCAAAAGTGTCTACACATCTGATAAGTATCTTAATGGCCATAACCTTCATAATTCATTTCATCCTTTAGACATCTCAAACAAAGGTTTAGGTTTACCAATTATTTACTTTCAACAACTATTGAACCACATCAGACTCCCAATCTTCAACAGATTGTTTAAAGCAGTTTTTAACCCAATTCAAACAATCAAAATGAAATATATTCACCGCTAATATTTGCAATAACTGTCTGCTTCCATTTTTATCATCTGTTGAAAAATCAACTGATTCAATGCCGTTGTTAATATACTGTTTAATGATTAATTCAATATGAACAACTTTAATTCAAGCTTATTAACCCTTGTCATTCTGAATAAATTTTGGCTAAAAATTTCCATCAAAATCAAAGGGCAAAAAGCACTGAAAGTACCATCTGTAGGTCAATTTTTATTTGAATAACTAAATTTATTGACAATTCTGGTTTGAAAGTGAGAAACAGGTGGTGTAGACTAACATCATACTGCACATATGTGCAGGCTGATGTTAGTCTATAGCTCCTGCCAAAGCAGGAATATTCCGGGTTCAGCATAACAAGGGTTAATAGATTCTGTAAATCAAATGGTCAGTTAGAAAATTAATGTAAATGCCTACATAACATATCTATTGACACTTACAATAGTTTTGCACTGACCCTTGAAATGCAAACCAGGAGATAAACAAAATGATACAGTATCAGACTTTAAATCGACTCATCAACAAGATAACAAGGTCCATTATAATTTATCAGTTCCATCTTGAAACCAAATATGGGACTGCAGGCTAAAATCAATCATCAAACATCTATAAACACACAGAAAATAAGGCTATAATCCAATACTACTTGCTCCTCAAGTCTACATGTACAATGGGAGTCAATTGCAAATCTATGCGGAAAGAATTCCTCCCATACCACGGTTCATTCTTACCTCAATTATTGCAAAAACTACCAGCTCAAATCCAATCAAAGTTCACATGCACTAGGACTGATGCACCCTTCACAATTAATCACAATCCTGGCCCCTTCAGAGATCCCTAATTCATGAATGGAGACCAATTCCACACACAGACCCCTTCCGACCTGTTTTCCAGTGCACAACTCGTTCAATGGCCACAGCTCATTGGTTACCCATAATCAATACACATAACATTGAAACTATAGTCTGTATCATCCATACACTACTCCTTGACTCAACTCAATATTGAGTTATACATTTCTTTCTTCCAAGCACAGGGGCATAGCTTGCTAAAATTAACCCTTGTCATGCTGATCCCTGAATATTCCTGCTTGGCAGGAGGTATGGACAAGATCAGGCTGCACATAATGTGCTGTCTGATCTTAATCTATACCAACATATTCTTTTTAACCAGAAAAGTTTCAAAATTATATTTTCAAAATCAAATGCTGACTTAGAATAAGGAAACATAGTGCTTTAAGCACTTTGATTTCAACGCTTGCCATGCTTAACCCTGAATATTCCTGCTTTGGCAGGAGGTTTGGACAAAGATCTGTCTGCACATATGTGCAGTCTGATCTTAATATACACCACCTGATTTTCATTGTAAAACCAGAAAAGTTTAGAAATAATGTTTTTTTTTAAATAAATACTGTCTCACAAGTAGTGCTTTCAGGACTTTTATTTCAATATAATTTTGCAAAGGTTCAAATTTAGCATGACAAGGGTTAATATAATTTTGACAAGGTTTTTTTCTTCAGCATGACCAGGGATAAGAAGATGCAAAATGCTTCAACAAAACCTCAAAACATTGACAAGGAAAGGATGCAAGAGGGTTGTCACCTAAGCTCTCTCTGAAAAGCTGATGAAGTTTCAGTATTTATGATGGCCTATTTCAAAACATGACATTGACCTTATCAGGTTCCTTAACCCTTTCCTGTTTAACAAAATTTTGGACCTGTCCAAATTCAAAGGTTTTGCAGACGAAAATTTAAAGTGGATTTAATTTGAAAAATAACCATTCTGTAGGGTAGAAAATAGTGTGGAAAAAGAAGAAATTGCTTGTCAGAAGCAATTTCTTCTTTTTTCACTATGTTTTCTCAATCATAAAATCACAGGCACGTAAAAAGCAGGGATTAAACAGCAAATGGTCAAAATTTCATCATCCAAAATATGGGCATTGCACCTTGAATAGACTTGAGGCAATTAGAAATGTTTAAATTCTTACTTGAGATAGCCTTATAATGACCATTGACCTTAGTGTCATCATGCCAAAATAATGTCAGCAATGAATCTGATTAAGTACAGAGTAACAAGCAACTTTTGGTTAAGTTTTATAGACAGACAGAAAAAAATAATATCTTGTAAATAGACAACAGTAAAACATAAATGCCAAGTCTATCTGTGCTGAGGCACAAAAGGGACATAATTCTTGGAAACTGGAATAATTTTCCATGCACACCTGGTGTTGAACCCATAAAAGCTGGATTTGACATTTGACATTAAATTATCACTGCCCATCTAGTTCTGAAAACTTGTTTCAAATTGCACATTTATTCATGTCAGAGAACACCAGTTACTGTGCCTTTTATTTTTAAATTCAGAGATAAAAGAGCAATTGTTTTGACATAATAAGATTGACTAGCTGATCGAAGGGAGATCAACAAAAATACTTCCTGATTTATCGTCCTTAAAGGTATTACTCTTTCAACAGTGAACATAAACGCAAAGTTTCAAGAAAATATCTTCAAACGAACTGAACAAGTTGTATTTGCCAATGGACCACTGCCATTGCCATTTTTCAGAAACATAATTTGGATACAATTCAGCTATCATCAAAAGAAATTCATTTTGATAATCAATAGCACATGGAAATTCAAATTTGTAATCAAAAGCACAACATAAATCGATGGAAAGCTGCAAGAGATTTCCATCTCCATGACCTTGGAAACATTATCTCTATATTTTGCATTAATACCGTTGTCTGCGCATGTTATATTCTCCGAAGATTGACCTGTCTTCAGGACCGTATTACTTATCCAGATTGGGATAAAAATTACTACCTCATACGCATAACTCTGTATTCTATCTCCAAAAAGTAGTAAATGAGGAATTTCAATTTAAACTTTATTTTTGTGGAAATCAAACTTATTTTTGCCTAAAAATAATTGACAAAAAAATTGGTTTAAATTGCGAAAGTACATTCTTTTTTTTGAGATCTTTTTCTACTGTACAAGCATTACACGCCGCTGACATTTTGAAAGTAGTTCGACGTATCGGCCGAGTTGTCACGAATAACACTACCCAGAATGCTCAAATCAGACAGGTCAGTATTTGAAAAATGCCACCTATCGGAAGATAACGGCATTAATACTAAAAAGGCTGTGCTTGGCATGGCCGTACTTCAGATTATATTTGCAATAATGCATAGCTTACATAACAACCACTACTAACACTTAAGTGAAACAAACGCTCAAACTACAGATATAAACTCAACACGCTATTGTAAATATTTTAGGTAAAATCCAATATCTACCTATAGACGTTGCAGGTTAACTATCAGTTATCCGGTGTTAATTGAAGATTTAAATTGTATTTAGCCATACATTTGTCGTTTTAATAAGAAGTTGTCGTGGCCTAGTGGGTAGGGTTGTGGTCCCTGGTGAGCAACACCAATCTGCTCTACTCCCGTGGGTTCGAGTCGTACTGTGGTTCTTTTTTTAAATCTGTCTTTTTTTGATGTTGTTTTTGTAAAATATTTTTTTCCGTGAATGCTCTTGTGTATGCAAATTTCTTTGATATATCTTCATGATTTTTTTGTTATATATTTTTTATGTTATTTATTTAGATTTAAACAAACAATCCATTTCAATAAATTTCAAAAGCGCTGTCAGCTTGACCTTCAATGTTTAACATCAGGCAGTCCTTTGATTTCAGTTTCTTGTCAGTAAAAGAAATTCACACTGACCTAACCTACGTGAAATTGAAATGTAAAATTTGTTAAACACCTTCATTATATTCTTGACTAATGAAACATCCTTATTTTTTATACATTCTGCCATCTCGAACATTTGGAATTGACAAGAAATATAATTAAAAATCTCGACGAAAGCAAAAAGATCGTGCAAAATTCTGCTAAATAAATATGCTTGATAGCAGAATAAAACAAGATGTGTTTGTGAAACACGAATGCCCCCGTAACAGCATTTTTTTCAAAGTTTGACCTTGACAGATGACCTTGACCTTGTCATATGACCTTGACTTTGGTACCAGCAGATGTGGGTCATAGAGATCTATCATCATGCCAAATATGAGCCTTGTATCTTGAATAGAATTGAAGATATTAGCAATATTAAGTTTTTTGAGATATTTGACCTTGACAGATGACCTTGACCTTATCAAATGACCTTGACTTTGGTATCAGCAGATGCGGATCATTGAGATCTATCATCATGCCAAATATGAGCCTTGTATCTTGATTAGGCTTGAAGATATTGGCAATGTTAAGTTTTTTGGTTAACTTTTTGAGTTATTTGACCTTGACAGATGACCTTGACCTTGTCACATGACCTTGACTTTGGTATCAGCAGATGTGGATCATTGAGAGCTATCATCATGCCAAATATAAGCCCTGTATCTTGAAAAGGCATGAAGATATTGGCAATGTTAAGTTTTTTGGTTAACTTTTTGAGTTATTTGACCTTGACAGATGACCTTGACCTTGTCACATGACCTTTACTTTGGTATCAGCAGATGCAGATCATTGAGATCTATCATCATGCCAAATATGAGCCTTGTATCTTGAATAGGCTTGAAGATATTGGCAATGTTAAGTTTTTTGGTTAACTTTTGCAGACAGACAGACAGACAGACAGACAGACAGACGGACAATGGTAAAACAATATGCCCCCGATCTTTCGATACGGGGGCATAAAAAATACATTCAGTGGGATTCGAACCTGGTCCGCCACGGCAACAGTCATTGTGCCTCACCGTCTTTGCAATGTCTCGTCGATTGGAAATCGCCATAAAATAGTCATATATAACAAGTATTGCCAAATTACCTATATCACGCTCCATTAGTTTTATCAATATACATCCTGTTTACAATAATATTGTGATCCGATAATGCTCAAAAAAGCGAATTCAGGTTATACAGACTATAGGAATATGAGTAAATATCTGCTCCAATCATAAACAATGAGAGACTAGCTATGATCAAACAGTGTGCAGATTTCTGCTCTCATGAATACACAACTCTGCATGCATTACAATATTTACAACCATAACAATGTAAACAGATTGTACAGCATTTATCTTTTCCTCTCTAACAATTGGAAAACTGTTAGCACTGTTTTGTCATCCTGAACTCAAGGCTGTTTCTATCACCCCTGAAGAAAAGATCTTGTAAAAGCATCAAATGCAATGGTTCTGATAGAATCCCAGGGTTCTATTAAAGATTTTACACAATTTAACCAGTTTGACCAGTGACCTTGACCTAAGAGCAATCAGTGTCTTTGTTGTTGAAACATTTAAAACATGAATAATTGCAATCCAATAAAATAAAGAAATTTGATTGGTTTAAATCGCATCACGTGGGGAAATCCATTGCACTTTATTTCTGTATAAAATGCAATAGGTCTTTCGGGAAACCCCCGAATTTGATCTGCAAGTCCTGTGTTGTAGGAACTCGAATTAACCTAGATCCCGATCATCAACGCAACATTGCTATTCGAACTGTTATAAATTGAAATATTTTCGAAAGAATTTACGATTACAAGCATGCAATTCTGATTCTGAGCCGACCTAAACTTAGAAAACAGCGAGTCGACGAAGACCTTCAAGCAACCCTCTCAACTAAGACCGAACACACCGTTTTCGTTTAAAAATACAGACTTACTTGGCAGAAACAAGCTTTCTTGTCATAAGTACCTCTACGAATTTCAATGTTGTCTTTTATTTGTGTATCATTTGTTTTACTGTATGACATTTCACTTCGATAGCGAGATAAACAATACGCGATCTAAAAATAGATCGTGTAATTTATACGCGCAGAAAGTAGACTTGAAGCTTAAATGTTTGGCTGAGTATTTCAATAGTTTCTTCGATCTAGATGATTGCAATTATAAGGGATGAGTGTCTTTTTCACTGCGTTTATTGGGGTATAAAGTGCAAATGCCTTAGCACATGGCTTAATCATAACGCCATGTGCTAAGGCAATTGCACTTTATACCCCAATAAACACAGTGAAAAAGACACTCATCCCTATAGAAATTGCAGCTAAGAAAATATTGACAAAGGAAAATTTCTAGCAATCATCATACTTCAGGAAACATTGTAAATGCATTTCAAATATGATAATCAACAAACTGGCACAAATAATTCAATGTTCTGTTTTATCCAAATGTTTCAAACTTATTTTTCCCTGGAAACCAGATGTTGGACAAATTTCAAAATTGTACATGAAAATCCCTACCTTATAAGTCCCTAAAGATGGATATGCAATTGCACTTCAATTGCGAACAAGATTTAAATTTATCCAGCAAATATGAAAACAGAATGACGACCACTAGTTAGGAAAGCTTTGTAGCTTGCATGTGACCTTTTTTAACTCCAAAAGCAAGCAGAAAAATCCAGGATCTTGTGTTCAAATCTGTCACCTTTGCCCTACAGAATGTTACGTAACTTCAATTTCCTGGCATAAATTCCAAAGACAGTTTAGAAATTAGAATTTCCAATCAATACTCCTCCCAAAAATAGACTTTTTAGAGCAAGTCTTTAAACTAGGTCAGGCTTCCACAAATAAAAACATGGTACCAAATAGTTTTTGTAACCTTGGAAATTGTTAGCTCCTTTTTTTGACAATTTTGCTCATTTGTTCATCATGATCAAGAAGTTTTAAAGATCATTCATATTTTCTAAGGTTTTCAAATTTGGAGGCATTAAAAGTCTGAATAAATGACTTATTCCGTATACTAGGATATTCAAATGACTTAAAGTTCTGTTTTTAACAAGCTGCGTATGAATGCCACTTTTAAAAATCTTTCAGTCATATCACAGGGGCTGGGGCACCTAACAATGGATTTCAGGGAATTCTCACACTAAAACTACAATATAATCCTTTCCTAGCCTCCAGCTGCTATTCCACATAGGTCTATAATTATCAATCCATTGGTCTGAAAGGATGAGAGATGCCGTAAGGGATCGAACCCAGGAGCTTTAAGTTGGGAGTCTGACATGATACCAAATATGCCATGACAAAGGCGCTTTTAATGTCAACCAAATTATACGTCTTAGAGTAAAATGAAATGATTCCGTAAATGATAACGTACACACCTTGTCAAAATTCTGATACTGATATGTCCAGATGATATATGGAAAACCTAGCTATTATATTACAGAGAGTAAAAATGACGGATGCACAGACGAACACACACACTTTCAATGGACACCTTGCCATGACATTAGCCCCACTGGACTTTATCTAGTGGAGCTAAAAACACTTTTGCCCCCCATAAAAGCAGGTCAAAAGCCTTTTCTTTGTCAATCAACTCACAAAAAATGATGAGTATAGATAAGGTTAGTGTGCACTGCACTTTTCCTCAATGAGATATATCCACCTGTGAAGTTTCATGATCCTAGCATACTTTTTGATTATGCTCTGTACAAACAAGAGGACCATGATGGTCCTAGATCGCTCACCTGAGTCTCTTTGATCACTGGGACATCACATCAAGTAACAAGAGTTGACCGCGGACAACGTAGCTCGCCCAAACAGCTGCTTGTCACAAACAGCGCTTGACCGAAGACCGAAGTTCAAAGTGGTTTCTTTCAATGTTGAAGTCCATGATCTAATATATATCTGTTTGAGTAGTAATTAAGAAATATAAAAGCTTTTTTGTTTTAATTGCATGTATAAGGTTAGGGTAAAGTGAAAGCTTACAAGCAGATGAGGTTACCAATGGAATTTCTTTGTATCAAACATGAAGTTTTTCTTTAAAATTTTTCTAAGTCCACAAAAGGTCAAGATCAAGGTCAAATTGTGAAGGACCTTGGTCTCTGTAGAAGCCTATCACCTAGTGAGTATGTGTATGAAGTAATAATGTCCCTGAGTAAAGCATTTAGAAAATATAAGCAAGGTTAAATTTTAGTTAAAGTTTTTCAGTTTAAGTTTTTCCAAGTCCATAAAAGGTGAAGGTCAAGGTCAAATTGTCAAGGCCCTTGGTTTCTGGTGAAAGCCTTTCATCTGGTGACTATGTATATGAAGTAATGATGTCCCTAGGTTAAAGCATTCAGAAAATATAAGCAAGGTTAAAGTTTTTGGTAAAAGAATTTCGGTTAAAGTATTTCTAAGTTCATAAAGGTCAAGGTCAAATTATCAAGGACCTTGATCTCTCGCAAAAGCCTATCACCTAATGAATATGTATATGAAGTAATGATGTCCCTAGGTTAAAGCATTCAGAAAATAAGCAAGGTTAAAGTTTTTTGTTAAAGTTTTCAGTTAAAGTTTTTCTAAGTCCACAAATGGTAAAGGTCAAGGTCAAATTGTGAAGGACCTTGGTCTCTGGTCAAAGCCTATAACCTGGTGAGTATATATATGAAGCTATGATGTCCCTAGGTTAGAGCATTAAAAAAATATATGCAAGGTTAAAGTTTTTGGTTAAAGTTTTTTGGTTCAAGTTTTTCTAAGTCCAGAAAGGGTCAAGGTCAAGGTCAAATTGTCAAGGACCTTTGTCTATGGTGAAAGCCTATCACCTAATGAGTGTGCATATGAAGTAATGATGTCTCTAGTTTAAAGCTTACAGAAAATATAAGCAAGGTTAAAGTTTTTGGTTAAAGTTTTTGGTTAAAGTTTTTTTGAAAGGGTCAAGGTCACAGTCTAAAGGTCATTTCGACATGGATGTTGGTCTCAAATGAAAGCCTATGCCCTAATGAGTGTTTCTGTAAAAAAAATAAAGCCTCTAGGATAAATATTGATAGAAATAAAAAACTTTAACCTAATGCGGACGCCGACACCGACACCGACGCTGACGCTGACGCCGACGCCGACATCCGAGGGTATGACAATAGCTCTTCCGAGACTTTTGTCCCGGGCGAGCTAAAAAGGCAGATGTCTTAAAGAAGATAATTTCTACATAAAACCAAGTTTCACAAAGTTTGGGCCATATTTGTGGCCATTTGAGTTATTTCAAGTAAATAATCATTAAGACTCCTTTTCCTGTGATATAGCATGGATTCTTCCCACTTTCAATAGAGTTCATTCTTGTGACCTGTCAAACATTTTGACCAAGTTTCATGAAGATTGGACTATATTTGTGGCGTCTGGAGCTCTTGCAAGAAAATTCTCATGAAGGCCCCTTTTCCTGTGACATGGCATGGATCCCTCCCATGTTAAAAAGAGTTCATCCTCATGACCAAACACATATTCTGACCGAGTTTCATGATGATTGGACCATATTTGTGGCTTCTAGAGTGTAAACAAGAAAATTGTCATTAATGCCTCTTTTCCCGTGATATGGCACAGATCCTTCCCATTTTCAATAGAGTTCATCCTTGTGACCTGACCAATATTCTGACCAAGTTTCATGATAATTGGACCATATTTGTGGCTTCTAGAGTGTAAACAAAAAAAATTGTCATTAAGGCCCCTTTTCCTGTGATATGGGGCTGATCCTTTCCAATTTTGATAGGGTATATCCTTGTGACCTGACAAACATCCAAACCAAGTTTCATGAAGATTGGACAATATTTGTGACCACTAATGTGTAAACAAGAAAATAGTCAATAAGGCCCCTTTTCCCGTGATATGGCGTGGATCCTTCCCATTTTCAATAGGGCTCATCCTTGTGACCTGATCAACGTTCTGACCAAGTTTCATGAAGATTGGGCTATATTTGTGGCCTCTAGAGTGTTAACACTTCCCATTTTCAATAGGGTTCATCCTTGTGACCTGACCAAGTTTCATGAAGATTGGATCATATTTGTGGCCTCAGAGTGTAAACACTTAAATTGTTGACGCATCAAGACGCAAGACGGACGACGAATGACGCACTCCGCATGACGGACGACAGACATTCAATGATCACAAAAGCTCACCTTACAATGTGCTCAGGTGAGCTAAAAATGGTCTCCGGACAGACCAACCAACCGACGGACCTGCTGATCTACAGACAATTGCAAAGCAATATACATCCTCTTCTTCAAAGGGGGCATAAATCTTCAGGGGCATAGAAAATATTGAGGGGTAAGCATAAATTTGCTTGATCCCTAGATATGTGTCAGTTGTCCAAAATCTCAACCCAATTATCTTTGAGCGAGTACATTTACTCCTTCTTATGTGCATAGTTTCTTGAAATTTTCATTTCCATCTGAAATAAATCAGGGTTTTCCCTCTATGTTCAAAACTTGGGGTCATTTTGCCACATTTGACCCCCTTTAAACTTAATAAAGAATGTTTCTTTGACCATTTTGGGGGTCATTCAAAAAAAGGGGGTCCAAATTCAAAGAAACGGGGGGTCATGGAAAACCCTGTAAATGCAAACACAATGTACATGTATGTACAAGTAGACAGGAAAATCTATTCTGCTGCACAGTGACCAGTAGCTGACCTCAACTGGTCAATAAAATCTGGTCAACTGGTCACTCAGGATATTGACTTGGTAAACTGCACACGGTCAACTTTTATGACTATGCAGTCAAATATTTCAGCTACCCTTATTCTTGAACAAAATCGTAGGTGTAGACTGAAATATTGAACCTGGATAATTCCTGGTTTTGCAGGAGGTTGAGACAAAGATCAGATTGCAAGACCTTGACCTTGTCACAAGACCTTTACCTATGCAAAACCAGAAATATCAATCTGACAAGATTGTTTTTTAAAGAAATTAGTAGAAGACATATGATTAAAAGAGCTCTCTTTATGTGCAGACAACAGGCATTTAGGGACAAATATTGTGGACAATTAATTGCATTGCTTTTGTGACAGTTAAGTAGCAGTTGGTTTGAACCACTGCCTCTCTCTCAGGTACATGAAAACATCAGGATTGAGTATTCGAGAGTGACTCTATGAGCTTAAGCTTTCGTTGTAATTGAATTGAAATTAATTAATATAACTTAACAGAAAATGCCTCTTGGGCATAAAAGTTCTAACATTAGTTTAACATTAAACTCTAACAAGAGCATCGCCTACAGGGGCCTTCCCTGGACTATTAAGTGCAGGATAGTGGATAAAAATAAATCTAGAGTTACCCCCCTTGATAGTATAGGTTGCTCTTTTCATGGTAAACATGAGTACAAAGTTTCAAGTGAATGCCTTCAGTAAAACCAGAGATATCACAAAATTAATGTCAGTTTATGCACCATGACAATGCCAAGGCTATAGCAATACCTCAGGTCTTCTCAGTAAACAGCTGAGCTAAAAATACTAGACTCGCTCTTGGTATTTATCAATGATTGTATGTTTCCTTTTTTGGTTTAATGTAAAATTATGTACTGGTATGTTTCCCTTACTGACCCAATTCTTAATAATCATATTGTCCTATTCTGTGTTATTATTCAACAGGCAGGGTGTGGCCTATCTGAGACGTAATAAGGTTAGTTTACCTTTCAATAGTTTTTGTTCTTTCAAAAGTTAGCTGTCAATTGTCGTGAATGTGTGAAAATAACTGTATCTTGAAACCCAAAGGATAATCATGCTGAATGAAAGTGAACACATTTCATTGTTTGGTTACCAAAATTTAATTCTTGCAAGCTGAAGTTATGAGGGTTGGGTTGCCAACCTTTGATTTAAAGAAAGATGACAATCTATTGAAAGCTGAATTACCTTAACCTTAAAAGCAAAGGACCTATACTTGAGCTCTACCCTATCAGGACAATAATCTTGGATTATACAAATTCTTTGACTCACAGTGTGTAATCAGGGTTTGACACTAACTACTTTTTGCCACCAGCCTTAAGGACCTGTTAGCCCTAAATATTCCAGGTCCTCCCCAATAACAACAGGTCCTGCATAAAAACCATGTTTGATTTTTAGCAATTTATAGGACAAATTGCAAAGAAAACATTGTAGGAAAAGAAGAAATTGCTTTTGACAAGCAATTTCATCTTTTTTTACAATATTTACCAAATGGTAATGCAAATTTTAGTATTGGAAAAGCAGTTTTTTTTTAAAACTTGATAGATTTGAAAAACTTAGTTCTCCCCTTTACAACAGGCCTGAAGGACCTGCCGCTTGGTGACTTCTACCAGTCCTCCCTAAATTCCACAGGTCTCGCGCTCGAGGACTTGTGTTAGTGTCGATCCCTGATGTAATCCAGCTTCATAGAATACCAGTTTGTCCACAGCGACAAAAGATAAATGTTGGACATCAATTTACCTATTTTCCAAGACATCTCAATACCAGTTTGATAAGGTCAGTGTCCGTGCTAGAAATCAGGCCATTGATTTTTCTGCACTAATTCTGGAAAAGTCCAAGTCAGTGAACCTGGCTTGATTTTCTGGGCTGCGGCCCAATTCTCGTATCATG
This sequence comes from Fragum whitleyi, assembly GCA_948146395.1. NCBI lineage: Eukaryota > Metazoa > Mollusca > Bivalvia > Cardiida > Cardiidae > Fragum > Fragum whitleyi. Next base: position 7,557,715 of record OX411557.1, read on the forward strand.
ATGTCACATTACTTGAGCAAAATGACCGTTTTCAATCAATAGGTGATTGACTTATTTGTACATTGATCTTTATTTTTTGCTCTTTGTTATGGTAAACTAGTGTTAATGCCCCAAGTCATAAATCACTTTTAGAGATCATTTTATTAAATTACCTGACCTTAACCCCTCGATGCTCTGAAAAATATTGATATATGAAGGTAAAACATTTATTAGATTGTATAATTTTAGACTAACAATGGCAATTCCGGCAGGCCTACTCTTGGCTGTTAGTTGCTGAATGGTTGATAAAAATCTATGTATTAAAGGGGACATAATTCACACAAAATGCATCCAGAGTTAGGGTAATGGATAGTATAGATTGCCCTTTTGATGGTGAACATCATGTGCCAAGTTTCAAGTAAATGCCTTCAGTAATACCAGAGATGTCATAAAGTGTCAGTTCTGCATGATGTTGACACTAAGGCTAAAGCAATACCTTGTGTTTTTTTTCCAAAAACAGCAGAGACAAAAATGAAGGCAGATACAGCATGTAACAAATCAGGAAAAAGAATTACAGATATTATGGGAAAGGGGAAGAAAATGGCTACATAATATGAATTATTCCTGCAAGTTCTTATTCTTACTAGTCTAAATTCAAAGCTTATTATCTTTCAAGTATTACAATTAACCTGCAAAACCTTTCACAAAGAAAATCAGCTTCTTTTTCTGAACTTCATTAACTTAACATTGATTTATTCAATGGATCAAAGCAGATCATGTAAATGTGGACATTATCATTATTGTGTTTATTTTCTTATTAAAGTATGTTTGTAATTTCTTGTTATGAATTATTGGGTGAATGCCCCGACAGACAAATTAGGAAAACAAAGAATTCATCTGTCTACAATTACGAATATTTTTAATTGTTACTTAGGTAAAAGTTTCAGAACAAGTACAGTACCCAATAAACAGGGTTGTGGTTAAATGTGATTAAGTTTTCACTTACAATTCCAAACTCTGGGACTGAATGTCAGTCTAGTAGTTTGTATGTCTGAATTGGGTTTGATGCCACTGTCAACATTTTGTCAGTTTTATGATGGTGGCTAGATTACCTAACAATGGATTCCTAGTATTTCTCACACCAGTGCTACAATAACATCATTTTCTGACCTCCAGCTGCTATCCCACATAGGTCTACAATTATCAACCCATTGGTGGTAGACAAATACGTGAAAAAGATGAGTGCAGCCATCACAAAAAGAACCCAGGACATTTTGAATGGTAGTCTGACATGCTACCATTGCACTATAAAAGCGGCTCCAAATTTCAGTCTAGATGTCTCTAACTGTTTGGGAAAGAGTTATGATTGATAACATGAAGTATAAAGAAGCCTGCAGCAACCATCTGGCCCACATTCCTCCCACCATAGATTTCCCACTGAATACCATAGTTTACCTGCCAAATATAAACTCTGCCATGGCAACCAGCCAGTTTCAAGGTCACAAAGGTCAGTAGGTCAAGTCTGTTTTACTAAATTTGTTTCAAGCATTGGCATTGTTGTTTTACCATGATTTTATTTAGCTTTTGAATATTTCATAAACTATTGCATGATAATGGTTTTGTTGATGTTTTTTATGTGATAATTTCTTTCAGAATCTAATCTGGTTGTTATTCTAGTTGTACCATAATAAAACCCTTGTCATGCTAAACCTGGAAAACTCCTGCTTTGGCAGGTGATATAGACAAAGATCAGCCTGCATATCATGTAAAGACTGATCTTTATCTATACCACCTGTTTCGTCTTTTTAAACCAGATAAGTTTGAAATCAAATATTCAAAAGAAAAATTTTGAAACAGAATTAAAGCATCCAGTGCTTTCAACACTTTGGTTTCAATGCAATTTTGCCATGATTTTTATTCAGAATCCCAAGCATCAAAAGGGTTTGGGTAGTCGACCCTGAATAAATTGGCAACATTTCTGTACTCATGATCTTTAACAATGTTGACAGAGGTTTCCAAATGAAATCATTAGGAAACCTCTGTTAACACTGTTAAAGTTTATTACTTCCGAAATGTTGCGTCACTAGACCTAAGCTTAGAGAGCCTAAAAAGTTTTCAATGAAATAATATAAGCTGTAACAAGATTTTATGTATAAGGCCAGCTTATAGGGGGATAATTCTGAGATCCTTATTTATATCCTATATAGATAAGCCCTAATGCTGCAATTAACCTAGAATATATCATAAAACTATGTCATTTACATTTGTTACTGACATTTCAGAATTACTTCCCTGAAAACAATGCATATTCATCCAAGAATGAAGATAAAGAATTAGTAACTACCTTGACACCATGTCTCACAAAAAATACAGACCTTGGGTTACAGGGTATTCAAGACATTAACCCTAATTGCCATGCTGAACCCGGAATATTCCTGCCTTGGCGGAGCTATAGACAAACATCAGCCTGCACATGTGTGCAGTCTGATCTTTGTCTATACCACCTGCTTTTCCTTTTTTGAATCCATAAAAGCTAAAAAAAATTATTTTCAAAATGATCACCTTCTCACAATTAATGCATCCGGTGCTTTGAGCACTTTGATTTATTTGCAATTTTGCAAATATTTTTTTATTCAGCATGACAAGGATTAACAAGATGTGATTGTTAAACACCATAGCCTCACCACTACCAGAAATGGTAATTTGATACAATAATTATGTAAATCAACAGTAAAACAAAAATCCACTTCAAGTTTAAATTTTCCACATATGTGACCTTGAAGAATGACCTTGACCAATGAACTAAAGTTTGTACCAACAGAAAGGTCTTGTCACAAGCAATACATAATGTGAAATATGAAGTCAAAGTTACAGCAAAGCTTTTGGGGGGACAGACAGCTCGGCAGAGCCTCGACAATGATCAATTCTCCCAACCTCATTAGATATTTTTTCTCATACAAAACACTAGGTACGTATTATATATATGCCCCCCTTCCATAAGAGTAGGTCAATGATATGATATTATTTGTCAATTAAGAAGGGGCAATGACGCACAAAATATGATGAGTAGAGTTACGGTTCTTGTGCACTGAACTTCTCCTCAATAAGATCTATCCACCTGTGAAGTTTCATGATTCTAGCTTGCATGCTTTTTGAGAAATGCTCTTAGACAAAAAACGGTCTACGGAGGGTTGGACCCACAGAGGGATAGACTGACAAGTGTAAAGCAATATACCCCCTCTTCTTCGAAGGGAGGCATATAAGCCATTCTTCAAATGTTTCAATTCTGACATTGCTAAAATATTAACTCATTGTTAAAGGTTAAATATGTCAATAGTCGAATATCTAACAAAGGAAAAAGTACATGTAGTCCCATTGTTTTCGTTCACCAATCTATTTGTTAAACAATGGATCATTTAAGCATTGAATCAGCAGGTGATAGGACCACATGACTGACTAGCCTATTTATTTAAATTGTTGATACCAGTTAATGAGCTTTACACTTTTTATTTGAATTCATCAGAATAATGCTCAAAAGTGGCATCAAATAAAATCAGACAGCATATTAACACAATACTATTGTATTTATGTGCTGACCAGTGACCCTTCAAATTACAGTAGCCCATTGTAACCTTTCTAATGCTTTTCACAAAAGTCTTTCCTTCTGTATGCAAATTCAATAAACTTTAATTGGCAGACTCATTTGGACCAATGTCACATTGAGACAATTCTAATTGGTACCACCAACAAAGGGTAATTTTATATTGTTGAGATATAGATATAAATTCAAATTTACGAAATGCTATCTTTAGCTCTGCAGTGACATGGCTAACTGTGATCACAAAGGTCTATGATATTGCATCATCTAGCGTGAAGGTAATCAAATGTTTTTCTGATGTGTAAAACTATTACTATAATAACAACTGGGCCAATCCGAAGAAATGATGCAGCAATTTCATCTGCACCAAGTAACCTTATCAAAGTAATGCTTTATCTGTTTTCAAATGGCAGGTGATGCAATCATCAATGTTTTTCAAGTTTTCAATGAAACAAGGCAATTGCCATCAATCAGTTGACATACAGTATCTAATAGTACACATACTTCACACATGGGGTCCAATGGACTCAACATTTGGGATGGTAGGGGTCCTTTCTTGTTTGAGGGTCCCTGTTGTTGATTAAGACTATTTAATTTGAGCAATTGTTTTGCTTTTATGTGAATTTAGAGTTATTTCCTGGTTAAAGGTAGTGTGTTGAAAGTAAAGGACTATTTGGGCTTCAACTTCAGTTAAGAATTGAAACCTATCTAAAACAGTCATCAATTCTTTTCTGAAGTCGAGCCCCTGAGGATCCATGGGACTCACATCAGATAGTTTTTAGGGTCCAGGCTCCTTATTTGTGTGTCTCAGACTCGCATAACCTGCATCTCTTAAAACTTTACATATGCTTCATGGTGCATCAATAATATGACAGGCTAGAGTTCTTAAATGCCTTATCCAAGGACCAACCTGTTAGTAGCTGGGATTTTAACCAATTTTGCACTTTTAGTAGATTGCTAGTGGATGCTGAACCACTGAGCCACCTAGTTAGACACTTACCTGCATTCAAGATTACAATGTTTGTGAAATATGTTGTGAATGGAATCTTGCCTTGATCATTGATAGTTCAGCATGAAACAGTTGTAACTGCCTATGTGTTTATAGGCTTTTACAACAGTTTTGCGCCGAACCATCAACATGCACATACACTAACAGGTACTACTATGAAAAGTAATGAAAATTTCACACATCCTGAATGCAGGGCTTCAAACTATGAATGTGTCTCAGACTTAATCAAAAGGGAAAGGATCAAATCAATCACATATAATCATCACCAAAGAATAAAGGATAGCTTTTCAATTCATTAAGACACACCTTACATCGTAAAAACATCATTGCACTTAGAGACGCAATTGTTCAACAGATCGAATCTGCTTTCATCAGTACCTATCAGTACAATGTTGTGCTTGATTGCCCTGGGAGAATTCTGTCAAAAGCCACATCATACGACTTGCACTCTGAACTCAGTAAATCCTTGTTTTTGTTGTGAAGAAAACATAAACCTGTTGATGAACTTGGTTAACATACCTTTCAGTTTGAAGACTTTGGAAAGAAAGTATGGCACAGCAATGGTGAATTATCAGTAAGGTATAAAAAATATCTAGGCTTGCGAGTAGTCTTTTTCAACATATTAATGTTCACAATGTTCAGACCCAGCAATCAGCCTGTGCATCCAAAAAGCCTGATAAGTGTCTTCACTATGCAATTTTTTAAAAGCCAAAGACTAATTTTTAAATCTTTATTCACAACTGCAGAATATTATACATGCACAGTATGGCCATCTTGAGGTAGCTTAATTTCTGTCCATCACTCACACATGAAACTGTTGGAAATATCTAGCACAGGGTTATATAACTTCAGCTTAAAGAAAATGTTGCTAATTCTGAATCTATATGCATTTGCTAGTTGTGGACATCTTTATCTTCTTTCAATGAAGATATGAGTGTAAATCGCAGGGTCAGACTCAGTGTAACACTATCGTAAGTGCCTATAAATTTATAGGCACTTACAATAGTGTTGCATTGACCCCTCAAAATGTTTTGCTGTCTGGTAATGGATCAGAGTAATTTCACTAGCAGACATTTCTCCTTTATCCTGTCTAACTTGGAGCTGTCCCGACCCAGACATTTTGTACATGGGAAGAAAAGGTTGCTTATAGATCATGATAAACTATGCCACCATGTCTGACCTATTTTCTTTAGAAAAGAAATCTTTATCCTCCAACAAATCAATGGCAGACTGACTGCTTCACCCTAAAATCTAGGGCTTGCAATCAATTGATAATGTTAATAAAAGAATTTTAAAATGATTCTAGAAATAAACACTCTGATTCAAGGGCTACTATGAAATCGGTGGTAAAATAAGCAACTGACCAAAAACACATCAGCGACTTAAGCCTTGTTTACATTTGCCACGGTCGCCGTATGATATCGGAGCCTGCGATTTGCCTTTCGACTTTTAGGACATCACAGACAGCTGACAGCTACGGTCTGCTTGGGGAACATACCTTGATGAGACTGTACGGGTCCCGTGCGATATAGCAAGGTAATGGTACAGGCATCTTATGGATATCGAGAGGATGCCATGCATGGTCACTGCATGATTATACATGTTTTATTTTGTATGTTTGATAGGTAAGATATGGTGTGATATCTGCTCGATATCGCAAGGCTTTCGTGCAATGTCTGTGCCGCAACTGTACAGTGTCCACACAAGGCTATGGGCTTGCAATTTTTAGAGATGTATATAACATTTTTTTAAAAGAGATCGCAGGTGTCTCCGATGCCCGTAAGACCATGCCCTGATCCCACGGATACTGTATGTTACTGAATGGGCACCACACGATTTTATGGCTATGGCATGATACAGGCGCTGTACAGGCTCTGTAAGCCAAATGTAAACTAGGCTTGTCTCGTCACAGCATTGACTTGACTTAAAAGCAGCTTTTTCTAGGATTGGTGACTTTTCCTCCAGGTTAAAAGCTGCAGACCAGTTAGAGCTGCGTTATTTATGATTTTGCTGTTTTCCTTCGACTGATAGCTGTTTCTCAAAAAGAGGTTTGTTATTGAAAACATATTCAACAACATCATGTCCAGATTCTCAAAGCCTGATTTCTTTGCAGAGAAGTCAACACATTTTAAGATCTGAAGGGTTCAGTCTACCTTGTTTCAAAAACTTCTAACATCATCAGGGCCTGAATCCCAGGCTATGTTTTCCCCTAAAATAACCATGAAACTGGTTCCCAAGATACAGGATAACATCAGGAACCTTGTGTTGACATCAGCACTAATGGCTTCCAGATTGCAAGTTTAATTGCTAGACCCCACTTGACTTTTCACCAAAACACATATATCTGACATGTTGTCAACATAAGGAACCCTTTTCTTTTCTTGGAAGTAGAAGTAGGTAGCATGAAGCACTACCTTGAAACCTGTGTATCATCGTTATTTCTCTGTAGACTTCATCCTCAATTACTTGCAGAAACCAAATTTGCTTGATGGTTGTATAATCTGCTATGTTATATAGACCTAAGAGGCCAGATTCTTGCATCTGCAATCAATGATTTACAAAAACATTAGCCAGAGGTCCTGATGATAATTCTAACCAATTAATATTGCAACTTATTAAAATCATTCAAGAAACTTCTAATGAGGGCAAGTTTAAGCTTTTCCTTGTAAGAAAGGAGGATATTAACACCCTGTTTTCTACCTTTTTAGTAATCAAATCTATGATACTCTTCTCTATATGAGGAATAATTTCCATTTCCATACATACTTGTTTAGAATTGCATTTCTAACAAATTGCAAATTTTGGGCACATTTTATAAAATCTAACTCAAGTTTCCACACATTAATTAAGTTGAAAGCAGGCAGTGTAGGCTAAGATCAGACTGATCTCAGCCTATACTGTCTGGCCAAATTTTAGGTACGGCAGGGATACATTCCAAAAATCATGAAAAGGGTAAACCGTGTTTTCTCAATTTTTGTCAACAAACAAATTTTTCAAATGTGAAAGAGTAGTGATATCATAATTAGAGGTATTGAGGCCACCACAAGATTTACGATGTCTGCCAATACAGCCTGTTTGGCACCCCAACAAATGTTACCGTTGTTTTCACACAAAGACACGCTATAAATAGCCACATCTTAACATCTGGGAAATCCATTTTCTTAAAACTACCATTGTTTGGTGGCTCTTTTATAACCATTCTTTATGAAAATGATCAATTACTGTATTGAGAGGCTAATGCACAATTCATTTTTCATTTGTTTGGTTGTTTGAATGGGATTTAATCCCACTATTTACAGTTTTGGAAGTCATATTTGGTTGGCTGGAGCAACTTCCAATGGATTCCTGATATTTACCCCACTAATACTACTAAAAAATCATTTCCTAGCCTCAGCTGATATCCTTCATAACTTTAAACCTTGGTTTATTTGACCAGAATTTGACCTCTGTGGAAAAAATGCTTAATTGCAATTACAGACATATCTTATCAATTAAAAGATATATTTCATTCAATACCTTTTGTTCAGTTGTGTTATAGCCAACTAGGAATAATCAGATTTTTATTCATCTAAATAGCAGGGGTCAGATTCGGTCAATAAAACTTGTGCAATAAAATTATCTGCCCATCGGTGGGAGACAATCTTGGAAAGTATGTAAGCTGCTGCAAGGAGAGAGCCCAAGACCCCATGATTGAAAGTCTCAAGACATTACTAACTGCACTATAACAGTGGATAAATAAGACCTTGAAAACTGTAAAACATTTTTAGCATGTTTCAACATGACTGACTTGTAAAGTTATTTAAAACTGACAGGTAAGCAAAAATTAAAGACAAATATAATACCCTTGTAATGTAATCCTTTTTACACTACACCAAACTTACAAAATACATTCGATCCTGACCCCTTGCAGGTGGCAGACATTATTTCCAACAATTCTCTCTCATCAATGAGTGAATAATCCAAAACCCATGTAGAATGAGAAGCTGGAGGCTAGGAAAGGATGTCTAAGAAGTGCTTTTGTTTGTTTGAATGGGGTTTAACAACGCTTTCAATAATCTTTTAGTTATATCACGGTGGCTGGAGCATTTAACGATTAATTCCTGGTATTTCTCACACCAATACCAATATTACACCCTTCAGAGAAACAGATAAGAGTGGGTAAACCCATTCTAAAACCTTTTTCAATAGATGAAACCCTACGTTGTGGGTACTCATTTGAATCGTCTTGACAAGACAATTCCAATGAGTACCAACAACATAAGGTTATTTTTATAATTATTTTAAATCTTTGATCTAAAATGCGAAACACCCCCTCTATCTGTATCTCTGATCCTTTCCTACCCTCCAGCTGCTATTCCACGGTTATCAACCTATTGGTGGAAGATAATCTAAGTAGTACTTGCAAGAGAAATATAACAGGAATCTATAGCTAGGCACTCCTTTTGCTCTGATATGACTGAAAAAAACTTTAAAAAGTAATATTACACTAGTAAATTCACTAGGAATACCAGTGAATCTCAGTATTTGATAAAAAACAAAGAACCTTGTACTTGTCCTATATCATCGACTTAGAGAAAAAACATAGTACGTATCCATACACTGTATAGACACATACTATGTTTTTACTCTAAGCCCTCAATATATTCATTTAATATTTTCAACAGAAATTCAGGAATTACAGCAGAAAAAGTGGACCAGTTAAAAACTGCTGAGTAATTCTGCAATTCTATACTAATGAAGCAGAAACTGTGTTCATATGAATGAACATTCAACAATGCCCTGTCAATATTGTAACTAGGCCATAACAAATTACTGTATTTCTCCTTATAAATGCTCTCTCTGATATGATACAGGGTCAGAGCGGCCATCATAGCGCAGATGGTAGCGCGTCAGACTGTCAATCTAGAGGTCCCGGGTTTGATCCCCAATGTGGCACTCATTCTTTCAGACTATTTGTCTCTCACCAATAGGTTGATAATCATAGACCTATGTGAGATAGCAGCTAAAGGCTTGGAAAGGATGTGGTGGTTGTACTGTTTAGAGAAATACCAGGAAACCATTGTTAGGTGCTCCAGCCGCTGCGATTGAACTAAAAAAATGTTGAAAGGGGTGTTAAACTCCATTCAATCAATCACCCGATACTATGATTTGATAGGGAGCATTACCCTTAGTTAAAAGTACAAGTGAACAGGTACTAAAACTTGTCCTGCTGAATTGATTTGTTTATTTTGAACACATTGCAAGTTTTGTGGACATTCTGACTAGTCAAGAGCAATTTTTTTCCAACAAAGATTAACCCTTGTCATGCTGAACCAGGAATATTCCTGCTTTGGCAGGAGCTATAGACAAACATCAGCCTGCACATATGTGCAGTCTGATGTTAGTCTACACCACCTGTTTCTCACTTTCAAACCAGAATTGTCAATAGATTTAGTTTTTCAAATATAAAATGACCTTCAGTTGATACTTTCAGTGCTTTTAGCCCTATGATTTTGATGAAATTTTTTAGCCAAAATTTATTCAGCATGACAATGATTAAGTAAAGAGTAGGCAATGTCTGTGCAGTCTGATCTTAGTGTATGTTGCATGTGACTTATTGTCTCTTAAAGCTTTGTTTGCACCAGGAATGTTTAATGAACATCATCATAAGGGTTAGAAGTGGCCATTTTGCAAATGTTCCTCATTCAAAATGTAATCGAATTTTTGATTGTTTATAATTGTATGTTGCAAGTGTTTAATTTTTCAATTTTTAGAGTTTTTTTTTTTAATATTTCATCGGAGGTACAGATAAGAGGGTATAATGGTTGTCTAGCTGTCTCGTTACTCAAATTATAGGAAATCATTTGGTTTAAAATATTTATTTTACATCGATTGGAAAACAAGTTTTAACAACTTAGATTATTCCCTCTCTATTCTGCTTCCTGGAAAATTCACCAGTACTCGCGCCGAATGTGTGGGCCATTGAAAGAACCAAGATCGATAGCCGCTCCCAGGAATCGAACTCAGGACCTTTGGGTCAAGAGGCCGACACTATACCTCTAGACCAAGGACACCAAAAATTATTTCAAGGCATCAGTGCAAAACTATTGTAAGTGCCAATATTTTCATAGGCACTTACAATAGTGTTGCACTGACCCCTCAATTTGTCATTACCACCAAGGGCAATATCAAGGCTGGAGCATTTATTTGAAGGGTATGAGCACAACTAATGTAAATGTGTACATATTAGTGATGGGTAATAGGTTTCAATTTACAATTGATAATAGTTTTTTAGTTGGAAAAGTAAATCAACTAGTGATCAATTGTACAATCATTTTCTTAAAAATTAATTTGGCACTCCCCGTATCATCCATTGAAGAATAGAATGTGAAAATTTAGTTAAAATTAATGACCTAAAGACTCTTTTTGCAGATTTTACTACCAATTTCATGGCTCAGCATGAAACAGTTGTAACTGCCTGTAAACATATAGGCAGTTACAACTGTTTCATGCTCATCAACTAATAAACGATTATAATGAATCAATCTGTCCATCACTAGTACATATACAGTAAAACCCCTCTATTAAGACCACTTAGGGTACTTTTTGAAAGTGGTCTTAATAGTGAGGTGGTCTTAATTCTGAGGTTTGGTCGGATGCGAAACTTTCAACACAAATTATTGCTAATAGAGAAGACTACGTAATTTAGTTAATTTTATCATTATTTAAACTTTATCTTTTATTTTTACATTACATAATTAAATAAATAAAATTGCACTTAAAGGTTCTCTGCTAAGTTATGTTTTCTCTTCCTCTGTAGCTCTTTTTTCCCTTACGTTTGTTTATTTGATCTGATTTTAAATCCTACATCGGAATAATTGTATTGAAATAAAGGCCATTTATTGTCGAACTGTAAATGTAGTGATTACATACAGTTAAATCATTTTCCTAAATACAAAACCTATCAATCATAAGCTTATTTACAATCACGTTTAATTACTAATTCATACCGGTCTGCAGATCGCCGAAAACGAATTTCAGTAAGTTGCCCGAATTCGCATAACTTTCGGTTGCTTTACTATAATTAAACATGTAACAAACATCTTTTATTGATAACCGAATAAAGTGTACCTAAACAATTGACCACTTAAAGTTGTTTGATTAAAAATAACACTACAACACAATAGATATTAAATCACGATATCGAAAAATCCGATAATCCATTGTTGATGCCATCGTACCCAATTAGTGTCGTACTTACTCAGCGCGAAATTCAGATGGTCGATCCGGAGGTGTGAAGTTAAGTTACTGGTCTTTTTAGCGAGGTTTGTAAGAGTGCATTACATGACATTTGTACTGAAATTAGTGGTCGTAATTCGTAATAGCGGGGTGCTCGCATTAGAGGGGTTTGCGACCATTGAAATAAAGAACAAATAATTCCGTTCTGTCAAAAATCGTTCGTAATAGCGGGGTGCTCGCATTTCCGGGATGGTCGGAAGGAGGGGTTTTACTGTAAATAGGCACTAACAATTATTTTGCATCAACCCCTTGATTTGGAATGTATAAATAAAGTGAACATACCTGTGGGAAATTTGAAGTTATTTATTTCCAACAACAATGTAGATATGCTAATTATTGTTAATTACTTGAACACAATATTAACATTCAGAAATTATGTGGGAACTAACTTTTCACTCTAAATTAATACACACTTTCAACTGTAAAGCTTAAATTAAACACAATACACTTTTACTAAAATCACTGATTGAAAAACTGACTTTTTATGACACTTAATAAGTTAATCCAAACAACAATGAATTAATCTCTTCAGATAATGTGACCCAGAGATTATAAACTAGACTAAGACCAACACAGACAAAAATCTGGTCGTAATTAAATCCTGGTGTAAATTTTTTAACAGTGTATATTTACCATACAGCTTGTTCGTACAACTCTGAGGGCACGACTTTACAACTATGTCAGAGGTCAAAGTTCATTCAAGGCAGAAGTAGCTAACTTCCTGTAAACTACTCTCTTTGTTCTCGACGGGACAAAGAAAAAGGTTGGCGTACAGCTTTAACCATGCCCCGGAGAAACATCTAATATTTCTCCATGGGATTATTTCCCCATGATATGAATTCCATAGGCCCATAAAATAAGTTAAGATCAATAATTGAACAATATAGCTTAACTATATGAAATATATGGGTCAAATCAATACACAACATTTTACTCTGACACAGTCATCACAATGTGACAGCAAAAATATTGTAACTGCAGAATGTAGCAGCAAGGTATTTAGAGGTTTGACCCATTAACACACACACCTTCTTTTTCAAGGTCTCCAAGAAAAGGACTTACAGGAAATTCAAAAGAAAAATAACGTGGAAAATGAAGAATTTGCTCATAATAAGTATTATACATACACACATTTTCTTCCTACCCAAAAATATAAGATATTGTAAAACTATCAACCTAAAACTGTTGTAATATTGAAATGTTGGAGTAATTCGATATGAGACCATCCCGTGCATTAGAAAATATTGTAGGAAAAAGAGAAATTGCTTGTCACAAGCAATTTCTCTGTTTTCCACAATATTTTCTAAAGAGGCGTACAATCTATGGACTGTAAAAGGAAAGATTAGACCAACTTGTTAGTTTATAATATTTCGTCTTTATTCAGATGTCAACATCTTATAAGTGAACAAATTGATGATATGTGTATGACTTACAAACTTTTTCCATTCAGATTTCATAATAATTTTATGAAATACGAAGTAAGCATAATTGGGGGATAAAGAATTGGTGCAAAATTAACTATTCAATTATTTATTTTTTTTGTCTTTTTGTCCCCTCAAAGAGAGCTTAGTAACTAGCATTGTACTTATTCTTTTCCACATAGACTAGAGTTAAAAGTCCTTTTAAAATTTTTAGAAATGAATTACAGGAAAAGCAAAATTGAAATTTTCCTAACAATGTTTTACCTACATGTGGACAATTAATTTATCTCTTTTTGACACATAAAATATTCAATTTGTAATTTCTTTAGTTTACACACCGATAGATTCTAAATACAAAGATAGGTGAATATCTATACAATCAGGTAATGGAAAGAGTATGAGAGCCAAAACTGTTGAATCAGCACATTCAAACGGCATGCTATTTCTGAATACAAACATTCTATTCCCAGAGATTTATCATTATAAATTCATGATTTATTTTCCAGTTAGCTCATCGTTTTTGCAAGGGAAATAACCTTCTTTTGCAACAAAGAAGAAAGCATCAGTTCTCTCCCTTTCAATGAAATGGGGTGATTATATCATAAGACAAAGACTTTTTCAAATTCTTGCAAGTTTTCTATTCTGCTTACTAAACCCTATTTATGATGCTAATTGCATATTCTTTAACCATTTGCTGTTTAATCCCTACTTTTTACATGCCTGTGATTTTATGATTGAGAAAACATTGTGAAAAAAGAAGAAATTGCTTCTGTTAAGCAATTTCTTCTTTTTCCTCATTTTTTCTATCCTACTTAATTGTTATTTTTCAAATTAAATCCACTTTAAATTCTGCAAAACCTTTGAATTTGGACAGGTCCAAAATTTTGTAAAACAGGAATGGGTTTAGGTAGTGTACCTGCAATAGTTCTGCATCATTTCAGAACTCACGATATTTCACAATGTTAACCAAGGTTTCCTAATGAATAACCTTGGATAACTCTGTTGAAGTTAATGAGCTCTGAAATATTACGGAACTATTATGGGTCCACTACCTTAAATGAGTAACAAACAAAATTTGTACTATCTGGTAAAATGTAAGACCAAGTTTCACATGTGTGTTAACCACAATTAACAAACTGGCTGTCAATTAAAAAATCCATTGATATTTTTTTTCATTTCTCGTTGTTGATCCTTTTTCTACGGTTTTGTTCCAAAGATTTTTGAGGACAGAACACTCAGATGACATAACTACAACTTGGACAAACTGACTAATACCATGATTAGGTCACCCAGAACAATTTGCTCTTTCTTTTATGTCCAAAAACATATATTTTGAAGACAAATGACTTTCAAAAAAATCAGATTCATTAACCCATATTGGAGGTCAAGACGCCGACTGATCCATCAATTAGCAGCTCAGGCAGTCACACAATGATTTATCAAATGTGATGCATCAGGAAAAAAGGGACCATCTAGGTTGTGTGTCAAGTGTCAACTCAAGTTAAACTGTGCACATTGCATGGACTTAATACTAAGTTAATAGGATACAAAAATTCAGTAATTCTCACATCAGTACTACTATTTTATCTTTTCCTAGCCTCCATCTGCTAGCCGACTAAGGTATACTTGGGTATAAAACCATTAAAGGGAGAAAAATGTTGGAATCAATATATGCTGCCAATAGGGATCAAACAAGAGCAAGCATAGTCTATATGTCTGAGCTTGACTATTTATTAAATCCAGGTATTATTATGGTAGACAACTCAACTCTTGCCATATATTTTAAACGATTTAACCCTTATCATGTAGGACCCAACATTTTCCTGTTTTAGCAGGAGGTAAAGACAAAGATCAAACCTGCACATTATGTGCAGTCTGATCTCAGTCTTTACCACCTGAGTTAACATTTCAAATCTCAAAGGTTTAGAAGTTATATTTTCAAAACAAAAATTGACTCTTAAAAATGCATTCAGCACTTTGATTTTCATGCAATCTTGCCACCATTTTTTTTCTCAGCATGACAATGGTTAAAATGAATGGCTAAAACCTGTGTTAGAAAGACTCAGTGGTTAGCATGCTGGACTTTCAAATATTTTTTGTTGGTTCAATCCCTACCTGCGACAGTTATATTCAGCAAAGCTCTCTTGCATACATGCTTATTTTTTAGAATATAATGTAACCATTCTTATGACAAAAAGTCTAACTCTAAATTTAGTAAAACAAATGGTTTGAAATTAGATCACCCACAGTGCAGCTAAGATTAGATATAGAATTTTTTCTTCTTGGTATAACATTGCTCACATTATCACATTTTAAAATTGTACCTTTTTTTACTTTTTTTTTTTTTCTTTTTTTTTTTGGTAATTCATTGATATACTGTTCCTCAATAACAACATGACATGATTGTAACAACAAGATCAAAATTTGACAAAGCTTAAAAATTGTCACACCAATGCCAAAGCCAACACCAACAACAACCCAATGATGCCAAGATGGTGCAAATACATGTACCTAGATGTTTTGTTCCAAATCAGCCGAGCTAATCAAAGGGACTTAAAACTGTCATGCGCAGCCTTTGAAACAGGTTTTATGTGGTATGTGCTGTACAATTCATGGACCTAGTCTATGTATCTGATGTTAAATGTAAAATAACTTACAGTTGATAGGCGTTGAAGTGGAAGTACACAAAGCCAAGTCCGTACAGGAAAGCAGAATTCTGTGAAAAAAAAAATGAAACACAATAAGGAAATATTCAGAAGTTTTGATAAAAGGATCATGGACTGGGATAAGACCATTATAAAATTATTCACTGCAACACTGATATTAATTTTGTGGGCTTATCAAAATTTTGTATTGACTGACAGGAAGGGTCACCAAAGAGCATTCGTGCCAAATTTTGTTGAAATTTGTTTTAAAGAAGAAAACCTATAAGTATTTCACAGTAAAGTTTTTGATCAACCACCCAAAGTTTCATAAACAACTTAGAAGAAGAATTACCCCTAGAAACTTCCTTACATGTTTGGTCAAAATCAGCCTTTTGTTTTTGATGGATAAGATGCTTGAAGAGTATGTTTTTACACAAACTCACACACACACAAGGGATACAATGCCATTAAAAAAGCTTGCTAGCCTTCTGCCAGTTCAGCTAAACAAAAGTGCTAGAATGGCCTGAACTGCTCAGCTGAAATTTTATTGGTCTAGTAAATGTCACACAAGTAACATTCTGGCAAAGTTTCATTAAAATTTGTCTAGTGGTTGAGAAATGTTATTTCCAGACTTCAAAGTGATAATGCCGATTTGCGAAAAAAATTTAAAGAAGGTTCACCAAAAATTATTTCTGCCAAGTTTGGTTGAAATTGGCCCAGAAGTTACTAAAGGGAAGCTGTTTAGTTTCAAAGTCAGAATATGCCCACCCTGCTACGCCTTACTTTTGTGGTTAATCAAATTTTCATGAGCAAGTTTTGAGAAGAAGCTCATAGGAACAAATTCTGCTTAGTTTAGTTGAAATCAATACATTGGGTACTGAGAAAATATTTAATATTTCAGGGTCAAAATAAGCCAAGCCCTGCCATGTCCATATTTTGGGAGGGGGGGGGGGGGGGGGGGAAGGGGAGGGGGGAGGATAATAAAAAATCCGCAAACAAATTATCAGAAGGGTCACCCAAGGAACATTACTGCCAAGTTTAAACAAGAGGACCATGATGGTCCTAGATCGCTAATCTGGTTCTTTTTGACTCCCTGGGATGTCACAGCAATTAAATAGGCAGATGTCATAAAGAAGATGATAAAAAACAAACTTCCATGAAGTTTGGACCCAAAAATGGCTGGCCTCTAGAGCGTAACATGAGAATAATCAATAAGACCCCTTTTCCCGTGATATGGCATGGATCCATCCCATTTTAAATGGGGTTCATCCTTGTGACATGATCAACATTCTGACCAAGTTTCATGAAGATTGGGCCAAATTTGTGGCCTCTAGAGCGTAAACAAGAAAATTGTCATAAAGGTCCCTTTTCCCTTGATATGGCATGGATCCCTCCCATTTTCAATAGGATTAATCTTTGTGACCCTGCCAACATCCTGACCAAGTTTCGTGAAGATTGGGCCATATTTGTGGCCTCTAGAGTGTAAACAAGAAAATTGTCAATAAGGCTCCTTTTCCCTTGATTTCGCATGGATCCTTCCAATTTTCAAAAGGGTTCATCCTTGTGACCTAGTGAACATTCTGACCAAGTTTCATGAAGATTGGATCATATTTGTGGCCTCTAGAGTGTAAACACTTAAATTGTTGACGCCGGACGAGGAACGACGCACGACGCACGACAGACATTCAATGATCACAAAAGCTCACCTTGAGCATGATGTGCTCAGGTGAGCTAAAAATTCTTGACAATTTCTAATGTCCAACAGACAAACTGTGATCTAAACACACAAACTGTTTCTTTGAAAACTATATACCCTTAAATTCCTTAAATATATTTAATTGCAATCCAATAAAATAAAGAAATTTGATTGGTTTAAATTGCATCACGAGGGGAAATCCATTGCACTTTATTTCTGTATAAAATGCAATAGGTCTTTCGGGAAACCCCCGAAATTCGATCTGCAAGCCCTGTGTTGTAGGAACTCGAATTAACCTAGATCCCGATCATCAACGCAACATTGCTATTCAAACTGTTATAAATTAATATATTTTCGAAAGAATTTACCATTACAAGCATGCAATTCTGATTCTGAGCCGACCTAAACTTAGAAAACAGCGAGTCGACGAAGACCTTCAAGCAACCCTCTCAACTAAGACCGACCACACATTTGGTTAACTATATGACATTTCACTTCGATAGCGAGATAAACAATACACGATCTAAAAATAGATCGTGTAATTTATACGCGCAGAAAGTAGACTTGAAGCTTAAATGTTTGACTGAGTATTTCAATAGTTTCTTCGATCTAGATCATTGCAATTATAAGGGACTAGTGTAGGGTTATGTAGGGCGTTTTGATTAAGCCATGTGCTAAGGCAATTGCACTTTATACCCCAATAAGCGCAGTGAAAAAGACACTCATCCCTATAATATTATTTTTTTGTAGTTCCTGAGATTATAGTACATGTATAGATATTGAACATATAGACTGATGAACTGACAGGCTTACTGATACATACAGATTGCCAAGATAAATAAGATTCTGCCCTTTGGTCAGGATATCAAAACATTGCAAACTGTTTGCAAGTTATACTTTGCTTGGAACTCAAGTGCATGTGAAATGTAAGGTATAATTTGCAAACAGTTTGCATTGTTTTTCATCCTGAACGCAGGGATGATGTCTCACATACCTTCCAATGGTCTTCATTTAGCTGATAATACTTCTGGTAAGCAGATAAGGCTGAAAAACAAAGCAATTGAATAAAAGTTCATTTGGATCTTAGATTCAAATTAAGCAGTACAAAAAAAATAGGAAACACTAGCTTTAAAATCTTCATTTCGATTGCTCAGTGCGAGACAGTTGTAACTGCCTATAAACATATAGGCAGATACGACTGTTTCGCACTGAGACATAGATTTCTCAATGAAACTCTATGATGTGGGTATCAATTGAATTGGTCCATCAAGACAATTCTACTGAATACTCACAACAGTTTCTATAAGTATTATCATTAAACTTTAATTTTTCCAACTCATAATACCTCCTTTACCTGTAGCTCTGAAATTTATCAATACCAATATTTTAATTCCTATGTTGTAGGTTCATCTTGAAAGGCCTCATCTAAACTATCAAAATATTTAGACACAGAGAATGGAGAATTGTATTATCTGATAATCTTTCATTAAGACCTTTTAACCCATTCAATGCCCCCAGAACTTCTCTTTTTTAAAGAAACATTGAGCACTTTTTGATAGCAATAAGAAGCAATTTCTTCATTTTCAACAATTTTTTGTCCAATGAAAACCAAAGATAAGTTAAAGCATTCCTGCAACTTAAAATTCTCATTAGCATTATATTTTTAAGTCCAACCAGTCTAATTTTTGTCATCAGCTTAATAAATTATTGCAAAAAAAAAATTTTTTTCCTTTTCCCACAATATTTTTGATCACATATTCAGGGTTCAGTGCAATCCTATTGTAAGTGCCAATAAATATATAAGCACTTACAATAGTATTGCACTGATCCCACAATATGACAGATTCTTTTCAAATTGCACCCACATTTTTAGTTTTTCTGTAACCTCTCTCAATTAAAGCCGTATAAAATTGTGGAAAAAGGAAAAGGGTTAAACTCACTGTAAACTGAAACTAACTGATCAAGTGACAAATAATTGCCACAGGAACTGTTTGTGTGTCAAATGCATTACCGTGAGTATAAGTACGTAGTGAGTGGGTGGTGCATTTGATAAGTTATTTTAAGCATGCAACAATGATGTGATTCAAATAATTCAATGATTATTTACTTCCTTTAAACAACCTTCAGGTCAATCATAAAATGAGTAAGAATAGATGTTTGAAAACTGCCTTACTATAACTCATCAAGGGCGTGGAACTCCTATTCCCAACTTTTGTGACATGGGAGTTTCTACTAGCCGAAAAGATCATTTTTTGTGGTCACGAGTCCAAGAAAATCTTGGAATGTGTATGATTGATTGGTTGAATGGAGTTTAACGCCGCTTTCAACATTTTTTCAGTGGAATGTGTATGAAGAATGAATTAAAATAAAATTTATTTCAAAGAGTAGAAAAATGTTGTTGTTAATAAAGAAAATGCTGGGTTCCAGCATTTTCTGAATTTTCAACAATGTTTTCTCAAAATTGATCTGTTTACTTTTTTTAATTTGATCCTCAACATGTAGAAAATTTTCTCTTACTTATCAGCTAACAAAAGGGGAAAATCTCTATTTTTGTTTCCCTGACAAAAGTCTCCACTTTTTACGTTTGTCCATCAAAGATTGAATATTTCTAATACCGCCTTCAAGATTTGAAATGTTGTGAGGGGTACTTGTGATCTCAATGGCTCTCATCATGTTTACATATTTTACATAAACATTGTTTTCAGCCATTATATGATTTATTTGTGTGGATTGAATGCAACTTTCAATCGAAACGACTCATGACACAATTTCATTAGACAAATGTTAGATGAAAGTTGCCGGAGTCCAGGACCAAGCTCAATACCTCAAGATTGAGATCCAAATACACCATTTACTAAGCCTAGCCATATCATAAACATTGACTACCTCAGTGGCCTAGGGGTATAGACACTTGACTCATGACCTTGTGGTCTGTGGTTCGAGCTCCAACATTGCTGGGGTGTGTTTATGGACCAAACTCTTAATAGCCAGCCCCAGTTCACCCATATGTAGAATTGGGTTGCAATGGGTTTAAATCACTGCCTCTCTTTCTCAGGGACATGAAAACATCTGGATTGAGTGTTCTAGAGTGACTCTAGAGCTTAAGCTTTGGATGCAATCAAACTAAAATGAAGTAGTATAAACTAACATCAAGTACCTTTCTCAAAGTTGTCCAGCAGAAGGAGCAGGTGTCCCAGTCTACAAAATATTCCTGCATCAACTTGAGGTTTACGGTTCTCTTCTTTCGCCGCTTTAACAGCAGTTTTGATGATAGATTCATAGTATCGTACACCCTGTAAATGATGAAACAGAGTGTTATTATATGAGCCAGTGAGTGACATTTTCAACAACTTCACATGTTGCCGCACAGTCTGATCAGTGTCTTAACTATGCCCTCAATAGATGGCTACGACTCTTCAATGGCTGCTTACTACCCAAAATCAATTTTCATGCACTGCTTTATTGTCCAGGCTACTAAACATCTTTACATCACACACACATGAACACAAATTGTTGGAAATGTAACACACAGGCTCATATGGATCACTCAAGAGATTTTGTTATAGACAAGCATATTTTAAATGGATCTAGAATAGAGAGCTTAATACCACACTCTTCTAGACAAGGTTAAGATCAGCTTGTCTCGAACAAAATTGAGTCACAGATTTTTTTCTCACATTGACAATTTATGTATATTGAAAAACAATTTTTTGAAACACCCAGATGACGGAAGTACCACCAAAAATGCCTTATATTATGCCCTAATGAAGTCATTTAGACTGTGATTTTGGATTTCTGTATTAAGCAATTTAGCAATTCAATTTGATTTATTTCATCAACTATATTTAGGATTCATTAGACTTGTGTTTGATACTTAAACAAAGAATCTGACCCTCAAAATTCTGAAAGTATCCCTTTTTGACCCCCTCCTTTCTGTCAGGAGGGGAGGGCATTTTGACCCTAAAATTTTCTCATGTTTACTATTTATCATCCAATGAAGCTTGTATTGATCTGATATCACCTGCCTGATAACAAAACATGATATCAGATAATCTATTTTCAGAAACAATTTGCACACACTTTCACCTGAATTTCTTTGATATTTAAGGGCTTAATATAATTTAGTGCTGAAAAATGATTCCATGATAAATAGAATAACATGTAAGTGTCTTATAATATCAATGTTATCTGGTCTTGGCTGCAAGAAATTATCATGACTCGTCAAAGCCTCTTCATGATAAATTCTCCCAACCTCGAACAGATAACATTGATATTTTAACCCTTTGCTGTTTAATCCCTGCTTTTTACGTGTCTGTGATTTAATGCTTGAGAAAACATTGTGAAAAAGGAAGAAATTGCTTCTGACAAGCAATTTCTTCTTTTTCCACACTATTTTCTACCCTACTGAATGGTTATTTTTCAAATAAAATTCACTTTAAATTTTTGTCTGCAAAACCTTTGAATTTGGCCAAGTCTAAAATTTTGTAAAACAGGAAAGGGTTAAGACGCTGACATGTTATTCTCTATTACTCACTTTCTGTAGAAGCAGTTTGGTGCCTTCTTCTTCTGGCTTGTCTAGCTTCAAAAACCCAAAGGAGCAACTGTAAAGACATGAAAGGAAATATTTGAGTCTTTGATATCCTTTTTTATATGTTTCTCAGCATCAGATTTTTGTGGAACAACTTACTGAAGTAGCTTATTCTTTAAGCTCTACTGTATTCAGCTTATATCCCAAATAGTGTAAGACAGGGATGCTTAGTAACACATGTCCCAGTGGACAAGTAAAAGATGATTTTAATCTTGTCCAAGATCAAAATGAACTTATCGCAAATAAGACTATAGATACACTTTTGAGAAAAACAGTGTTTTCCACCTTTTGATACAAACCTTGAGCTAATTAGTCTCTTGATCTTTTTCATACCATTCCAAGATTTGAACTGGCATTTACTTGTCCAGGGACAAGAAGCCTCCTTAAATGTACTCGTCTGCAAGCAGAAAATCCTGTGTAAAAGCCTTTTTCAATGTTTTATGTTAAACAGACATTTCTATAATTTATGAAATACTGTATTGAACCCCAAGGTAGCAGACCCGTAATAGTTCCACAACATTTCTGTGGTCATGAACTTTAACAGTGTTAACCAAGGTTTCCTAATGGTTGCAGAACTATTACAGGTCCCCTACCTTATTATACAGACAGATGGGTTGTAACAAAAACTGTAGACCCAGATAAAACGGCTCCTCAAGGAGCGGAGGCTGGAGCATCTAACAATGGATTCCTGGTATTTCTCTCACCAGTACTACCATCACACCCTTTCCTAGCCTCCAGCTGCTATCTCACATAGGGCAATGATTATCAACCCATTGGTGAGAGACAAATAGTCAGTAAGGATGCGTCCCCTAGTCAGGGATCGAACCCAGGACCTCTAGTTTAGATTTACAGTGTGACACACTACCAACACGCTATGATGGTGACTTCTATCCAGAAGCGGAAAAAAAGTAAACTGTAGGATATATTCTTGTTTAAAAGAATGACAGTCTGATTCACTACCAACATGCTATGATATTCTATCTAGCATAAAAAAAAGTGTAACCCAACTGTAGTATGTACTCTTGTTTGACGCAATGATACAAGAATGCTAGAGTAACAATATAAGCCACAACCTAAGTGCTTGCCAGAATGTCGCCAAAATGCAACAACATGTGCAAGGACATGTGACAAGGAACATTCCGTGAATTTTTCATTCAAATCTGTCCATAATAGTAGGTAGGTTTTCACAAGATACTGTTAGCATGCTGACTTACATACAGACTGGCTGACAGACAGATGAAGATGATACCAATATAGGACTCCCTTTGACTGTATATTATATCAATGTACTTTACAAAAGTTTCAAGCAGGTAGCACTTACTGACAATATGGTAACATTGAACTTAAATGTTCTCTTTGAATTACATGTTCAAAAGGGAAATCATCAGTGTCTGAGGAATGCTTTGATCTCTTTACATCTTTAATTCATTGGTTCTCTACTCCAATAGGTCCGTCTGCATGTATCTAGCTGTATCAACCATAATTATAATTTTATCCTGCTGAATCTAAATTTCATTTCAAACTCAGGTGTTTTTTTAACAGCATAATGAGAAGATTTAAATTTCACAACATCATATCTGATGACATGTGATACTCCTAAAATTGCAGAATTTGCAGAAAGTGAATTACTAGATTCTTTTCAAGCTTGACTATTTTAACCAGTGTATGAGACTCCAAGACCTATGGATTACCGATTTCCAGCATGTTCTTCATTAAAAACAACTTTTTCCTTCTATATTGTACCATTCCTAGATTTACACTGGTATTTACACTGGTATTTACACTGGTATTCATTTGTCCAGGGACAAGTAGCCTCGAAAAACGTACTTGTTTGCAGGTAGAAAAGCCCATGTCAGACAAGTCAGGCAAGTTGGGCATGGGAATTCCACACTCCTTATTTAAGGCTAAGATTCAAGCCAATGACCTGTCAACACCACTTGAATAACAACTCTTAACTCTTAACCACATGGACCCGGAAAATATATTGCCAAAGATGGGATGGGATGCACTGCAGCACTGGGGGCTCTAGACAAGTGGGTCTTCTCTGTTATTTCTCATCAAAACCCTGGGTTCATGGGTTTCAATGACCCCTGTTTCTTTTGAATTTGGACCACCCTTTTTTTTGGAAATGACCCCCAAAATTGCTCAAGAAACTTCTTTGTCTACTTTGAAGGGGGCTTATAATGTAGAAACATGACATTGAGTTTTGAAAGTAGAGTGAAAACCTTGCTTTGTTGTGGGGTACTCTCTTGTCATGTTGTAGGTAGTCACTGGAATCATCATGATTTGCATGACCAATAGGTAAATATTTTGTTTCGAAAAAAACAAACAAATTCAATCCCTTTATCTGCACTTCTGGAGTCAAAAAATTGAAGTATAAAACAAAGATGTAAGATAAAGTGGGAGAAAGCAGGGGATTTTCCATAGCTGCCTTAAACACTCCCACGGTGGATGACGTCATAGATCAATACTCATGAAGCAGGAAGGAAAATATTACAACTGCACTAGAAAACTGCATAAAAAACATCTACAAATCTATTGATAGTGGGCAAGATAACAAGAGTCCTTATTTTTTTACAAACATTATGAATATGTGGGTGTTAAAATTAAGGTTATACACAAACAATACCCACTCCACAACATTTGTCACAGCCCAGATTGATGGTTGATGGGCAATAAATTTGTGGTATACAGAAAAGAGTGTAACACATCAAATCTTTATTTAACAAGACAATCCCATGTTGTGGGTACACATTTGAGTCCAATGTTGTGGGTACACATTTGGGTCCCATGTTGTGGGTATACATATGGGTCCCATGTTGTGGGTACACATTTGAGTATCTACAACAAACTGTTTATGAAATTATTCAACAAGAGTAACAGAGTCATTGCAAACAGTATACACTGCCCTTCATTTAAGATGTAGGTACGAGGTTGGAGAATAATGCCGACCATATTTATCTTTATGCAAATAAGCTATAACCTGTTGCTTGAAATTGATGCTCATTCTAGTTTAAGGCCACTCAGTGGCAACAGAAAAGTTGCTTAACCCATGATCATGCTCAAATAACGTCACTGGAGTTGATAAATCATAAAATCAAGGAAGATAAAGCATATCCTAAGATTTCCAAGATTAATTTAAAACTTGTCACACAATAGGGACCATTTTGTTGGCACAATGCAAAACAGTTATAACTGTCTAACTACAAACTATAATTGGCAGTTAAACTGTTTTGCGCTGAGGCAAATAATAGTACTAAGGAAGACAGGCCAATTTGGCTCAGTCAATTTTAACCCTTGTCATGCTGAACCCGGAATATTCCTGCTTTGGCAGGAGCTATAGACAAACATCAGCCTGCACATATGTGCAGTCTGATATTAGTCTACAACACCTGTTTCTCACTTTCAAACCAGAATTGTCAATAGATTTAGTTTTTTCAAATAGAAATTGACCTACAGTTTGGACTTTCAGTACTTTTTGCCCTTTGATTTTGATCGAAATTTTTAGCCAAAATTTATTCAGCATGACAAGGGTTAAAACTTCTAGTAGTTTCTTGGTCTAGAAGGACCATTCTGCTTTCCTTTCTATTCATTTTCAATAAATACCATCTGATTGACCTCTGCCAGATAAAACATCCCTCTCAAATTATTCAATTTAATTAAATGACATTTTATCCAACTTATCAAGTTTAAAGAAAAAAAAACAAAATTTAAGATTGCCATGAATCCATCAACCTTTGGGCTCTGGTTACAATAAATTTCAATAGGGGTTTATTTTTGTTGAGTAATACCAAAATACCACTCTTCAGTCTTGAGTTACAATACATAGGTGTGGTTAAAAACGATCTTTGTTATTTTGTTCAAGATGAATACTATATATTCAACAGGATATCTTTTTCACCTTAAACATGTTCAGCTTATTACAATTTCAGTTAGCCAAGAGTGATGCCTACTATGTGTTCTATTCTGAGTAGATTTGTTTGTTTGAATCAGGTTTTACGCCACTTTGAACATTATTTCAGTCATATCACAGTGGCTGGAGCACCTAACAAAGGATTCCTGGTATTCCTCACACCAGTACTGCCATCACATCCTTTCCTAGCCTCCAGCTGCTATCCCATATAGGTCTAAGATTATCAACCCATTGGTGGTAGACAAATAGACAGAAAGGATGAGTGCCGCCCTCAGAGATTGAACCTGGGACCTCTAGATTGAAAGTCTGACACAGTATCAACTCAACTGCGGTATGACGGTGGCGCTATTCTGAATAGAACAGAAAGTCCAAGGATCAACACTACTACCAGCGCTACAGATATAGGGGGCATTTTGGATTTCAGATTGAAATGTTAAAATAATGTTTCAATAAAACTTATTTTGTAGGTACCCATTGTAATTATCCCACTGAGATAATTAAAATGATAACCAAGAACATACGGTTTTATTGAGAAATATCTAAGACAAGCTTTACCCCCTCATATCTGTTTCCTCTGTACTTCTGAGAATAACGAGTCCTCACATATGAAATCAAGGAAACCAAGCTCCAAGGTTTGACACCAACAACTCTTTGCCACCAGCCTGAAGGACCTGTGAGACCAAAATATCACAGGTCCTCCATGATAACAACAAGTCCTGCATGAAAACCATGTTTGACTTTTAGCAATTTAAGGCATAAATTGTTAGGAAAACATTGTTGGAAAAGAAGAAATTGCTTTTGACAAGCAATTTCTTCTTTTTACCCAATGTTTTTCAATTGGTAATGCAAATTTTAATTTTGGAAAAGCAATAATTTTTTAAAACTGGACAGATTTGAAGTGCTGAGTATTGCCACTAAATACAGGCCTAAGGACCAGTCTACAGCTACCAGTCTTCCCTAAAAATCACAGGTCTCGGACCCGAAGACTGGTGTTAGTGTCAACACCTGAGCTCAAAGTAACAAGCCCGAATTTAACATAATGGGGAGAACATTGTGGAAAAGAAGAAATTGCTTGTAACAACTTATTTCTTCTTTTCCACAAATTTCTTCTCCAAAGAGGATTGTTTTCTTACAAAATACTACTTGAAGCAACAAGTACTGTTTTTAACAACTTTTATCCTGAAAAGATTTAGTTTTAATAAGGTTTGAAAAGGAAAGAAACCTGTTCATTCATTTATAAGATATTCTCATATGATCGCAGGAGTCAATCAGACTCCATGCTTTCGATATGGAGGAGCTAACCTGTACCATGGAGTCTCAGACTCTTGGATTACCCTTGTTGTCGAACACTGCTACAAGTGGGTTTCACCTTCGGCTTGCAAAGATGATACCAATTTGGGCAGACTACAATGATGAACTACGAATATTCCTGCTTTGGCAGGAGGTATGAACAAAGACCTTCTTAGTCTGCACCATTTAATTTTCCTTATCACACTAGAAAAGTTTAACAAAATTATTTCTGAAATATAAACCAACTCACTATTAGCATATTTATGGTATCAGCTCTTTGATTTTATTGTAATTATTGCGAAGGTTTCTATTCAGCATGCATGTTCATCTGGGTCCTTTTTAACCCTTTCCTGTTTTACAAAATTTTGGACCTGTCCAAATTCAAAGGTTTTGCAGACGAAAACTACAAGTGGATTTAATTTGAAAAATAACCATTCAGTAGGGTAGAAAATAGTGTGGAAAAAGAAGAAATTGCTTGTCAGAAGCAATTTCTTCTTTTTTTACAATGTTTCCTCAGTCATAAAATCACAGGCACGTAAAAAGCAGGGATTAAACAAATAAGGGTTAAAAAGGCCACATTTTTACACTACCTCAAGGGTCTTTGTATATTTTTTGTATAAATTCACTTTTCTTTTAATTCTATTTTTCAATATTCTCAAAGACTTTTATAGCATTTCATTTCATTTCGACTAGCTCTATAATTTTTTGGCTCTTCAGAATATTTTTTTTACCTTGTATTTATTTTTTTGAAGTTCTTAAATTTAAATTTTAAAACCAAAGTCTGTAGTACTTTAGACTTAATACTATCAGTAATTTGCTTTTATTCTCAGCTGACACAATTATATGATAGAAAACTTTTAAATACATGTATAGTGGACACATATTGACCTAAACCTAGCCTTAATGATTAAAATAAATTAAATTCCGGTCTTTTCTCCTCAGCAAAACACGACTTATCTGCTGTATCCAAACGTTAAATTGGAGTGCACGTGTTAGCTTTATTAACCCATTATCCCACATGCTGTTCACTGTAACGGCGACATCCGGTCACCCTCATTGACTAGTGAATCAATACATAAATTGAGTTTCTTATCTAAAAATCTTTAGATGCGGGTGAGAAAAATACAAATTTTCCAATTTCTTTAAATGTGTTTTGGATGGAAATGGAATGAAGTCCCCTCTCTCAGTCGCAATAATTGTTTTCCAATCGTCTGCAACATGAATAGGCGCCCCATATAAAGGTAAACTACTCACTCCACGCAAACCTGTACAGGGGTCTACACTCGCTTCAAAATTCTACTGGTCCATAGGACCTGTAACTGTAAAATTCAACAGGTCCCCTTACAACTCAACAGGTCCCACAACTGTCCATGGTTTTACCAAATTATTCAATGATTACCAAATTAAATCAAACTATTACCAAATTAATCCTGAATTCATGATAATTATTGGGTTTAACTAATTGTTACTTCAATTTTAATTGTATTAAGTAAACAAAATTATCAAATGAACATTTCTTTGTAGATTGTTGTTGTATGTTGATAACATATTTGGTAATTCCAGGTATATCAAATTAGAGAGTAATCCGGTAATTGGTTGATTTTCAAAATAATTTGGTAATTGTCTCACTTAGCTAAATGCAGCTTCTGGTAGTGTTGGGCAATCGGTTTGAAATCATAATCGATTATCGGTTTTTAGTTGGAAGAATTAATCAACTAATGATCGATTATATAATCGGTTTCATTAAAATCAAAACAGTACTGCATCATCTGTTTGTATCCTTTGGAATTACAAGACTACATTTGAATTTATTTTAAATTGCAATATCTGTGCATCATTACTAAATTGATATGATTTAAGGCTTGAGAATTTGTTATTGAAACTGTTTAATATGTTGTATAAAGACAATTGGAAAATGTTTATTGTTTTTTCGTATTTTTAGTTTCACCAATTCTACATCTCTCATCCCCTCTCTGAACAAAAAGTTGCAGTTATATGTGTATTTGTATAAAATGTGAAACATCAGTGCCAAATAGGATAATATATATCTTGAGAAAAGAAGAAATGCTTGTTTCTTTTTCCACAATGTTTTCCAAAAAATTTCAAATCAGCACCATAGACAGATCTTCAGAGATTGGTCAGATGAATGAATGGTTGGACACTTAGATAGAAAGCTGTAAACTAGTATACCATATCTTCTGGTGACCAGTCAACTCGGCCTATTTTCAACTCGGCCCAACAAATAACTCGGCCCAAAATCTTTTTATGCCAAAATCATTATCTTGTTGATTATTCATTTAAAATGATTAGTAAAAATACCATATTATTCAATTTTTAATCAGTTGTCTGGAAATTTACATATACATCGGCCTTAAAAAAAAGTTAACTTGAATTTTAAGAATTGCATATATTTAATGATTAATCACTGAATAAATATTTAATTATCAAAAAAATTAATACTATTGTCAAAATAATAAAGATTATCATAGTAGGGTATAACTGCATCATTTGTACAAAACTTACACATATTTCATGCAATATAGTTTATGCTACTATAGGCTATATATTGGGGCCGAGTTGACCGGGCCGAGTTATTCGATGGGCCGAGTTGACTAATAACCCATCTTCTTGTTTATGGACATAGAAAGAGGATCATCACTTGTCAATCATTACTCTATTTCTTCCTTTCACCAAATGTTTTCCCAGTTTTCATTTCTATTTTTATTAAAATACAAAAGTGATTATGGATACCAATGTTTTTTGTAGAAGCCAAAAACATCCGCAAACTTTTGACAACAACCAACCACCTGGGTAATAGACATGGCAAGGGTACAGAAAAACTATCAGACAGTCGGTCTAACAAATCCTAATAAACTGTCAGACTAAAGCAAGACCTGTCAGACCAAACATTTTAGAGGTCAAATAATATTACGACTGTTTTCTTTCCTCATTAAGATTAACTAGCAGTAACATTATATGCCTTTCTAGGTTGTTAAAAGTCCTCCCAGTGTTTTCAGTGCTTTGATGTGAAAGCTGAGATTCGGAGATTAACAGAATTATTAAAAAATGTTTTTTGAACTCTTTTCAAGTCAAAAGACTACAGTCATTTGTGGTTTTCATTAAGGGTTCGCCGCAAATATAAATGGAGGCCATTTGTATTTTTGGCCAAAATTTTATATGCAAAATTAAGGCTTTTCTTTATGCAAAGTCAACTGAATATGTTATAAAATGTATTCAAAAGGGGAAATGAAGATGTTTTTGATAAAAATATTTGCAAAGAATGCTTTTATAGCTGAAAACAGAGTTCCACATTGCCTTTTCGCATTTGCATCCATTTGAAAAATGTACCGATGCATTTGGGACAAAAACTTGCAGACGTCAACTGGAATATCCAGAGTACAATCAACGAGGCTTCCTTTTGGCTAAAATGCCTGTGGGAAAGATATTTCAGCGTTGAAAGACACGTGTTTATTTTCAAGGAAACATGGCAGCCTTTTTTTACAACAACAAAACATGTAAACAAAGATGTTTTAAGGAATTGCAACGATCGTTTTCCTTGAAAGCCAAAGGTGACCGTCCATTATCACTCTTGGGCATTTCTACTTTAAAAATGAGACTAAATTTACCTTGATTTCTGCTTAGAAATCCTTGCTATTGTTCTGTTTTTCTCAGCTGTCAAATAAAAAAACTGCCGTGGGAGATTTGTTATGAACCGCTTCACCGAAAAAGAGATAAAAATATCACTCCTCTAAAAAAAATAGAGTGGGACCTTTCATACTTATTTGAGAGCAAGTTAAAACGGCCTGAAGTCAAAACGGCCCAAAGTCAAAACGACCCCAAATTCGCTAAAACCAGTCAATACCAAGTCAAAACTTTTATTCATTTGGTCAAAAAAGCAAAAAATATTTTTTTATGTCATATAAGAATATATACAATTAATGGCTCGATTTATACATTTTATATATCTTTTTTTTTTTAATAAGATCACAAATTAAATAGCTTTATTTTTTGGTTTATTTCAATACAAATACACCTCAATTTACTTGTTTCAGTCTCTCACATTACATCTATAAAGGTTTGTTTCAAATTAAAGACCAATATCCTTATTCATATAAAGTGTTATTATTATAGTCCGATTGACTTGTATAAGGACCGGTGTTTTCACCAATTACACAAAAATACGTTGGTAAAATCTTTTGTATGTAGTAATATCTTAATTTTAGCTTTATCCAAATTAATTTTAGACTATAAAATGGTTCCAGAATGATGCTTTTACACTAAGTAAATGATAATTTTTCGTATTTTCCACTCTTAAGGCTGCTAAGTAGTAAGAATATGTACACATATACTAAAAACTTGTGTTTTTATACTAAACTTTTGACACAATAAATGACCAATTTTCTTTTGTTGGATATGCGTATTTTCATATCGACGGTACCCAATTTTAAACTAAAATATCACGTATTTTTTACCGTTCATAACTCGCTATTTACTTGTTATATCTCGTGAAAAACGCAACGATTTCGTTCAATAATCAATGATTTGATTGGTCCGAATTAGAGAGTACAGGGTTCATCCATGAAAAGATATAGGCGATTATCAATATTTTGTCAAAAGGTTCACGAACAAAGACACGACACACTCATTCTAATATACTTTACGAGTGAATTACACAAACATAATTAATTTTATAGAAATACTCGATATTATATATAAAAAAAAAAAAACAACAAAAAAACGGCTCCTTTAAAATCATCCTCTTTTGATTCGATGCAAATTGGTACCTTTTTTTGAGAAAGACACTTCACTTTTCCCTTATTATAGAAACAATAAGTTGTAATAGGCCAGGAGTTTCATGTAGACGGACAGACAAAATCATTATTTTACTTTCAAAAATCCTGAAAACATATTTTTTCATGGTAATAGATTGAAAAAAAGATATATTGATAAGCAAAATTTGCGCTTGAAAATTACTTTTAATTATATTGTATCATTGTTATTGAGTTCAAAAGACAATCCAAGTGTGAGTGGCCCTTCTTTGACGTTTCGTTTGCAAATTCTACCACTTTAATTCAAACACGAATAAAATATTGGGATTTCATACATCAGAATGAAAATATGACTTCTTTAATTGAGCTTCAGCCTTTGAGTAATTTCAATTGAACAAAGGAGATACCATCCGAAGCTCTATTGTGAAATTTTGCCCTACTATTAACAAGGAATTGTGAAGAACATGTTGATAATAATGTGGTCATAATCATACTTTATATTTTGCAGCAAATCGTATAAAGAAAGACTGTGACACCTATATTGATATTGGTGAAATGAATCAA
Source organism: Fragum whitleyi (assembly GCA_948146395.1). Taxonomy (NCBI): domain Eukaryota; kingdom Metazoa; phylum Mollusca; class Bivalvia; order Cardiida; family Cardiidae; genus Fragum; species Fragum whitleyi. The sequence continues at coordinate 7,590,465 of OX411557.1, forward strand.
AGTCAAATTTACTACACTACACTTCTTTAATAAACGTTTAACTAAAATTTGTCTGTCTTCTTATCTTCCAAAGAAGTCTCTCCCCGCACACTGCTCTGTTGGCGCCTTTATATACCTCTTGTACGTATACATTCCTAAAAGAACGAGGTCACCTGATCTACCCACACATTGGTATGCTGCCCAGCGGCTCGCTATCTGTTGTAAATAGTTTATGACCGAATAATCAGACCACATTCAAAGACAGGTATGGTTGAGTCATTCAAAAAGGAGGCTCGCAGAGATTGAATGTTTTACATATCTAATTGGTATATTCTCTATAACGCCAGAAATTTATTTAGAGAGTACAGGTTTAAAAGGAGGGGGCAATTCAAAAACGTTTATTTGTACTTTTTCAAAATGGAAAAAAAGTAACACTTAATTTCGTTAATGTTTCCTATTTTCTTCTGTATAATCGAAGGACACTTAATACAACTCCCTGGAGGACACCTTTTCCGTATGATAATATATGCACTCTAAATATATACCCTGTACTCTTTTTATAAAACACTTTATTAACAATAGGTTTATATAAACTCTGTACTCTTTTTATAAAACACTTTATTAACAACAGTTTTTTTTTAGGATTAAATTGACTGTTATCAAATGTCATCTTATTATCCGGTATTTCAAGCGTTTAAGCCTGTTGTCTTGATTATAAATAATGTTTGAAAATGCAGTAATAAATTATCTTTTATCAAAACCGTTTTCCGCTTGACAAACGAAGAGCTAAGTTTTGGGGATTAGAAACTATGCGTTTTATTAATGTTGAGAGGGAAATACAGAGAGAAAGAAGAATAGAGGAGAGAGTCAAGTTTCTTCAAAATTATAATAATTACTAATCTGAATATCAAAAGTCAACCTTATTAAAAAAAATTTTGGGTAGAAACTGTGTATTCAAAATTTTTAACATATGATACTTTATTTATTAAGCTCCAATAAAATCCGTGAAAGTCATAAATTCCGTTCTTTCCCTTTCTTCAGTTTAAACACGCTACGCTCGTACGTGAGATGACCAATCAAAGGCCTCAATACATTTTGACCAATGAAACGAGAGGAAGCAACGGACCAATGGTGTCCATGCTTACTTTAGGATCTAGAATCGATTAATGAGGACAGGCTAGCCAGTCTAAATTAAAATGGGCCTACTTTTTGCACAAGAACAAACACCGGAAGTGTAGTTGGGTTTTTCCGCGAAAAGGTGAAAATCGAAGAAAACCTGGAAAATCAAAAGCTTAATCGATAGATCAAGGTAGTTTTTGCCATTTTTCTGTTCATTACATCATTCCTTATATGCAGGCAGAAGGAAACGCCAAATAATTTGAGTTGAATCAATAAAATCAGCCAATTTTGTTAATTTACGCTAAACGTAGATTTCACGTGATGTTTTTACAACAGAAATCTTTCAAATAATCTTACCTATGGAGACCAAAAGGAACCATACGTATTTCCACTATATTTTGATGGATATTTTTTATTTATTTTGCAAATATCAATCAAAAATCAAAGTTAATCATATAGTTTTGATATTCATCTTCCTCTTTAAAGTGAAATTTAATGGTCCCGACGCACAGGTAACAGGTAAAAATTGATTTAACAACTTGAAATGTTCAGACATAGTATTAACTTGGTCACCATATGTTATGAAGTGGTCTACTTTCTTTTTATGAATGAAATATCATTTGGCGTGGGAATAGTAAATGTAAACAAACTCTATGTCTGCCATTTGCAAATTATTTTTCTGGAGTTGGTCATTTTCAGATGCAAAATGTGAGTTATGTGAAATGTTTATGCAAAATCTAAGCCTCCTTCATTGTTCTTTAGCTTTTCCTCTACATGTAGACATTTCTTGTTTTATCTATTGTGTAACTGAATCTTTAGTTGAATGCAAATAGAAAATGTTGTAAATGTGTCATATTTTCATGCTTTAAAGACACTTTTTGATATTTTTTTCTACATATCCAAACTATTTTGCATTCTTTAGTAATATTTTAAAGCTACTATATCAGTTTTGGTCCAATAGATTACTTTGTATGAGTTTTTAATTTCATGTTCATTGACTCAGTTTCTGTGAATTCAAATCGCGGTAAACCCTTAAAAATAACAAGAAATAATTTGATGGGTCGAACATTCTTGGGTACGAATAAGCAGAAAATTATTTTAGTCTGTGTGCTTTTGATACTGGAAAAATACGAAAAATTCAGGTAAAATAAGATTAGCTACCAATAATTCTTTCTTGTTTGGATCCTAAAATCATCTCTTTTTCCTCTTAATTGATACATTTTAAAGAAGAGAGTTTTCGCTTTCTAGGGGTGCCGAAAGTCGTAGGGGAACTGTTTATTGACGGAATTTAGACCTATGTAAAGTTTAAGAAAACTGTTTGTTTTCGTGAGAAAGATGTCCAGAATAGTATTTTCTTAAGTGAAAGACAGGATTTACTGTTAAATTATTTTTTTGCCCACAAAATAGTGTCGGACATTCGGACCAACGATATGGTAAAATTTACCGGACCAAGGGGATTTTTGTTCGACATTACTGACGGTCCTTCGCCATGACGGGGGTAAGGAAATATCTCTTAATCCTTGGGAATATTATTGTTTGCATCGGCTTTTTCGTTTCTAGCAAGGATTATATAAACTGCTAATTGCATGGTGATTGTTATATTCCCGGACCAAATTTCCGGTAAAAAACACGTTCCGGGCCGACTACAATCGATTGTGAAATTTCTTAGTCGATAATCGTAATCGGAAGGCCAAACCAACTGATTTTCGATTATAATCGATCATCGTCCCATCACTAGCTTCTGGTTTCTCATAATGGATAATCCAGTTAACCAAATTAATGAGAAATGTTAGAATATGATTAAACAATAATTTGGTAGATCTAATTGTCTCACTTGGCTAATGCAGTGTGGTTCTGGTTCTGTTCTGTTCTGGATCTCTCAGGGTATACCAAATTAATGAGAAATCTTAGAATATGTTGATTTTCACGATAATTTGGTAATTGGGTCACTATGCTAATGCAGTCTATGTTTTCCCACAATGGATAATCCTGTATACCAAATTAATGAGCAATCTTGTGATAGATTGATTTTCATCATAATTTGGTTATTGTCCTCATGTGTTATTACACAGTCAGATGTGTACATTTGAGCACGGAAATAAGACAAAAGATTATTTTGCAGTAAATATTTTAGTTAAATAATAATAATTATCAAATTATTTTTAATTAAAACATGTTTAAACCTTATAATAATAATGATAATAAAGTTAATTTGGTAATAGTTAGGTTTAATTTGGTAATAATTGAATAATTTTGTAATTCCATGCACCCGTCCCACAACTAGCAAAATTGAAAAAAGTTATATCATAACAAAGGGATCTAAAACACTTCTTGTAGGTAGCTCATCACTAAAAAAAAGAAAGCACATCAAGAATTGTAAAGGTATTAAGAAATGCTGCATGCACAAGTAGGGAAAGTGTATGAGAGTTGGGTTGAGGGATCTGGACAAGAAAATTTCAAAATGTTTTGATGGTGTTTTCTAAAATAAAAACAGATTTATTGTTCTAAACGTGCGCTTCTTTCATCCTGACATCTGTATATTTTTGAAAGATTTTCAACCCAAGATGACCAATGGAAACAATTACACAAATACATGACTTTTGTATGTTTATGTGTGTTTATTTTCTTTTAAGGCTATCATTAATTTTCGAGACTCGCATATTTTTTGAAGAAGTCCTACCTACTGTGAAAAAGTAAGAAATTCCGTTTCTCGCTATAAAATCCGTGGACAAAGTGAATAAATCACATAAATTTATCCTTATGAGGAAAGGGTGCATCTCACGAGGGTAACTTAACAAGCGTGTGTCGCGTGCCAAGACCAGAAGGTACTGTACCCCCAAAATAGCTGAAAACCTGGTGTCAGCGTCTTTGATCACCCGTTCTCCCTCTTCGAAAATTATAAACTATTCCCAATTCTTTACGAGAATTAACGTTTATTTTTCGTGGATTCGCCAGATAGCAGCATCTCGGACTTAATTCGGATTATTGGAGCAAAAAACGAAATACAAGTAATTTCTTTCTTTGGTTATAATTGCACAAGTTTTTTGCATTTTTTTTTCATATCCAGAGAACTTATTAATTCTTCAATCAAAAATTGTCGATGCTCCAATTTTGAGTTTCATCTTATTTCTACGAAGGGTTTGTACTGTAAATGGCCGAACCAAAATAAATTACCTTATACATGTTGAAAATTCCCCCAATATGCGGTTAAATAAAACTGATTAGTACACACGAGAAAAGTGTATCACCTTGTCAGGGTTAAAACACAACACAGACGTCGAGACCGTCGGGCGGCGTCTTTGAACCTCGTAGAAATTTAGACATACATTGTATTGAAAAGGTTCATTGAAAATGGATTTAAATTTGATAATAATTGTATGATTTGCTGCGAAAATAGAAGGTTCTAAACGTCTTGTCAGAAAAACAGTTGATATATTCTTAGAGGGAACAAGAGTGCCATCGACACAAAATACGCCGCCACATTGCTGCTGTTTCACAGAAATAATTGTAGACACTACTTATTTTGACAGAACCAAGTTGAAAATGACCAAGTTTCATTTAAATCAAGACAAAAAGTTAGGAGGAGTTGCCTTCACAAGGCTGCAATTTCAATAAGCCCCAGGCACTAAGTTTTAAGGGGGCATAATTCAGGGAAATAAATGAGCCATAAAATCCTTGATCCATGTACATCTTCAAATTATGGTGATGACATTGACCAAGTTTCATTTAAATAAAGACAAAAAGTAAGGAGGATTTGTGTTCAAAAGGCTTCAATTTCAATAGGCCCTAGATACTAAGTTTTTAAGGGGCATAACTCAGGCAAAAATTAACGAACCATAAAATCCTTCCTTCATGCACATCTACCAATTGAGGTGATAACATTGACCAAGTTTCAAGAAGATCCAGCAAGAAACTTAGGAGGAGTTGCGTTGACAAGAAAAGTGGACCCAGAGACTAAGTTATCAAGGGGCATAACTCAGGCGAAAATCAATGAACCGTAAAATCCTTCCTTCATGCACATCTACCAATTGAGATGATTACATTGACCAAGTTTCAAGAAGATCCAGCCAGAAACTTAGGAGGAGTTGCGTTGACAAGAAAAGTGGACCCAGAGACTAAGTTATCAAGGGGCATAACTCAGGCAAAAATCAACGAACCATAAAATCCTTCCTTCATGCACATCTACCAATTGAGGTGATGACATTGACCAAGTTTCAAGAAGATCCAGCCAGAAACTTAGGAGGAGTTGCGTTGACAAGAAAAGTGGACCCAGAGACTAAGTTATCAAGGGGCATAACTCAGGCAAAAATCAATGAACCGTAAAATCCTTCCTTCATGCACATCTACCAATTGAGGTGATAACATTGACCAAGTTTCAAGAAGATCCAGCCAGTAGTTTAGGAGGAGTTGCGTTGACAAGAAAAGTGGACGGACGTACGGATGGACGGACGTACGGATGGACGGACGGACGGACAGACGGAGAAGATGACGCCAATATACGTCCGCCTCCGGCGGCGTATAAAAATCGTAAAAGAAAGGTAATGTCAATCCGATTATTTACATTTTGAAATTGATGCTATTTTTGGTTCCACGAGAGTTGTACCGAAAAAATTCTGAGATGAACCGCCCCCGGCTGTTGCCGTAAAAAACTCCGATAGTTTATGATGGACCCGCCTCAAGAAAAACATCCTTGAAATTGACATTCTTTTGTCATTTCATGGTCATGGCTTAATTGATCGTAGAGAGTATTAACATTGTTTTAAAAAATCTGCCGGTCAGGCGGGTCTGTCCCTGAATTTTTTAGCCGGTCCGACTGAAATATAAGTGGTCTCGGACCGTCGGACTTGAGGGAATCTCGACCCCTGCTGTAATTTGTGTAGTATAACGGAATGTCCATGCTTGATCGTCACGTGCTGAAATATTTTCGGAATTAATTCATGTGCTTAATTATTTATTCTGTATAAAGGTCAGGTTCAAGTTAATATGCGCCCGCTTTAGTAGTCATGTACTATTGTATTCACCATCAAATCATTTTCAGTTTTTAAAAATTTTCATTTTTTTCATCTATTGCGGAAATTCCTACACGTCTTATCCTAACATGAATATTGTTTTGCGAACATCTATTTCTTATATATATATTCACTTCTAACATCTTTAGATAACCAATTCCGATTGGCTGTTAATGCTTCATAATGTCACGCCGACAGCTTCAGATATGACTATTATTTACTTTTTCATGCGACAGCTACCTCTGTAAACAATACTGTGTTTGCAAACCATGTCATGCAAGATATATATACAGTGCTGTCGGCTAATCCTGCGCACTTAAGAAAGTCAAGTACAAAATTGTGTAAAGATATCGCATGTACACAAAATTCAATACACGACTGAACTCATTTACCATCTTTGCTATGTAAAACGCATTTTATCTAGATCAAGATGTAACTTAAATTACGTAATCCGGTGATGAACAGAGGCACCGTCGTGTTTTATCAACTCAGTGTTCGTCGGCTTAACCCGCGCAGTCCAGGAAAGAACTAACTTTAATGCCCGTAAATCTGTTAGAATTAACATAAAATACACTGACACAAAAAACGGGAATCTTTTTACTTTAAAATAAACAGATGCACTTTTTTGCTCAAATTGATTAAATGATGGAATTTTTGAATATGAAAAGTAGGTTGTTCTGCTTTTATGTTTAGCGTCCATTTTCTTAGTTTACATGACGTCATATAGCTGCGCAACTTTAGACGACGCGCAGAATTACCCGACGTGGGTGTACAGCTGTTTAACACATGTCAAGTTATACTCGGCGCATTACTTTTTTGCTGGTCAAAAGGACAAACGTGAAACGTTTTGGTGGGGTCAAGAAGAAGTATTTCAGAAAACCTGTGCGTCATGACATGGATTTACCGGTCAAACACAAACTAATAATGAAATGAAACAAATGTAAATGTGATCTTAAATAACCAAGAATTAGGTTAGAAAAAAAAAAAAAATCAGAAACCCAACAAATCATTCAAGATGGCAAACAGTGCAAACTGTTTTCATATTATATCGTGCTTTGCATATGCACCTGAGTGCTCTCCTTTTGATCTCATTCATGATTATATAACCATAACCTGACACTGGCCTTGTTAGTTCAGACTAGACAGCTAAAAATAGTAACAAAATAATATTGACCCACTTACATTAAAACTAAAAGATTGTCCTCTTGTAAAACATCTGATATATTGCTAATAAGACCTGATGTCAAAGAATAAAAATTTCAAAAAGTTGACATGGACTCACTTGAGAAATAAACTGTTTTTCAACAGTAATGGAAAAGGGGGATAATAAAAGGTGTGAATACCTTCAACCCAATAGTCATTGGGCCTACTTATTTCTCGCCCGAAAGGGTCCCGATTTTGATGTTTTTCAGCCGGGCCACAATTTGAAACCCGGCCCTGTGTTCCGGCTGACAAGATGCTACAAACTGTTTTCAAATTATACCCGTTTTTGCAAGCATGTGCACGCGCAAAGCGGGGTATAATTAGAAAACGGTTTGTAGCATCTTGTCAACCGGAACACAGGGCCGGGTTTCAAATTGTGGCCCGGCTGAAAAACAACCAAACAACCAAATCGGGCCCCGCCCGGGGGAGAAATAAGTTGGCCCATTATTCCCATTAACGACTATTATTACTACAAATTATTTTGATGCATCATGCTTTTATCTAGAAAATACACTTTTTAACCTGAAAAATGGAACCAAGGATGCTTGGTTGTCTTGCCAAAGAAAACCGCAGAAGAATAAAAGACATGTGAATGAATGGTTCTTTCATTTGGTCGGACGCGTGTTTTAATTTTACGATTCTGTTCTTACCTGTCATACGAGAGAAGTCGCTGTATTTCATCCGCTGTAATATCAATCTCACTTTCCATTATTCCAGAAAAATAATTCACATCTAATTTGTCTAAATCGTTTAATTTTAATAAATTTCCTCAGTTCTGTGGTCAGAGTTTGTATTCACGATTATGGACGCGGCTCAGACAAAAATACCGTACGAATAAATCGATAGCTCGACGTCATCGTCTCGTTTAGTAGGCGAATTATCACGTATCTTCTTTGTAGTTCATATTGTTCATATAGTTCATATAGTGTTCGAGGCCTAATGCATATCTACATGCATAAGCGTAAGCTTCTAATGGCCCATTTGAGATATTGACTATGCTTGATGCAAGGGGGTGACCCCTTATTGGACTTTGGTATTGTTTCACATTTAATGTTACACTGTGTATCCTTCACACTTTTTATTTACTTTGTTATTTAATTCATTATTATTTTTTTTTTTTAGTCTTGGTGTCTTAAATTCAATACTTTTTTATTATTAGTGCTTAATTGATAGATTTCTTTGTACAAGATTTAAAATTCAATCAGTGGTGTTCTATTTATAGAAGATACTGATTTTTACATTTAGATTATTTGATGATTTGTTTTATGTACAGTTATCATCAAGACATTAAGTTAACAAGTGTTAAAAAAGCTTTTAAAATCATAAAAATATGTTGTTGTGCTAAAAAAACAGAAACAAAACAAATTGGTAGTTTTGTCATATTTAAAGATTTACGGATTTTAAAAATTTTATACTGGAATGCTGTATATGTGTATGCATATTAATACATACGTTTACAAACACACATATATATATATATATATATATATATATATATATATATATATATATATATATATATATATATATATATATATATATATATATATATATATATATATATATATATATATATATTTTGTTTGTTTGTTTTTTGACTTATTGTTTTATTAGATTACAATTCTGAACCAGTTTATGCATTATAGGGCTGGTATACTGCTGTCAGTCACACCAGGCCTTATTAATTGGATTATCAAGCTCCTACAGTATATTGCACTACTGATTTAATCCACTCGTTTTCTCTATGAATTGCCTGTATAGTTTGTTGTTTCTCTTTGACTTGTATGTACTCGGTTTAATTGTTTTCTCTTGATTGCATATTTATACATTATAGCATGATGGTTCGAATTTTATGGAGGTTTTCCATTCTTTATTTAGATTTGATTTAAATGAATTTAGACTGGGTGAGTCAACAACTGAGTTGGATAGTTGATTCCAGGTGTTTACTTCTCTATTAGAATAAAAATGTTTTCTTTTTTCAGTTTTTACTCTACTTTTAAAAAGTTTATATTGGTTCCCCCTTGTTGCTGTAGGTTCACCCCTTATTAGTAAGTTGTTCGTTGTTATATCAATTTTGTGTAAAAGTTTGTACGTTTGAATGAGGTCTGATCTTTGCCGTCTATATTCTAATGATGGCAAACCGAGTTTTTTCAGTCTTTGTGTATACGACAAATGTTTAATACTCTTTATCATTCTAGTTGCTCTTCGCTGGACATTCTCGATAAGAGTGGAGTGCTTTTTGTACCGAGGGCTCCATATTACAGAGGCGTATTCTAGATGTGGACGGACTAGTGATTTGTATAGATGCTTGAACATTGTTTCATCCATATAAGTAAAGGATTTATTTATTATGCCTAGGTTCCTGTTGGCTATATTGACTTTAGTGTTGATATGTTGCTCAAAGTTGAGGTCTTTGTCAATGATGACCCCCAAGTCTTTCTCGTTGGTGGTAGGTTCTATTTTACTTGTTTTGTTGTTTTTGTCTTTCATGAAGAATTCACCTGGTTCTTTGTTACCGATATGCAGACATTTGCATTTACTGGGGTTGAATGTCATTTCCCATTTATTCGCCCAACTGCAAGCGTTGAATATATTGTCTTGGAGATGGTTTTCCTCATTCGGTGAATTTATACTAGTATAGATCTTTGTGTCATCGGCAAAAAGTTTTGCTGGACAGTTTATATTGTCTGGAAGATCGTTGATAAAAATCAAGAATAGTAATGGTCCTAGCACACTACCCTGAGGTACTCCACTTTTTACTTCTTGCCAATTAGACTTGCAATTGTTGATAACTACTCTTTGTTTTCTGTTCGTGAGGAATGACTCAATCCATTTGTGAATATTGCCTCTAATGCCTATATTCCATACTTTTGTCAATAATCTTCTGTGTGGAACCTTGTCGAAGGCAGCCTTAAAGTCCATGTATATGACGTCAATGTCTTTATGCTCGTCTATTTCTTTGGTCCAGTCATCCATGCTCTCCAATAGCTGAGTGATGCAAGATTTCCCTTTTCTAAAGCCATGTTGTTGAGAAGATAGTAATTTGTTTTTTTCTAGGAAGCTTGTTAGTTCTTTTTTGATTATTGTTTCCAAAATTCTACAGCAGATGGAGGTGACGCTTATTGGTCTGTAGTTTTCTGGTTTTGTTTTCGGCCCTGATTTGTATATTGGTGTCACATTGGCCTCTTTCCATTGAGTAGGGAGTTTGCATTCTTCTATTGACATTTTAAATATGTCTAGTAAGGGTTTCACAATACTGTTTCTGGTTTCACATATGAGTGTAGGATGGATGCCATCGGGACCTTCGGACTTATTGGGGTCAAGTTCGTTTATTGCCTTCAGGATTTTTTCTTCTGTAATCTCCACTGTGCTTATGCTTGGATTGTCATTGTTATTAGTTTCTGGTATTGGAAGCGTTTCTGTAGTGAAGACAGAAATAAAGTGGTTATTGAGTATACTAGCCATTACTTCTTCATTGGTTTCTATCTTTCCGTCCACTTCTAGGCTATAAAGGCTAGGTTGTTTTTTTTGTTTTATGTCTGACATATTTCCAGAATGACTTAGGATCTTCTTTGATTTTTTCAGCAATTTTCTTTTCTCTGGTATATTTGCATTCTCTGATTAGTTTTGTTACTTTATTCCTAGATTTCTTATATGATTCGTATGTCTGTAGATTTTTGCAATTGGTATATTTAGACCATTTTCTGTTTTTGTCTTTAATTGCCATAACTGTTTCATGATTGATCATAATGTCGTGACGGCCTGGTGACTTCTTATACTTTGGAATGTTTGATTGCTTCATACTTGATATTTTTCTTTCGAAGTCGTTCCATGCAGTTTGGACATTTCGGTCATACATACAGTCTTGAAATAGGGTGTTAATTGTCTCATTCACAGCATTCCAGTTAGTTTTTAAGTTGGAATGCGGAGCAATTCCAACTTAGATTTAACAAAACCGCAAAATGAACTCAAGATAAATTCATTTCGGGTTTTTTGAGAACACACATCACGTGAACAGGATGTGAATACACTTCGGCCTATTTTGTATATATCAACTTGACATAGACATACAGTTTATTTCATCAAAAGGAAATAATCTTGTACAATTAAACAACTATCACTTCGTTTATATTATTATCACGCTTATTCGTGATTTAAACGATATTTATTGAAATTTGCGTACGAATTTACTAGTATCACATGTTTACATTACTATATTTGGAAATCATGTGATAAGTCAAGTCAAATAAGGTGAGCTATTGAAAAAAGCACAAGCCAATCACGTGATCTGCTTATTTGGCAATGTCGCGATCTGGTTTCTCAGTATTGTGGCAATAGCACAGGCCCATCACGTGATCTGCTTATTTGGTAATGTCGCGACCTATTTTCGTAGAATTCTGTTATAGCTTCTTTTAAAGGTATAGTTTCTCTTTCTGAACGACCTTATCACACATTTAACTTATGACAAATTGTTATATTGTACGTTTCTGTCTACAGTTACGAAATAAAAATCTTTAGTTTTTCTTCAAGTGAAGATACACTTATAAAGTTTATAAATATTTCTGCAACATATTGTCGTTTGTTTTCCGTCATATTGCAGTTATCTACATGAATGTTTCATTGTCAAAGCTCAAAATTCATCAAATAAAATCATGGCCACCACATGTTTAATGGAATTATGAATATCTTTGCCCGATTGCATTCCGTCACCAAAATAACTTTCCATTTGAAACAGACCTACTAGTTCAACTTGTTTTCTTCACATTCTTTAAGAGTACCATCATACAGTTAGTTACATCGTGAAATTGACATTCATCTCAATCAAAAACATTCTTAATCGCTCACTCAGCGCTCCATTCATTCATTTCAAACACTCACTAAAACCATTCAAAACTCTCAAAATTACTCAATAAATAAGACCAACTTGTACATTCAAAATAAATAAAGCATTTTAGAACCAAATGGCGATTTCACTGACATAATTGAAATTTAAAGCGTCTGATTGGTTCTTGGTGAATAATAAAGCTATTGGTGGAACTTTCATGCTTTTTTTATTAAAAGGAGGTTTTACATATCGCTAATTTTGTTCATCCTGAACAAAATAAGCGACATTGGATTCCCTTCTTAAATTTCACTCAAAACTCGCTCCGCTCACTCATTCAACATCATTCCTAAATCATTCCATAATCGTTCACCTTATCAATTTTACGATGTTATTAACTATACCCCTACTCAGAAGTAGAGGAGCACATATTGATTTCATCATGTCTGACTGTCAGTCCATTGACCTTTTGCTTTCCGCTAGCTAAACGGAGAAGCAATTGACCTGCAATAACGAAACTTTACACAAATAGTGCTCATGACCCAGAGAAATACCCTATTGTTTCGGGGTCATACACGTCACGGTCATAAGTTACCTTGAATTGTTAACAGTTTCCACTCTAACTGAACAACCGATTGACCAATATCATAAAACTTGACACAAATGTTGTCAATGACCCGAGAAAGTGCCAAATTTTGAAGAAACGAAGGTCGGAGTTACAATTGAATTTCATCCAAGAATTGTCTTGCGATTCCAACTCATGAAGTAAAAGACTTCCCTGTGAAAAAAGCTTTTCATCAAGGACAAAGCGCTTGATGAGGTCCACATTGCGACAATTCTAATTAAAAATGTAATTGATAACTCAAATGGAGCAGAAGTCATTTGAAAAATAACATAGAAACTGTTTTGAGTGTATAAGTGTCCGCCTCTGCGTCCATTAGTCGGCTGTATGGTCCATATCATTTTCTTCCTTTTTAGCTCACCTGAACTCTACGTGCTCAAGGGGAGCTTTTAGGATCACCCCGACTCCGACGTCCGACGTGTGTCGTCAATTTTCTTAAAACTTCTTCTTCTCCTAAACCGCTGGGCCGATTTCAATAGAATTTTGACAGAATGTTCCATGGGTGACCTTCTTCAAAGAGTCTTCGCTAAATTCTGATAATACACAAATATGGGCGTGGTAGGGCGGGGCTTATTATGAGCCAGAAATCTTTGAACGACATCTCCTCCTGAACCACTGGGCTGATTTTAATAAAACTTTGCCAGAATATTCCCTGGGTGACCCTCTTCAAAAATTCTTCGCTAAATTCTGATAACCGACAAATATGGGCGTGGTAGGGCGAGGCTTATTTTGAGCCAGAAATCTTTGAACGACATCTCCTCCTGAACCGCTTGGCCGACTTCAATGAAACTTTACCAGAGCGTTCCTTTGAAGACCATCTTCAAAATTTGTTTGCAAAGTTATGATAAGCCCATAAATATGGGCGTGGCAGGGCAGGGCTAATTTTGAGTCTCCTCTGTAAAAAGTGGATGGACAGGGTCTATTATCAATGGTTATTCTTCGAATTATATTTCCTTTCAATAATTAGGCAAATGAATGAAACTTTGCCAGAAAGTGTCTTGGATGAGATCCACTGGACAAATCGGATTCAGGACAGCGGTTTAGGACCATTTTGGCCATCTTGTTATCATTTTTCTTCCATCAGTTGCAGGCCTGTATAGCGTATCGGGGGTTAAAGCGTCTCTCGTTGTTGAAATACATTAATTTATATACTCCCGTCAAAATACGAGACGTATCATGTGATCACCTATGGTGGGCTGGAGGCGTGAGCTTCGTTAGTGGCTTGAGGTCACCGTCTCTTGAACGCATTCCAACTTATCAGTACTTTCAGTACTTTGATTTTTATAGTTATACTTTTCCTGTATTGGTGATTCAATAGTAGAAGAGCAGAATACATGGAAGTTGAGAAGTAAGTGGTCACTTTTACCAATTCCTGGTGCATATTCAATTTCCCCTATCAATTCTTCATAGTTTGATAAGACGAGATCTAGTATAGAGGGAATTTGACCCTCTCTGTATCGGGTGTACTGTGTCACGTGTTGCGAGAGGAAAGAGTCTTTTATAGTTTCAAGGAATTCGTATTCAATTTGGTTTTCCTGGCATGGTGTTGAAAGAGTGTTCCAGTCTATATTTTTGATATTGAAGTCTCCTACAATCACTAAATTTTTGTTTTTGTTAGCAAAGGCTTTAATAGTTTTGAATAATTCTATTGAATTTTGTTTCGTGCTGTTAGGACTTCTGTATATACAACCCAATATCAGGTCTACATGATTATCTAGAACTATGTTTATCCATAATTGTTCTTGAAAGGCTGTATTACTTTCTAAGAGACTGGCTTTGAGCCCTTTTTTAACCAAGATCAGAACTCCACGATTTGTCATTCCACTGTAGAATGGTTCATAGTCATTTATTGTTGGTGTATCATCTAGTTTGTATTTAGGGTTCTTCTGATTCACCTCTGTTATTGCGACTATATGAATTTTCTTTGAGTGGGCAAGAATTTCTATTTCTGCTAGTTTATTAGATGTGAGACAGTCTATATTTGTATAAAGGATGTTTAATTTGTCATATGAAGAACACGGTTTATTTGGTTTGGTTTGGCTATCATGGTTAAAATATGGTTCCTCTTCTGAGGTAAAACACAGACTATTCACACTGCTTATTTACATTTATGTTGATTCCCCCTGGTATAGTGGTTTCTGGATTGGTTGTGATTTCCATAAGGGTGTTACTATCTGTTTTATCTATTATTGTTTCTTGTTGAAAGGGGTTGTTTATTTCTTGGGACAGGTTGTTTGGAGAGAAAATCACTCTTCTGTATCCCGATATTTGGTTATCCGACTCGTTTTGATAAACTTCTGGCTGTTTTGTATCAACCGGATTTTCTTCTTCATTTCTATTGATTCTTTTTCTAAGCTTTTCTTTTCTTTCTTGCCTTTGTATCTTGTATTCACTGTTTGTCTTTTATTTTATAAATTTGGCATTTTCTAAGAGGGCTTTTCTTTGTTTCCTGTCCCTGAGGCAAATTTTCAGAACTCTTATGCGATCATTTTGTTTTTTCCCGAGTCTGTAAGAGTTCTCGATATTTAGGTTAGGTATGCCAAGATCTGATGCGATTTTCTTCACTATGCTTTCATCCCTGTCTTTATTTTCTAGGTTATTTTGGCTTGTCCCTTCATCAAGGGGATTGTATGCGGCGTTCTTGGTTTACACTAATGTTTGTTAATTGTAGGCAACCAATAAGGGTTTAACTTTAAAACATATGAATCTTTTCCGCAAAACAAGCTATCTACACATTTTTTGTCCTTTTCTGAAATTGGATAGAAAAAAAATATCTGCTGTTTTCTTTCCTTCTCTTTCTTGGTTTCTTTTTTCTGCTTCTTCGGAACATTTTTTTCAAGGCCGCTTTTAATATTCATTCATTCATACTCGGATCATACCCCGGGATCTCCCTAATTTCTACGCTATATCGACGTCGTTATAGCGTAGAAAATAGGGAGACCCAGTAGCAAATACGAACCCGAGAATGCCATTTATCTTTCATACACTTAGAATTGTCCATATTCGCCCAAAATTTCCGGTCGGCCGGAAATACAAATTTAGTAAGTTGTAGTTACGATATTTTGGCATCACTCTGACGAAAACGGTTACCTCATATAAAGGAGAAACTAAGTTTAGGCTACAGGCTTACTTTCCACAAACGTTTTTGAACCCTGAACTCGGGGCCGCTTTTGTTAGTCCGATAATCACGATCATTCAATCATCTGTTCTGTCGCAATCTGACCGCTTAATTTTAGCGTAGACTCTATGTATCAATGATGGCGTTAGCCGAGTGTTCATCATGTCCGAAATAACCAGGCTACAAACTGAGTTCATTTCTCGAATTCTTAAACATATCTCGCCGCAAAGGTTTAGACGGCTACATCATCGAGGCCGAATCCGCCGCGTTCACTATAGACAACGTCAGTGTTTTTTCTGGAATGAAATATAAAGCAGTTGTTGTGTGACGGTGAAGTCATTTCTTCAGTCACAGTTACTGAACTAGCCTGACGACGTCTTTGCGCCGTATGCGCAGCCGAAACGTGCTGTCAAAATGTAGTGGTGATATGTTTGATGCCTGAAACTGATAGGCCCCATTTGTTTCATCCCACTGCAAAAAATATATCGTCTTAACATGACAACCGACACTTTCAATGTTTAATGATTTTTTTCAACGTTTCTCGAACCCAAAGGAGACTCTTTCAAATGACAATCTCTGATCGAAGAAAAAGGTAACATTGCCAAGAAGTCGGAGAGGCACGTGACAATCTGAGTTAGAATCCGACCGGCTTGATGGTGGACACCCGGTCATTCATGTTTTTGTAATAAAGCAGTATAAACGATTGATGTTCCACAGCTTCCAAATATAGCCCAAGTCACCACCGGAAAAGGGTATCACTTGCGATCTGGATCTATATCCCCATCATAGGCATAGCTAGGAATTTGAAATTTATACGCACTCAGAAGGCGACAACCTAAGAATATATGGGATCTTGAGAGGCGATATGAGAACTGTGACAAAGAAATGAATGTCCTCCATCCGCACCACTTTTTATGATTTGAGGGTTGGTGAAAAACCAAAACATCGTAACTACAGCTTGTATAAGCTGTAGTTTCAATGCTATGATCATTCCACAACCATATTTTTCAACAGGGGATTATCTTTTGTACGCACTTGCGTTAATTGCGTAATGGGAGTTACGCCCTTGCCCAATTTTTTCTTTTATTTTGAACACAGTGTTTTTCACACGGTGCACGACAAACTGTAGGCAAAAAAAAATTATGACAAAAATTTATTCAGAGAACAGCTCCGTTGTATTGGTCTGGTCCCAAGAGCAAATTCATTTTATCGAAAATAAGATTCTGTTAGAGACAACACAACCCCTGCGTTTGGCTTTTAGTAAAAATATTTATTCGACCTTTAAACTTGATATTTAAAAAAAAAATAATAATTTAACTGAAAACAGTGATATGATCATAGTCTTAAAGCTTCACATGTACCGTAAAAAATCTAATAGAGCCACATGCTCTAACAAAGCCTACCCCCTTCCCCCCTTTTCTGAGGTTAGAATCGACCATTTTTGATGTGATTTTTCAAATTCTGAAAGCCTCTAACCAGAGACATATATATACGTTATATATATGTTATTCTATGTCTCTGCTCTAACAAAGGCCCGTCCACACAAAATCAATGTCTTAAACAATTCAACGGAGGGTTGTTGCACCTTTTTCCCCATTCAAATTTTAATATTTTTCGACAGATTATGTTTGTCAAAGCTTTCTGATAGAGAATAGTTATTGCATTTCTTCATTTTTCACCTTTGGTTTTGGTGATGACTAAGTCCTTGTAAATATATAGCATTGTTCCCATAGATGGCTCAACGCGAATCAGCTGTAACTGCCTATACAATTATTAACTGTCAATAACAACTGTTTCGCGCCGATCAATCGATATGTAACGTAGCCTCTAATAAAAGCACCCTTTCTAATTGTACAAAGCGGGTTCTTTTAGAGCTTTTACGGTATATAGTAGAAATGCAAGACAAGATTGACCTGGGTGGAATCAATCCAAAAATATTTAAGACATGAATCATACAAGGTAAATTTGGTTATATGAAATTGAACTTTGAAGGAGTTTTTGTTCTGCACACTACCTAGGCTCAAAAAGTTACATATGCTTGTGAAATTATTTTCATCCATGAAATTACCTTGAACTGTGACCTTGGAAGGTGGTGACCGTGGTCTAGGGGTAGATCGTCGGCCTCTAGACCCATAGGTCCTGGGTTCGATTCCCGGGAGCGGCTATCGATCATGGCTTGGTTCTTTCATTGGCCCACAAATTCGGCGCAAGTACTGGTAGATTTTCCAGGAAACAGAATCGAGAGGGATTAATCTTAGTTGTAAGAACTTGTTTTCAAATCGATGTAAAATAAATAAGTTTAAACCTAAACCTAAAGGTCACCAAATCTTGTGCTATGTACACCACCTGACCAAGATACATCATTTGTCTAAATATGGAGCTACTATGCCATTTACTATGAAAGACGATTTGTTCTTTAGACATCTATCCTTATTTCTATGTAAAACTTGAGTACACACATCAAATGACCATTTTTAAGTAAAAGCTATTATCTTAAGCTTTTTGATAGAGTACCATTTGTTGAAGACATTTACCAAATATCAAGGCTAATTGCCTCACGCAAATAAGATATATTTTTTTTAATTTTTCATCCTTTGCTTCTATATAAATCCCGAGATCAAACAATATAGGTCTTATTTCCACGTGAAAGCAATAAGTTGACGTATTTCGGTAGTAGACCATCAGGCGATGTCGCATGCCAAAATTCAATGCTCCAGGACTTACAGTTTGAATGGAGTATATTTTTGTTCTAAGAGTTCACTCCGTTGCCATGGCAACCAGAGTTCTTAGCAGATGAATTCTATGATGTATTTTGAAAATGCTTGACGCAAGGATCATATATGTGAAGTTTGGTTGAAATCCATTAGTAAGTTGGGGAGGTAAAGGTTCTTTTATAATTGTTGACCGACGGACGGACGGATGGATAGGCCGACGAACTCCGGGAACTGACCAATTACAATGGCTGACTTTGAGCACTTCGTGCCTAGGTGAGCTAAAAACCGTTATATTTACAATACTCGTAGAGAATAATGTGTCTTAAAAAATCAAAGTTATCTGGTCGAGGCTGGGAAGATTTCATGATCACCAATAATGCTCGTAAATTTACAAATCAGTACGATCAATAGACCCGTTAACACATTCACGATTTTCTCTACGATTCACCCAGATTTCTCATTGTCAGAAATATGGGATGGATCGGGATGGATCGTTGTGAAAAGTAGAAATATTCAGTGTCACTACGATTCCAGTAAGAATGTCCTACGGTGTCTGTAAGGATTCGCTCCGAATCAATGACGATTCATTACGGAAACGCTACGGTCAATGAGGATTGACCACGGTGGCACAACGGTGGCACAACGAATAGTCGCGCTGCTTGTACGGCTTCTACCGGCCTTGGTCGTGGCCAATCGTGGAGCCCTGAAGCGAATCCGTGGATGATTCGTAGGACAACCGTTCACAATTCGTGGTGCATCGTGAGAATTCGTAATGTCAAAGATTCCGCGACTGGCTACGATCTCTCACGAATAGCCGGGAATATAGCTACGGTGTCAGTACGAATAAGCACGATTCCACTGCGGTTGCGCTACGAATTAGGCCACCACCACGATTCGCCACGAATGTTTTAAACAGTTTTAAACTTCTGTAGCGCTACCGCGAAGTTTCCCGAATTATCACGATTCATCAAGAGTCACCACGATTCACATCGGTTCTACTACGAATCACCACGGTACACGACGATTTTACAAATCGTGGCGAATCGTAGCGGCATCGGAGCCAAAAACCGTGAATGTGTATCAGGCTTTAACACAGAAAGAGTTTCTGGCAGCTGAGACCAGATAATATTACTATTTTAAGTTACCAACATATTATTGTATTTATCAAACAATTTTTAGGGCTTAAATTTGACGATTTTTTTAAATGTTTATTTTTCAAAATCAAAGAAACCCCCTTTACAGTGATAATACAAATGGTTAGGAACAGGGACATGCATTTTTTTCTCTAAAATAGACTTCTTAATATCATTTTCTTACCAGGCAGGTGATATCAGGCCAATAACGTCAGATGGACACTGACATCATGCCATGTTGTATGGGGGTAAAAGGCCTATCAGTATATAACATCGATTGGGCAAAACGTTCAGACAAATTACATTAATTCATCAGAAATATTACTCTCACCGAATGTGTGAAACATTTCAAGATCCAGGAGCATATTTTACTAAACTTCTTACGAAAAAAAATAATCGTAGGTCAGAATCACAAATCGTACCTGGTGTATTCATTCATTGTTTGATTCTGCCTTTCAATATCTCATTGTAATCGTTTTTATGAGACGATTCCAATGAGATGATGCACGACAGAATTTCATATTTAGATACTTCTGTAGAAGCAACAATAGTTTTGGACTTACGCAAAAAATTATAAGAGCGCAGCCATGAAAGCGTGTCGTTTTATACGTGGGCTTACATGACGTCACAATTATCAACCATCCCGCTAAGCCTTGACGTTTCATAAAACAAATCAACAAAATAATAAAAGTGGGCATGTTTTAATTAGATAATAAAACGCAGTGGTTTTTTTTTTTTTTTTTTTTTTTTTTTTTTATCTTACTGCGTTTTGCTATCAAATAATAAAATGCCCCCAAAGATCTCCACAGACGATCGTGAAGAATTAACAAAATGTGATTTTCTTCAAGCGTATTTGATAACCGAAGAAGGGCCTACCAACAGAAACCTTATTGCCTAAAATAGCCACCCAAATTACTTAGGTCCGAGGTACTTTCAATTCAAGCGATGTTCCGGCCGTGGTATGACACGCCACATCACAATAGCTCAAACATTTTGCGCTTATGTGAGCCAAAACTACCGGGTCGACAACAGACGAAAGTGAAATTATCAAAAACGTATACCCCGGTTTTGTGCATTTTATCCTATCTGACGTCATCTATGCGGGGCGAAATAAGTGACGTCACAATGAACGTTGCATAACAATCATATGCAAAATGACGCGATTTACGAAGATATTTCCTAGAAATTTCACATTTTGTCTCATTTTGCAATAAAGACTTAGAATAATCGTTTGTTTTTCGAGTAAGATTGATTAATATTTCATTTCGCGCACAACAAAAGCTAAATTTTCACTCGTGGCTCCACCACTCGTGAAAATATAGCTTTTGTTGGTCACCAAATGAATATAAATCGATCTTACACTGAAACAAACGATTATCCTCTAAAGCTTCTTCTGTCTCAGATGCTTCCCACTTTACTGTTTATTAATAACTACTTTTTTCTTCTCTTATACATATAATACATACTTAGTGTTTTGAGAAAAAAATATCTAATGAGGCTGGGAGAATTGATCATTGTCGTGGCTCTAACCGAGTTAGATATTTTTTTATACAATACACTAAGTATGTATTATATTTATCTTATGACCTCTATTTGCCTAGTTTTCGTGGGTGTTTCTAGCAGAAAAGCAAGTTTCTAAAAATAACCGCATTACATCATTATATCATTGTTCTACAATAACTATGTGATATCATAAAAAATATCATTCACGATGTAATCACAAGGATATTTGTATAGTTATAAGGTAAAATTTGATATCATGAAGCAAAAAGGTAAGAGTTTCTCCAAAATAAGACACGTTTCTTGTGGGACTACTTTGCGCGCAAGTTTAAAAACAGCTGTGCACTCAAAGTTGTTTTCATAGAGAAATAAAACCAATTTTTCAGCCAATCAAAATACACAAAAATTGATGAAAACAAATGTTATAAATAATTGAATGTAAGATATATATGATGTTATGAAATCGAGATAATACAATATCGCCAATTTCAATGACTTTGAACGAATTGGGGCGGTATTCTATCAAATTTCCATGTCATTTAAAACTCGTTTGTCCAACTCATTCCATTCCTTTCAATTCCTAAATCGTTTACAAAAATCTCTAACTTTTTGATTTCGCTTTGTTCTTAACTGTAAAAAAAATAGTTAAAAGTAGGGAATGGAAATGAGAGATGGTGTTGTGAAGTTTCTTAACACTAGCATCGGCATCTGCGATAGTGAAGAGGAATCAAATCCCTTTTCGAATAGATAAGTATTTATCTTATAACTATATAAATATCCGTGTGATAACATCCCGTATTATATTTTTTATGATATCACATAGTTGTTTTTAGAACAATGATATAATGCGATTATTTTTAGAAACTTGCATTTCAGTTAGAAAAACATCGACAAAAACAAGACAAATAGAGGTTATAAGATAAATATAATACGTACTTAGTGTTTTGTATGAAAAAATATCTAACCCAGTTGTAAGAATTGATAATTGTCTCGGCAGAGCCTCGACAATTTTCAATTCTCCCAACCTCGTTAGATATTTTTTTCATACAAAACACTAAGTACGTATTATATATATATATAGCGTACACAACCCTTGGTATATCAAATGAAACTTCGATGGTTCTCATTATCACAGTCTGACCCGAATCTTCACTATTCTCTCTCTAGACAGAAAGAGTTTAGGCACTCTTCGGACAGACATCAAATGTACTTATTTCATTGAATGCTTCTCAAGACTGCTCAGTGTTTACTCTTGTCATGCTCTGCCTGTAATATTTCTATTTCCCTTGAGTTGTAGACAAAAATCAGCATGCACATATATGTAGTCTGATCTTAGTCTACACCACATGTTTTACATTTTTAACAATTTTTTTACGTACATTGTATATACTAACTCATATCTAGTTCAACCGTTTCTTTCAGACTTTGATTTTAATTTTAATTGTGCCAAAATATTTAAGACAAATGCTAATTATTCGCACTAATGTAAAATCGTTGGAATTGCCACGCGCAGGCTCTGTCAAAATCGCCTTTCAATAGTCCCCAGTCTACGTTTGCCAAACGTGGATTCTACCCTTGTCTCCGATGCATATGGTATTCAGACTAGGGTTTACACAAATGGCGTTTGGATTAACGAAACTTGTTCCAATGTCACGTACAAACTTACACGACGAATCAAGAACGATAACTCTTTTACCTAACCAGTCTGTTACGAATATCCTGCCCTTAGTATTGCAACATACTCCAGTTGGCCAAAATTCTTTCAGACTAGCTACCTTCCCTTTGTCAATGGCTTTGACCGGTGAGCCGGTTTGTTTACTAAAAGCAGATTTTATAATACCGTTACCATCTATCGACAGAACACAGCCTTCTTTAGGAAACGTCAACACATATTCACTATTGATATTTTCAGCGACTCTATATACCTTTCCACTGAACTGTTTAACTTTTACTTTCTTGATATAACAACCGTCTTTATCTAATTCAATAATCGATGTTTCGCCTGGTTTAACATTGGAATAGTTAGGTTTGTCTGTGGTACAGATGAGAATCTTCGATCTATCAAGAGACATGTTAATTCCGTGGATATATAAGTTACTGGTGTACATACAACTGGTACCAGAGTTATGTTCATTGCTAGTATCAATCTGTATGACCGAATGTCCATCTGGTGACGTTGCTAAAATTGATCTATCCGGTCCAATTGCCATATCGTCTGTTTTAAAATCAACTTCAACATTTTTGACAACGCTACCGTCATCTTTGAAGTTCACGATTTCTAGTTGAGTACCCAAACAAGTCCACACCCTACGGTCATCCGGGTCACAGGATATAGCGTTGATTTCGAACATGGGACATTGGAACGATTTGATTTCAAATAAATCGTGGCGTATGTCTTCAATAGATTCTTCTTTTCTGTCTAGATCACCAATCAACTCTTCCAGATTTTGGTCTTTGAAGCTTTCCCCTTTCTCTATAAATGCTGCCCGAGTTATCTTCAAATCAGGTTTAACAAAGCACGTGTCCACAGAGTCTAAAATCATTTGCAGGACTTTTCTTTCACTGACCAATTGCTGACTGCTATCAGATGTCGATTTTTTCTTCAGTGCTGCTTTACATTTCTTAATATCTGCATCCCAGTGAGTGATTTGTTCTTCCAACACTTGCCTCTGTTTTGCAATATCGGCTAAATTTTGCTGTAAAGTTGCGTTTACTGTGTCGTTTATTTTCTCAACAAAGTGGTCTATTCTTTCTTTCAAATCTCGACTGTTTTCTACAATACGTGTTCGTATTTTCGTGGTTTCCCTCGATAGTTTAGCAGAAGCTTCGTTAAGCACAACCAATTCGCTCTGGACAGCGTTTATGTTTTTCTCCAAAACCGATTTCGCACTCAGAATTTTAAATTCCAACTCACTTTCTTCGGCTCGTTTCTCTTTGAGTCTTTGGAGAGCCATGTTATTTTGTCCTATATTCTCGAAATCGATTAATTCCAACGTAAAACAACAGTTTGTAAGCTTTGAAGAATATTAGAAAATACATGTATTATCCATTTGAGAAATTGTGTTCCAAGTTCATTACGATATCGATGAAGGTGCTCTAACATTAAATCCAAAACACAAAATTATCTCTTTTTTTTCGAACCTTTTCGATATAGAAAAAAAAAAACGTTTTTGTTCTCTAAAAAAGTTATATAATTTTGAGGTCCAAACAAGCTTTTTTTTATCTATAACACGAATTCGGCTATTTCTGAATACATTGTATGCATATAAAAAAATATCATGTTTGTCGATTATCTAAATCTCTGGATTTACTATTAAGCGAATTGCCTTTCATATAACTAACTAGTGTAATCCACGTGACACGGGTAATATACGTCAATCGTTGTTCTTTTTAAAAGTTCTTTGACCCGAGGAGTGTACATTAATTAATCCGTTAATCCTTTGTTTTTGTGGTTCACGTGTCAGTCACATTGTCGCAGCGATAATCCGTGTAAAGGATATTCCTTCTGTATAATGACCGTAGTAGGGAGGTTTGGTATAAATGAATATGTTTAAGTGAGTGATCAAAGGTTACATTTGTCTTTACCTGTACAGACAAAATTGACCTTTGATCACTCACTTAAACTTATATATATATTCTTATAGTTTTGAGTCTATTCTTTCGAAAATGTGTTTACTAATTTCACCATAACCTCACTTACACCATCGAAAGGTTGAAAAAACATTTAGCCTGGCCAGCCTTTTAGGATGCGAAGACAGGCCGGAACCCAATCTTCAATTCTTTTCTGAAGCTGATCCCCAAAGCTTAAAATCTGTCCATTACGCTGTGTAGCAAGCTTATCATACCGGAAAAAATACTCTTCAAAAAAAGTTCTTTGACACTGATTAAACTTACAATTTTTCTGAGTTCATGTAAAAACTTCGTTAAATTTTGGTTCATTTTTGAATAGTAAATATGATTAAAGAATATCACATTTTATTGCGATGAATTACTCGACATCGTTTCTGTATAGAGACATCAACGTCAAATTACGTAAAATCTGAATTTGCTAACTCGGCACGTGCAGTTCCAGATTTGCTGGACAGTCCTGATAGCCCTCCATTATGTTGTGAATGAAGTGCAATTACTTAATTGCTTTTGAAATTGGACGTCTTGGCAAACGCCTGTAATAAAAACATATCAAACGAACGGAGGAACAACGTCATAAAAGTTATTGGCAGGCTCTATAAGACAAGTCGTTGCAAATGACTTTGTTGTTTCCGGACAGAATATCTTGTACCTCTGGCACCGTTATAACATGACTCAATGCGTTATGTAAAGAGCCAAATCAGTCTGACGCGGGATAACAACGTTCGTCCAGAACGTCGAATAACGTAACGATATTTGGGATTTGTCAATCTAACTGCTTTGCCGACGACGACTTTAGTCTCCAGACTAAGTAGGATCTTCGGTTAAAAGTGTAGAACCAGATACGAGAGGTTGAGTTTGTAACTATAAGACACGTGCGACGTAACGTCTTTAATCAACGTCTCTGATACTTATCTTTGATCAAAAAAGTAATTATGTTTTAATACAGTGTGAACATTCTTAGACTTCACCTTCATTGATTGAATCTACATACATATATAGATATTTTTGTTGAAATAAAATTCTGCATATAGATAATATGTCTAAGAACTTTTTTGAAGAGTATGTTTTCAATATTGGATATCGATTAGCTAAAATTTGGTGGTCTATATATAAAGCTGGGACCCTCAAGAGATGACCCCTATGAACGCAACGTATCCTTTGGACCTTATTTTGTTGACGCCATGCTTCCCGGGGATTCGTTTTCCTTCTCCTCAGGGGGGGGGGGGTCGTTTGTACGCCCCGAACACCCTCTTGATCCGCCACTGAAAGTGAAACCTTTACTTTTTCAATCGGCCATACTTTCGACCGATTAATGGTGGCAATCTGTAGTTTGAGTCTGTTCCAAATTACCAAAATGTCTTCACCCCTGATGCATATAATATTAAACATTTTGCAAACATATCGTATTGATAAATGTTGGCGTAAATTGAACCACTAAATTTCAGCGAATATTTTGTCAACGTTTTGTTTTCAATTAACTAAATAACAGGTGGATTTTCAAGTATAAGCCAAATGCAGAAAATCTATTGAAAATTGCATATTAAGGTAGTGGACCCGTAATAGTTTTGCGACATCTAGGAAGTAATGAACTTTAACAGCGTTGACCGAGGTTTCCTAATGAATTTCATTAGGAAACCTCGGTTAATAATGTGAAAGAATATGTGGCCAGAAATGTTCCAGGACTATTACGGGTCCACTACCTTAAGAAATAAAAAGGAACGACGAAAGAAATATTACTGATGAATTTGCTGCCAGTTTCGCTAGACTTATATAGTATATCTATAATCAAAAAAAAAAGCCTATCTTTGCGAAACACATGCGTATCGTCTGCGTGCGACCTGAATCAAGGAACTCCAGCATTTAAGAAGCTGCGGCTTTGTAGCTTAGCGTGTCTCCAGCAACGCGTTGCTAGGGTTTTGTTGCGTGTTTGGGCGTGTATGCAAGAATGTGTGCTTATCGTGTGATGTAGATTTTCAGTTTGTGTGGAATTTTGTAATAATTGCAATAATTATAAGGATGTATATGGGTTGATTAAATTACCAAAGAAAATGTATATTAATACTGGCTGATTAATTAAATGAGTGTTTTACTTATTAACATTCTTTCAGTCATATAACCTCGGCTGGTGCACCTAACAATGGATGTCGGTATTTCACAAACTAGTACTACCATTACATCCTTGCTGTTCCTTAATATTAAAGGGTTTAACAACGAGAGGCCCAGAAGGCCCCGTGTCGGTCCACTGGCTTTAACACCTCCAGACTTTCATTAAACAGAGCTTACTTTTCTTGAAAGTCACCAGTAACCTGCACAGTCATTACCCATTTTATTACTAATATAATGTTGCAATAAGTAGACCATTCTAAACACATTTTCATTTTCATGGCCAATTTAAGGCACTGGTCATTCATGGGACATTCATGCCAAGTTTCGATTAGAATGGTCCAATTGATTGGGAGGAGAAAATTCTTTGAAATTTCAAACTGAAAATTGCCCCGCCTTGCCACGCCCACATTTATGGGCCGCTATAAAAATTTCATGACCAATTTAAGTTAAGGGATATTCATGTCAAGTTTTATTGAAATTGACCAAAATGAGTGGGGAGAGGCTTTTCTACAGATTTTAAAGTGAAAAGATCCGCGTTGTCAAACCAAAATTAAGTGTGCAATCATTTTTTTCACAATTTATGTAAAGGGTCAACCAAAGAGAATTCATGAAACGTTTGGTTGTGATCGGCAAAATGGTTTGGGATAAGAAGTTTTTTAAGGTTTTAAAGTGAAATTAAGCCATATTTGGCGGTCAACTATAGTAAAGGGTCACCTAAGGAACATCCGTGCCAGGCGTCATTGAAATCGAGCCAGTTGTTTGGAAGTAGAAGATTTTAAACTAGAAATAAGCCCAACCCTAGCACGACCATATCTGGGGACAAATCAATCTTTCTTACACAATTAAAACAAAGAGTCACCCATAGAAAATCCTTGCCATGTTTCATATGAATCGGAGCAATGGTTTGTAATTGTTAAAAATTTTATAGTGCAAATAAGCCCCGCCTTGCCGGGCTAATATTTGGAGTCAATCAAAAAATTCTTTAACAAATCAAGTAGAGTGCATCCCAAGGAAAGGCCATGTCATGTTTCATTGATTCAGCCTAATGGTTTTAAAGGGGGATTTTTTTTAAAGATTTCAACGAAAAAACGAGCCCCGCCCTGCCACACACATATTTGGTGGTCAATCCAAACTTCTTTAACAATTAAAGTAAAGGGCTATACGACGAACATCTATGCCAAGTTCCATTGGAATCGGGCCAAGGAGAAGATTTTTAAAGATTTCAATGTTAAAATAAGCCTCGGCCTGCCACGTACATATTTGGGGATCAATCATATTTTTTTTTAACAATTTAGTAAAGAACCACCCAAGGAACATCCATGCCAGGTTTCATTAAAAACGGCTAAACAGTTTTGGCGGAGAAGATTTTTAAAGATTTTATCGTGAAAATATGGCCCGCATTGCCATGCCAATATTTGGGGGTCTATCAACATTTAGGCTAGTTGTCTCCATAAATATTCCAGTTT